>CM038675.1:485600904-485999305 GCA_021605145.1 Aegilops bicornis | reverse complement strand
GTTCCAGTTACATGTTATGACCTTTGGGTTTCCCCTGTGGGCTAGGTCTACAACATGTTGCGTCTATCTCATTGGACGTTTGGGAGAGCTTACCCGTAGATGTGCTAGCCTTATGTGACTTACAAATTTCAAGATGATAGTACCACCTCCTTTCCGGTTTATAGGGCTCAATTCAAAATCTCACCAACCAAGGTAGATGGTGAGTGGTGGAACAATTTTTGTAATTTGCAAAACCACTCATTTAATGCGCTTATTTTCCTCAAAAATTGTGTTTAGCAATGCATTAATTGCAATGCATGCATAAAGTACATGCATTGGTCAATTTTCTCTTAATACTTGCATGCAATGATTTATTGCACCTTCAAATCTGAACATGTGATGGGGAACATCCAAATTGAGACTTATAAAATGGGAAAACTAAAATTTTGAGATAATCCTATAAACCCGGAAAGGAGGGAGTATGCTTGCTCGATCTTTGGACGTGCTCATAGGGGTAGGGTGTGCGTGTGTGCGTTCATAGGGGTGTATGCGGCGTGTATATGAGCTGTGTTAAAAAAGCGTAAATGCGTGTCAAAAGAGACGAGTCATTACTAGTATACTCAATATTGTGTACCGCGACCAAAGGCGGAGAGGAAAGCGAGAGAACTATGTATTTATTTGTAGATTCACTCATTTTGCTCCATATGTACTCCGTCTCGGTGTAGTCTAGTCACTTGTTGAAATCTCTAAAAAGGCAAATACTCCTTTCTGGTTTACAGGGCTATACTAGCAAGTACTACAATAGTGGGCTCACATAGCAATTTTGTCTCATGCAAGAGCCTGTCTATATGTGTGCTCCAAGGTTCACAACTGCCACGTTCGGGTTGTGCTTGGCTCTTCGCCTCTTCGAGAAGACGAACAATGATGTTACTACTACTGCTTCTATAGTATCGAATCCTTTCTTTGCATGCATCCACATGACGGGAGGGATAGCTTGTTGTAGTACTATAAGCAAAGCCTGTCCTCCTCTACAGTCACCACGCCGCATGGGCGAGGAGAAGGTGTGTTGTAGTAAAATCAAGCTTCTCCTCGTTTTACGCAGTTGATGCAACACATCATAGCACCGGCCCCACATGGTTGCCTCTAAACTTGGCTGAAAGAACCACGATTGTACAATATATTTGCTGCAACCTCTAACATTTACCCCACCACAAATTAAAATATATATTCTGTCTTGACCGGATGAAGCGTGCAAACTACAATCACTAGGATGACAATAGGGCGAAGATTATTTTAATAAAAAAAGCATGGAGCCGACCCCAACGATTTTAAGCTTACAGCACGGATTACACGCTATCCTAGACTACTCTACACATCCAAACTGCCACACGAAGGCGTCAAGGGCTGCGCTTTGCTCTTCGCTTCTTTGGGAAGTCGAACAATGATGGAGTACTACTGCGGTGGAGGTACTACAGTATGCTTCGCCATCGACACCGATTGAACTGCTGCATGTCCACAGCGTGCGAAGGAGAGCGTGTAGCAGCTTCTCCTAGTCCTGCCAGCCACCACGCTCATGGCCGAGGGAGGATGCAGCTTCATTGACTCTTGCTCCTGCCTTTGTGTGTAGCGGTGGGTGGCCCACACTGTCCATGCAGCCAAAGCGAGGTGCAGTCAAACACCGGAGCTCGATCGCGAGGAGAGGCGTTGTAATAATCAAACTTCGGTCTTGTCACGAGTTGGCGTGACACATCAAAGCACCGCACTCGGTATATTTCAATAATTTGCATTTATCGATGCATTAATTACAATTCATGCATGCATGCCGTGACTCCCCTTTTGGTACTTGCATGTGTTGATTTAATGCACCTTGAAGTAGTATGAATATGTGATGGTAAAGCTCTGTAATGCCCCGTCCCTAAAATGAGAGATGGTTGTGCACGAGGAGGGAGAGATCATGCACACGGAACAAGACCCGACGATGGAGCTCTCTATGGTCTCGATGGACTTCACCTTGCTCCACCGCCCTTGTTCCTCCATGCCTTGAAGCCTCCAATGTATGAGGTTTGAATACACCTTGTCCGTTGGTGGCCGAGCAAGGTGCAGGTTTCTTGATTGATGTGTTGTTCGAATTATTTGTGCAGTGCAAGGGAGGGCACCTGGCCTGCTCGGACTGCCGCGTCGAGCGCCCCAGGAACCAGCGACAGTGCCAGAAGTGCAAGCGCGGCAGTGGCTTCGACATGCGGAACACGACGGTGGACGCCGTCCTCGGTGAGGGTGGAGTGCCCGCACAAAGGCTGTGGGCTTTACATCACTTACCACAAAGCTCGCTGATCACCGGTAGCGTGTGTCCGCCATGCCGCTACCGGAAATTCCCGTGCCCATCTGCAGCTACAAAGGCCCGCCGCGCGCTCAATGCCACCACATCGGCACCGTGCATCCCATGTCCATGCACGGATCCGATGCGGCAAGGTGATCCAGCTGCAGAATGCCACTATCGAACCCACGACTCTTGCTGTTCGTGGAGGAGAAGCGGCCGCGCATTTTTATTGAGTCGGCGGCATGCTTTCGACATCGGCGCGCCTATCATCGTGTCGACCGTCTACATCAGGCGGGGCCACCCCATTGCCGCACTCACGTGGCCCGGCTGTGGGCGAATGACTCACCGTAGAGCCAAAAGGCGGGACCGGCGATCAAGGTGGAAATGAGGTGACAAGCAGCAAGGATCCCGTCGACATCACCGTCAGGAGCTGACCTTCTTCACATTTCCGCCCAAGCTGCTGGCGAGGCTAAGCTGGTGTCCCTCCACATTGATTGATAAGCTCACGTCCTAAATGATTCTCTGATTGCCTTCATTTATCTTAGTAATATGCTAATATAGGGGTTAGCTTGGTCTACTTTAGTAAGAGATGGTGGGTTTTGGTGGCGATGCAGCAATTACTTGACATCGGATCAGCAATTAAAAGTAATTTCCAAATTCGAACTGATATTTTGTATGCTGCGGATATAGAGATCCTTTGGGAAAGAAGTATAACAGCTTATAAGAAGTATAACAACTTGTATGCTTGTTTGTTCAGGAAGTGTTGCATACTTGTGCGAGTCGACGTGACACACCAAAGTAGTACTACTACTAGTAGTACTCCCTCCGATCCTAATAATTTCTCTGCGGCTCGCCATCACTAAGTCTTAAAAAGCTTCCCACGTTACACCATCAAGGAATAGTTCGTAACTAGAACCCGTCAATAAATTTTGAGCTTGCGTCTCGTCACATTCAAATTACTACTACCACGCTATATTTAATTGCAAACCTGTTCACACCGATCACAACCTAGCGGTTTCCCACTTAGGAGTGTATTAGTACTCGGTTATAAATACTACTATGCCAAGAATGACTACACATTCCTCCTCAACTCCTCATCCACAAAAACAAACAAGTCATTCAGCATCCTTCCGTTAGAGGCTGCCATGGCCACCGTGGAGTTACAGGTCGAGAGATTTTTGAACACGAAAGCTTGGTAGAAGCATCTCCTACTGCAATTAAATTAAAAGAATATAAGTCTCCCAATTACATAGTTATTTACAATCACCCCATTTTGGGGTGAAGGGTGTTAGTTTATTATACAATGTATCTAGTAGAAACGGGGATGAGATGCTTGTGTTTCTCCTTAACCCTATAAGCTAGGAGAGAAGTAGTCCTCTTTGAATCTTTTCAACCATGAGTCTTTGAATGGTGCTATTCCTCTGAAGTGCTTGTTGTTTCGTTCCTTCCAAATACTCCAGGCTGCTAGGAGAAAAGCTTCCATAAACAGCGGCTGAGCCCATGTCTCTTTGGCAACCATAATATTTTCTAGCCTGGTCCCTCCTTGTTGCCACGACCAGCCCAAGCTAAGCTAACAAGGTTGGTGAAATGGCATTCGAAGAACAAATGCTCAATTGTCTCTTCTATGTCCAGACCACCACAGGATGCAATCATGATCGTTACAGGTCGAGATTACCACCGGGAGAGGCGAGCATGGGCGGAAGCACGAGAGATATCCCGCCTCACCGTGAAAGCAGCCGACATGTCCTGCCGCGTGGAATTAGCAGCACAGAGGTCCCTGTCGGATTTCGGGTTCCGGCAGACCCTCTAGGTTCAAACTCTGGGGTGCACGCGGAGATCTCACCCCCTACCTACCTGCACCTCGTCACCTCGCAAGGATCTAAACTACACAAAAGAGCAAACACAAGGGACACAAGGTTTATCTTGGTTCGGGCCACCATTGTGGTGTAATACCCTACTCCAAAGGTGTGTGGTGTGGTGGATTGCCTCAGGGGCTGATGATGAACAATACAAGGAAGAACAGCCTGGCAGGAGTCTGTTCTTGGCGGTCTTGACAGAGACTGCTAGGGGGAGTTCGGTCTCTCTCTCTCTCTCTCTCTCTCTAGATTGCTTGATCTCTAGCTCGGTTCTCGATTCGGATCCTTCTACCCTGTGGGTGGCTAGTCCTATTTATAGGCGGGAGGCCACAGGCCTCTTCCAAAAATATTGAGCAGGAAGAGGCGCCAACAATTGGCCATTTTGAAGGGGAACATCTAGTACACTTAGCACGACTAAAGTTGGTCCTCGCTTTGTCAAAGGCTCTGACGATGACGCCTTGGCTTGGGCTCCACGATGACCTCCTTCCTGCCGTTGTGTTGGTCTTGGTCTTGTTGCACCGAAATGGCTGCCTTTGCTTGATGCTCTCGCTGCGCTTGCCTCCTTTGCACCAAAGTGGAAATGAGGGACACTGCTGTGGCGCCCGCCCTTGGCGCCCTCGGTCGTCATGGCTTTGCGTCATGGGCACCTTGTGAGGTACCCGCCTTGATCTCTCCGCCTCTTAGCGAGCCCGACTGGCGAGGCCGTGCTGAGGAGGCTTCACATCATCCGCCCCACGAGGCTTGGCCCTCGCGAGGTCTTGAGCTGGTCTTGATGAATATGGACCGTCTTTGGGCCACCTTGAGCCACGCCGTAAGCCCTTGAGCAGGCAAGTCTGGTACCCCCGTTCCCGGAAGCATGTGAGAGCCCCGGGCCCAAAGCGGCGCTGGACTTGGCTGAAGCGAGAGAAGCGAAGGGGCAAGTCTGGCTTGCCATGAGCCCCTAACATCCTGCGACCTTGGGTGCCGCATGGCGGTTGATTGGGCATGGGCGTCTCGCTTCCCCACGGCGCCTTGACAATCAATGCGCAAATCGACAAGTCCCTGCATGCAAAGCAGGTCATGATTACTGTGATCGTGGAGGTCGACGGTTGGCCTTCCCCGGTTATAAGTATGGTACGGCGCGTGCCCTTCCGGCCCATCTCTTCTTGCTTCTCCTTCTTCTCCATCCCTTGCTCCACTTTGCGACAATGGCTCCGATCCGCCGGTTCTCCGCGGAACAGAAAGGAAAGGCTCCCCGAGAGGGTCCCGACCCGCTTAGCTTGAAGAAACGGCTAGCCCTCTGTCGTCGAGATGAGGCGCTGGCAGGAAGGTGTCGAGGCCACAGTATGAGCCGGCCGCCACCAGGGTTCCGCTGCCCTTATGCGCCCGCATTGAGGGCCTGAAGGAGTTGTCGCCAAGCGCCATGGACGCGCCGCCATCGGCGCCCGGCGAATCACGGCGGTGCGCGTTATTCCCGGAGTCCATGCCGAGGGCTCCTCCCGAGTTTGTGCTCCACGCTGCCATGCCTCCTCGGTCTTGGATTCTCCTTCCTCCCTCCTTCGCCTTCGTGATTCCGCAGAGGGGATCTACAGGCTCTGGTTGCAGCCACGCCCGGCTGCAGCACCCTTGCGACCGAAGGCGGAGGTCGTGATCGTCGCTCTGGCAAAGTCTTCATGACTCGAGGCTGGGCGAGATCACCAGTCTGCAGGATGAGGCGCCCTCGGGATCCACACAGAGTACGCAGCAGGCGCTTCCGTGATGCTCCTCAAGGCCTTCGGCGAAGGATGCCGGCCGGAGGTGCTTCCACGAGAGAGGTGGTGGGGCCCGGCCGTGGCGAGGCCCAGGCTCGCCAACCACTCCCCCTGCAGCTCCTCAGGCGGCGGAGGCGTCGGAGGATCCAGCGACTCTGCCGAGCCCTTCGCGACTCCGAAGACGAGCGACGACAGCTATGAGCCCCTGAGCTTCCGTCGCTCTCGGAGCAGGGTGGGCTCGTCAGGCCGCCGCCGTCTTTGATGTGGATGGGGTTGCCGCCGGTGCCTGACGGCCCACTGTTGATGATGGCGTCTCTTGCAGAGGCGCGTGTAGTTAGCGTTCTTTAGGATCTGCTCCCTTTGTTCCCTGCGAGGAATCGAAAAACACGCCCCGTGGGTGCTTGTAAGGTGCCCGTGGTTCTGTTTGTCAATATGATCCTTAGCCATTGAAGTAGTGCGAGATGCTCATTCCGTCTTAGCTCAGTTCCTCCTTCCCGGAACCTCCGCGTGGGCTTGATGCTCTGCGCCGACAGGTCCTGGTCCCAAAGGCGGGGCTTGAGCCGTCAACTGGTATGCCAGCTGGTCGCGATGCTGTGGTCAAGGCCAGGAGGTGGCTGACCGAGGTCGATAAGAGCCCTTGAGTCGCGATGCTCGAGGAGGTCCCCTTTAAGCGCTCAAGCAGCCATCGTTCGGTGAGAAAGGTAGCGGCGTTGCTAACGGGATTGCCTTAGGTGCGAGGTCGGTGCTGCGATAGCTAGTGTTTCGGAGGATGACTTATCTCGAGTCGGGAACCGCTTCAGTGCGGCGCTTAGGTCTGCGCTTGTCGGCATACGAGGAGTTACTGGCGAGGTCCCCAGCGTGCCTCTTCCTCTCGCCTTTACTCCCCTTTACGCTCTCGTCCTCGGGTCCCGGCCCTCGGCGGGTCTCGGCCCGTCGCTGGTATGCGAGTCCGCGATACCGTGGACAAGGCGGAAGGGTGGGGGCTGGAGAGCCAATAGGAGCCATGAGTCGCGATGCTCGGTACCCCCCCATTAGCGTGCAAGCGGTTCGGCAGCGGACGAGTGAAGAAAGACGCCGTGGCGGCCTGCGCTGGCGCTGCTCCTTGAAGAAGATCATGCGAGGCTCATCACAAGAAGAACAAGAGTTCGCCATGACAAGCGACGGTCAGGCGTGTTAGTTACGGAGGGTGACGAGGCACTTTGAAGAGCAGCGAGGTGGCGCCATGCGAAGGGCTGCCGTGCGGCTAGAGCTTCGGCCATTCGGAGTTTATCGGCGTTGCGAGGCGGACCCATGCACAAGCGTCGTGCCGTTAGGGAGCAGCTCCATCCGATTGGTGTCAATCGGCGGGCAACTAGGTCAAACACGTTAATCACGAAGGAGCAAGTTCATTTAGATAGGTGCGGGGAAGGCGGAACATGTTTGGAGTGCAGCCCGGCGACTTGATGATGATGCAGCCGAGGCGCCCCAATAAAATAAGCTAGGAACATGAAGCAAAAGGATACACGCCGCGAGGATGGACCCACAGCGGCACGGGAATGATGCAGCCACAGGGGCGCTACCGGTGAAAATGAAACTTCGAAGGATGTCACCTTATAGCATTGAAGGCGAAGGGATCTTTGAAGTAGCGGACGTCATGTGTAAGTGCATCTAGTGCCCCTTAGTGATTTTGGTGTATTGAAGACTTATAGGTTAAGTAACTAATGCGTTTTTGAGTGTACACAGGTCTATAAGTCTATGAGGAGTTTTGATATTCTGATAAAAGTCGACCCCTAAAAATGAAGTTCTTCAGCTGAAGACTTTGATATTACGAAGACTTTACGAAGACTTTGAAAGTGAAGAAATTGGTGTGATCACGAAGACTTGGTATTACGGCTTGAGGAACATGAAGCGTGAAGACTTTTGTTTTCGTAGTTTCATTTTCTCTTTCTTGAGTCATAGGAAACACGTCTCTTTGTTAAAGAAATTAGAGGAAATACTAAGGGAAAAATTTCCATTTGATGCTCAACTCAAAATCCTACACCTACCAAACCCTTGGTGAAGCTTTTGGAAATCTCATACTGATTCAGTCAATTTCTTGAGTGATGAGACGAAGCTCTTGATCCTTTGAGGAATTTGTTCTGGCCGAGGAGTTAAAATTCACAGTCTGAATTGCCTACTACCATGTGAGGAACATGATAATACGAGAATTTGAGAGTCAAATTTCCGACCGTTCTTGTGCTCTTGGCATGGCTGTCCCAAAAATATCTTATCCACCTAATGGTCATATCATTGAAGGGCATTTATGTCTTATCATGTCGGGCTGCTCCTAGGCTATAAATAGCCGCCCCCTACAACCACTAGTTGGTTGGCTGCTCCGAGAGAACTTGACACTTGTCATTTGAGAGCAACCCATCCTCTGAGGACTTTGAGAGAAAATCATCAAGTGAGGAAAAACCCAAAAGTGAGGAAAAACCCAAAAGTGAGGAAAAACCCAAAAGTGAGGAAAAACCCAAAAACCAAACCCCAACAAACCCAAAGTGATTGAGCATCACTGAAGAAATTGATCTGCGTGGATCCGGCGCTTTTACCTTTGAAAATTTGTGCTTCTTCCAGACGGTTAGGCGTCAAGGTCTAGAGCATCCAAGAGGAATTGTGGATTGCCGGGTGACCAAGTATCACGAAGGTTTGGAAGTCACACGAAGACTTACCACGAGTGATTGGGCGAGGTCTGCGTGACCTTAGTTCAAGGAGAATCTGATGAGGACTTGGTGTCTGAGCTGCGTGCTTTCGATATTTGGGTGTCGGGGCTGTGTGTCCTCGAGTTTAAATACTCGGCCCGCTCCAACCAGACGTACAAGCCCAGGGCAGCAGTTGGAACTGGTCTACCAAATCATTGTCTTCACCAACCCTAAGCTGGTTCTATTTCCTCAACCCTTTCATTTCCTCATAAGCTTTGTGTTGAGTATTTGTTCATATCTGTGTTTGAAGACTTTGACTGAAGACTTTCTCAATTTCCTCAGCTCAATTTCTTCAGTCTGTTTGTCTTCATCTTGTGTTTATCCTGTGATTACGCTTTCTGTACTCTGTGATTGTCTTCATTTCATCATGATGACTATGCTTGTAATCTGTTATGCTTACTTCTGAGTACTTATTAGTTGCAAGTAATTCTTCGCTAAGGAATTTCCTCACCGGCAAATTCCTCGATTGAAGAATTCATAAAATCGCCTATTCACCCCCCTCTAGTCGATATAACGCACTTTCAATTGGTATCGAGCAAGGTACTCCCTTGTTACATGTGATTTTAGTTTAACCACACAGGTTTTAGTTATGTCGACCGCGAGGTATGATCAAGGTCTCGGCGAGGGTGTCCTACCTTCGATGGGACGGACTACCCCTCTTGGAAGAACAAAATGCGAATGCATCTTGAAGCAATTGACAACGATCTACGGTATGTTGTGACAAAGGTGTTTCCTCGGTCACACCCTCTACGAATGATCTTGATGTGAAGAGATTCAAACAACTCGATTCTCAAAGCGAAGAATATCATATGTGGCCATCGAGCAAAAGGTCAATATGGAAGAGTGAGTGCTTTGGAATCTGCCAAACTCATACAGGACAGGCTGTCCAAAGTAAATGAAGGTGTTTCAACTCAGCGTGACTCTCGAGTTGATGTTCTTGGAATCTCTTCAACGCTTCAAAAGACTCGATCACGAAAATGTTCAACAAACCTTCGATCGCCTCACCGACATCTCAAATGAGCTTCAAGCACTTTGGGTGCCCTTGACATCACCGACCATGAGGTGGTGAAGAAATTACTAAGATAAGCTTGATTCCTCATTTGACACTCGCGCGATGATACAAAGCGGCTGACTACAAGTCTCTCGATCCTGGCGATATCCTCGAAAGGCTAAATACTCCACGAGTTCGACTTCTTTGAAAAGAGATCTCTATGGATTACGGCTATGGAAAAACCGTGCCACGAAGGCCAAGGCTGAATCTGAATCTGAGTGAAGACTACGGTAGTAGCCTTGGAGATCCTAAAGAATTTGGCCAGGAGCTAGCCTTTGCCGTGAAGAAATTCAGAAATTCTCAAGGCGTGGTCGCTTTGGAAAATCCTCAAGAAGCGGTGATTCCTCATCTAGTGACTATAAGCGAAGACTTTGCCACAAATGCAAGAAACCTGGTCACTATATCCAAGATTGTCCTCGATTAGGAAAAGGAATTAAGAAAGAAGAAACACAAAGGATTACTGAGTTACGATGGCGTGAAGAAGAAGAAGAAATCATCAAAATCTTCATCATCAAAATCCTCAAAACCTTCTTCTCACAAGAAGAGCAGCTCCAAAAGGGCTCGGGCATTCATTGGCAAGGAAATGGACTCTGAAGCTGAATCGAGGAAAATGAGGAAGAGGAGGAGTGCAGAAGAATCCGAATCTGGTGTGGCTAGTGCGGCTCTTGCTCTTGCTTATGTTAGCAAGTCCATCTTCAACATCTTGAAGAAAGCGACTCCACCGACAAACCCCGATGAGGAAAAGCGATGACTACGCTCCCACCTATTGCTTCATGGCAAAAGGTGCCAAGGTACTCAATTTCACCTCCCTCACGAATCGATGAAATGAATCGATGAGGATCTCAAGCCCGGCTACTCTAAACTTGCTAAGATTGCTATAAAACAACAAAGGGCTTTTGAAAAGGTTCAAAACATGCTAGATAAGAGTGATGATATGTTAGGTGAAGAAATGGATCGCACTCAAGCCACATTGAAAATCTTGAGAGACTTGGTCTAAGCTTGATAACCTTCAAGTTCATCATAACACTCTCTTATCGATCATGAGAAACTTTCTTATGAATTTCTTCAAAGAAAGCAAGATCTTGAGAAGCTAAGGCGAGTTATGAAGATCTTGAAGGAGCACGATTCATTACTTGCTCAACAAATCAAGCGCTTCTCAAGAAGAATTTGTTCCTCCATGCTTAAAGTGCATTGAGCGTGAATCTGCTAATTCTTCACTGAATGTTCAAATGCTTCCAACTGTTACAAATTCTTCACCTGCCTCTGCTATCACTAATTCCTCATCCGAGGACATTGCTAGTATCACTTGACGATGCAGGATTGAAGGAATTGTACATGACGAGGCATGTACAAAAGCCTCAAAGGGCATCAGACTCTTTGTGATGTGCTTAAAAGCGAGATCCTCAACGAAACCCTAGGAAAGAGGGTATCGCATTTGAGAGGAAATTAAATGCCGATGGAACATCTTTGGAAGCTGAGCGGTACCCAAAACCTCATGGAGTTCTTTGCAAAGGGACCTCGATTGATCCATCTACCTTATCTGATTTTACATGTGAATTTCCTCATTACATTGATGAGTCATTAGACTCAAACTATAAAATGTTCAAAAATCGAGAATGGTGAAGTATTTGCTAGATATGTTGGCACTAAGCTGCGAAAGCGGTTCCCCTATGAAGAAAATCTGGGTTCCCAAGAAGTGCCTTGAAAGTCTTGGTGAATGTCCTCATGACACCACACGTGAAGAAAAGGAACCCCAGATCAAATTCTTCATATGGACCAAATTCTTCATATGGATCCAAGTCCTCATACGGACCAAATTCCTCACGTGGATCAAATTCCTCAAAAGGATCAAAGTCCTCATATGATTATCATCGTGCTAATAACTTTCATGTTTAGCGAGGTAGAGAGCTAAGGAGCTATGAATATGTGCATTATTCCTCAAACCAAAATGTTCATAACTCCTCGAAGAATATCTCTGCTTATTCATATACTTACCCTAACCCCTCTTATGTGAAACGAAATGGTTTGGCCTCTATGCCACCATTCTCATATGGTGCTTTCCTTGAGAATGATGAACTCTTTGCCACCCCTTCGGATGTGGGTGGTAAAGAAAAGAACTAATCTCTTACTGCGAGGTCGAGGTCTCCGGGCGTGCCTTAACGTCCTGAAGAAGAATTTCTTGGGGGCACGACAAATTGCACGAAAGGGCGCTTGAGCTAATCATGATGAAATGAACTTTCATTTCACCTGCGTCCTCATCTTTGCTTATCTGTATCTTGTTGATGAAATTCATCGATGAACTTGATATCATATTCTTCAGCGATGAAGTATATGAGATGCGTTAAGTTGTACTAATTCATACGCAAGATGATCAACCCAAAAACCAGAGTGGGTTCTCGATAGTGGATGTACAAATCACATGACTGGTGACAAGAATCTATTGATGGATGCTACCTTATCACCGTCACATCTGAAGCATATCATCTTTGCTGACAAAGGCAAAAGTCAGGTATTGGGACTTGGTAAGGTTGCTATCTCTAAGGACATGCACATGGACAAAGTCATGCTTGTTGAGTCTTTAGGATATAACCTCATGTCAGTCTCAATGCTTTGTGATCTTGATATGGTTGTTATCTTTGGCAAGTATCGGTGTGTTGTGATTATGGAAGGTGACAATTCCAAAGTCTTGAAGGCTTTAGGAGAGGAGACTTGTATATTGTTGATTTTCCACGGGACCACAACCAGCCGTGTGTCTACTTGCAAAAAGCTTGAAGAGCTGGCTATGGCATCGACGACTTGGTCATGCGGGCATGAGGAATTTACTGCAGCTTGCGAAGAAGAAGCATGTCATTGGCATTGAGAATGTCAAATTCCTCAAGGATCCTTATGCGAACTGTGAAGGCTGGAAAAATGACCAAGGCCAAGCATCCGACAAAGACTATCATGACCACTACTCGCCCCTTGAATTGCTTCACATGGACCTCTTTGGTCCCAATCATTATTCAGCTATCGTTAATGAAGCATCACTATATGGCTTTGTTATTGTTGATGATTACTCTCGTTACACTTGGGTACACATTATTACTTACAAAAATCAAGTGCGGGAAATCTTCAAACGATTTTCTTGAGGGCTTCAACCAACTTTGGTGTGAAGATCAAGCACATCGAGGAGTGACAATGGAACCGAGTTCAAGAATTCCGGTCTTGATGACTATCTTGATGAACTTGGTATTACTCATGAGTTATCTGCTCCCTACACTCCCATGACAAAATGGGCGCCGTGGGCGCAAGAACAGAACTCTTGTTGAGATGGCTCGCACTATGCTTGATGAATACAAAAGCAGCCTAGTCGTTTACGGATTGAAGCAATTGACGCTGCGTGCCACATCATCAACAGTATATCTTCACAAATTCTTCAAAAGACTGCCTATGAACTCCTCACGGACAAGAAACCCAATGTAAGTTATTTCAAAGTCTTGATTGCTAAATGCTGGATTAGAGATCCTCACCACAACTCTAAATTTGTACCGAAAGCACATGAAGGTTTTATGCTTGGTTACGGAAAGGACTTCGCACACCTACAGAGTCTTCAACATCACTCTACACAAGATTGTTGACCTTTGTAGATGTGCGGTTCGATGAAACTAATGGCTGCATAAAGAGAGCACCTACCTTCTGTGTTAGATGAACTGACTTTTGAGGATTCTATCAGATTCAAAACTGGCCGAGGATGTCATTCCTCTTGAAGAAACTCTTGAAGAATTCATTCCTGTGCGTGAAGAGCGTCGAGCTGATGCACCTGAAGATAATGTTGAAGAAAATGGTGCTGAGGAAAATAATCAAATTCCTCGACGACAATCAGCTCATCCTCGCGTTGCAAAAGAAGTACAAGTTGACAAGATCATCGATGACATTGAAGCGCCAGGTCCTCTCACACGCTCAAAAGCTTCACATTTATCTAACTTTTGTGGGCACTATGCTTTTGTCTCTATCACAGAACCCACTAAGGTAGAATGAAGCATTTACGGGCGGAGTGGATTCAGGCCATGCAAGAAGAATAACATCGATTCGAGCTCAACAATGTCACGGGAACTGGTCAAGCGTCCGGATCCTGCGCCAAGCATAATATCATTGGCACAAAGTGGATCTATCGCAACAAGCAAGATGAAAATGGTCTTGTGGTGAGGAATAAAAGCACGACTAGTAGCTCAAGGCTACACGCAGGTTGAAGGAATCGAAACTTCGATGAAACTTTTGCACTGTCGCTAGACTTGGAGTCTATTATATATTACTAGCCTATGCTAACCATCACAATATCACTTTATATCAAATGGATGTGAAAAGTGCATTCCTCAATGGTAAGCTTGAGGAAGAAGTATATGTTGCTCAACCACCAGGTTTTGAAGATCCAAAGAATCGACAAAGTCTTGAGACTAAATAAGGCTCTCTATGGCCTCAAGCAAGCCCCTCGGGCGTGGTATGATACATTGAAGGAATTCTTACGTGAAGAATGGCTTCACTCCAGTTCACTTTCGACCCTACTCTCTTTACTAAATCTTATGATGGTGAACTTTTGTGTGCCAAATATATGTTGATGATATTATCTTTGGTTGTCTTGACCAACGTTATAGTGATGAATTTGCCTATATGATGAGTGAAGAATATCAAATGTCTATGATGGGAGAGTTGAAATTCTTCTTAGGTCTTCAAATTCGTCAACAACACAATGGCATATTCATATCTCGGAGAAATACCTCAAAGATGTCTGAAGAAATTCGGCATGCAAGATTGCAAAGGTGTCAAAATTCCTATGCCCACAAATGGCCATCTATGCCTTGATGAAAATGGTATAGACTTGATCACAAGGTATACCGCTCCATGATTGGTTCTTTATTGTACTTATGTGCATCTAGGCCAGATATAATGCTTAGTGTTTGCATGTGTGCCCGATTTCAAGCTACACCGAAGGAATCACACCATAAGGCTGTGAAGCATATTCTTGGATATCTAGCTCACACACCAACACTAGGATTATGGTACCCCAAGGGCTCTACTTTTGATCTCATTGGATATTACGACTCGACTATCTTTGGTGATCGTGTGGACCGCAAGTCAACATCTGGTACTTGTCATTTCCTCGGACGATCTTTGATGCATTGGTCCTCGAAGAAAGCAGAACTGCGTATCACTTTATCCCGCTGCGGAAGCTGAATACATTGCTTTGCTAGCTCGTGTTGTGCTCAATTACTATGGATGAAGCAAACCCTCAAGGACTACGGCATCAACGTGAAGAATGTGCCTCTCTCTTTGTGACAATGAGAGTGACATCAAGATTGCTCACAACCCAGTTCAGCACTTTCGAAAACAAAGCACATTCAAATTCGTCATCATTTTCTTCGTGATCATGTGTTGAAGGCGACATCTCCATCGAACGCGTGAAGGCGAAGAAACGGCTAGCTGATATCTTCACTAAGCCCTTGGATGAGAAGAAATTTAGCAAGTTGCGGTGTGAGCTAAATATCTTAGAATCTTGAATGTTCTTTGAAAAGGACACACATCCTAACACTTATGCAAATTTGATGACTTAGATGTGCAACACATGAAGAAACGTTTTCTTCAATCAATGAAAAATAACACTCTAAGTGTGAAGAAATTAATGAAGAATTTGATTCTCGAACCCTCGACAATTATGCAGGTGTCTGAAATCATCATTCTTATCTGGTGGGTCACGCCACCACCAAAGTTGAAAATCTTCAATTTGAGTTTTTCCTCAAATTTTTGAAATTCTTCAGTTTTTCAAATTCTTCAACTTTGCAAATTCTTCACTATTTCCGTCGTCTTTCTTCATTGGCTATATATATATATGGATTTATGTCCTCTACTGACATTCACTTATGGCTATTTTTCAAGTCGCTTTTTTACGCTAAGTGAATGTGATCGGACCCTTCCCCTATTTGCTATACTCAACCCAATCCATTAGCAAATTCTTCATATGCGTTACGCTTTGAAACTTCGTTCAAATTCTTCACTTTGTGTCCTTGACGGCTGAAGAAATTGCAATGGAACTTTTAAAAGCGAATCTTATTCAAACCTTCGCTTTTACCGCTCAAACCGTTCCGCATCCCACGATGCATTATTATATTCACCCACGATGCGTACACGATCTCCACTACGATGCGTGGGTGACACATGTCATGAGAAGGGAAGTGGTGGGGGCATGTTAGTCCTAAATCTTGGACGATCCGTTTTTCACCGTGTCTATAAATACCCTCTCTCCCTTCCTCACTCTTTTACTCCGCTCAACCTCTCTCTCGCTCGTGCTCCTCAAAACCCTAAGCGCCGCCGCTTCTCCGTCGTCGCCCGGTGAGGAAAAGCTTCAACGCCTTGACCTCTTCGCCCGGCGTACTCGCGCCGACCGTGGAATATCTTCACTCCGCCCGTCGCCGTAGCTGATTTCCTCTGCCAAGTTAGGGCGGGGAAGATCTGAACGGACGAACTTCTAAACTGTTCATCTCAGTTCGTCGTGTTCTTCACTTCGGGAAAATTAAAAGTTACTTTTATTACTCGCTTTGATTCTCAATTTTTCTTCAAATTCTTCAAAGGTGTTCTCAAATCTTCACACATATGAACACCTTAAATCTCTTGACTCATTTCTCTAAGCAATGATTTTCTTCAAGATTCCTCAATTGTGTGGATCTTCGATCTGTACAACTCTGGAACCTAAGACAAAGAACGCTTATTGAAATTCTTCAAGGCTCAATCTGGTCAAAATCCTCAAAACTTGTTCTTTTTAAAACCTTACGAGAGCATATGACCTCTCCAAATTCCTCGCACCTATACTCTGTTCACAGGTACAAATGTCCGCTTTGAATCCCTAGGTTCTCATCAACTTAACTCATTTGCAGCGTTCCTCGAAGAAAAACTGCACACTTCTTGAGAGAACTCAATTGTTCAATTTCCTCAAGCCCAGAAGAAAATGGCGGAGCCAGTAAGAAGCATGAGAAGGGAGGAAAGAAACTTTGAGGTCATGACAGCATTTGAAATCCACGAGGAAATATATGCTGATTCTGTACACGGATGAGGAAACCAAAAACCAACGCAAGGTGCGTATTCGGAAGATTGAGCGGAGATGGAGCACGGGAATGGAAGGAATACAGATATGTAACTCCTAAGTACATGAAGAAATTCGCTTTAAATCCTCCATGCCCAAGAGCTCCTTTGGCACTGGCCAAATAGCTGATCCCACTAGCGTCAAGCAGCGGTGAGGACTTTCACGATGAATGGGCTAAGCGCCAAGCAAAATTGGCTAAGCAAGCAAAGGAAGCGATGAAGAAATTCAATGAGGATTACGCTGCTACTCACGCCCTTCGAGGTCTCGGTCAAACCGAGGAAATCAATGCAAAAGAAGCCTGCTCATAAGCCAAGTGCTTCATCATCTCGCCCTCACGGCCAAGTTCCTCAACAGCACCATCCAAGCCAATTCCTCACCTTTGCTGTTCCATCAAAGTCCTCAAGCTGCTCCGTCAAAACCCTCGGTTCACATGCATCTGGCGACTTGTCAAAGAACCTTTGGTTTCTCAATTGCCTCGAGCATTTACGCAAGTTCCTCGGCTGCTCCAACTTCCTCAGCAGGTCCGACTTCGGTGAAGACCAAAGCAACAGCTGGTCGAGGTCCTCGGCCTAGCCCGACGAAGAAAATGGTTGCATTCCTTGTGCCATCGATGATGAGGCATCGATGAAGAACTTCATGAGAAATCATCGAGGAGACCGACAAGAAAGGGCCGCTAGAGCCAAAGGTACATCTGTGCCTTGCTATTGGACCGAAGATAGTCCTCGACTTTATTGATCTACGGCACAATGATCCCAATACCCCTACTTTGATCTTCACTTGACACCGTCAAAGTCATATGTTGACTCACTTCATAGCTGAAGAAAAATGGAAGTTTGATAAGGCGAGGGAAATCAAAAGGGCTCAATACGGGAAGGAGAAGTTCACGAAGAAAAAGCGTTGTCAAGATGACACACGAGGAGCTTCTCGATTGATGAAATTCAAAACCTCGGCAAAAACTTCGATTCATTCAATGCTGATTGGCAAGGAGCCAAGGACAGATTCGTCAATCGGCGAAGAATCTCACAAATGTTGCTTTGTCCCAATGCAACATGAAATTTCTCAGTTGTAGCCTCGGCTCAGCCCTCTTGAAGAAAATACCGGCACACGGCTGATAGCGTTCGACCTTTGATGAAAATCTTGATTCGGGGCTGATGATCCCATTCCACCATTTGAAGAAATTGCCGGGGCACCCACTAGTGGTGCGCCTAAAGAAATTATTCAAAAGCAGAGGAAGCGCATCGGTTGCTCTGAAGAAACTGAACCAAATTCCTCAGCTCCTCCTGCGCCAACTCCAACTCCAATTCTTCCATCTGCTTCCGATGTGAAGAAAACCAAAGGCTAGCGGAAAAGAGCTGCTTTGTGAAGAAAAGGAAAGCATCATTTGCGTCAGATTCTTAATTTGCGAAGAAAATGAAGCAAATGGCGACTTCTGTTGAAAACCCAATTGATGCTGTTCCAATTTCCTCCATACCTTCAAAGGAAGTAGTTCCTTTTGGAGAAGAATATGAGGTGCCAACGGATCGATGAAGAACATCAATCTGCTTTGCTTCATCAGAGAAAATGGATGAAGAAATTGAAGTGGAAGCTATCCCTTCAACGATAATTTCCTCATCGGACTATGAAATTCCTCAATTTGGTCTTTGAAGAAATTGAAGATGAAGATGTGGATATTGGATGCACCACACAGTTATCAATGATGACTTTTGGGAAAGTCGGCATCCCAATACTCCTCTCTTCACCTGCTCCAACAAGTTCCTCACTCCCACTGCAATTTGTCCAAATAGACTCTGAAGAAAATCAACCCACGGGTTACATGCATGAAGAAATTCCAGCCACTAGTCTTTGATGAAGCTACTGCTCTTTGCTAATCCTCGAGGCGCACAAGTTGAGGACCAAGAAATTCCTCAAGGCGATGAACACGAACTTACGATTCACGAGGTGGTGATGCAACTCATCGACACCCCTGCCTTAAGCGGAAGAATCCGTTCTCAACCAAGCAAAAGTTCAAAATTTGAAGATTTCTTTGCCGAGCACGTGTTCTTCACCGAATATAATCCTTATGATTACGCTTTCGAATTAGGAAGAGGCGCTTACGGACTGCCCGGTCAAGCCAACTTCTATTCCTCGGTGCTTTTCAACACGGATAAAATCTTGATCATGCTCATATTCCTCATGTGGATATGGAGTAACTGCCAGAGCTTTGAGCCGGTCCTCGGTGTTCTTCACGATGCGGGACTTCTAAACTTCTGCTTGATATTTGTGGCTGGAGCGAAGAGCTAATTCTTGAGTTCTATGCAACCTGCATATCACCGGAGGCGCTGAAGGCGTCAATTCATGGGTCCTAGATTGGATGACTGAAAACACTCACTACAAGGCACCTGCAATTGAATTTCTTCGTGCTCTACCACTCGATCCTCCGCTTGATGGTGCCGTCGGATCTATGAAGAAAAGGAACTTTCAAATCACTATATGCAAGTCTTGATGAAGCCATTGAAGCCAAAGGCGAGCACCAAGAACCAAATTCCTCGTCAAGGAATTATTATATGTGCCTCGGACCGTCTATCGAATCTTGGCCGAAGACTATGAGTCCTATCAAAGGCCACGACTCGAGCGATGAAGAAGTCGTTGGCATCATGAAGAATATGCTTTTCAATATCATCCATGGCGTTCCCGTCAATTTCCATGATTTCTTCATGAGGAATCGGCTAACATTGCCATGTCACCATTTGAAATTTGAAGCCTTATCGCCTTGGATTATGAGATTCATCGGTCAAGGTCCTCACTCAATTACAAAGGCGATACTTTGAACCACTGCAGCTACCTGCCTCGATTGAAGTCCTCAAGCGGCCAATTGCCTCGGTGATGAAAAGGGCAAGGCTCTTTGCTGTGATAGATGAAGGTATTCGTCCATTGGATGGGCAGTTTCACATAGCGACATCTTACTCCACCAATGATGACTCTGCCACACATGACTTCGACAGCAAATACCTCGGTAAAGCAAAATCCTCAAGGAATCGCACCCGAGGTGATGGTGATCGTGAATTACTCCTCGGTCTTCATCGGAAGGTTGATCGCAATCATAAGTGGGTCAAGCGTCGGTTTGGTACTCTTCTTTACAATATGACATCTACTCACAATGCGGTGAAGAAAAACCACTACTACCTTCATGAAACCTTCAAGCGCTTTGGGCTGTTCTTTCACATGTCTATAATGAAGAAGAACTGATATCAATGGGTCTCAAGGAAGAATTTGGTGGTCTGCACCTCCTCCAGAAGAAATTCAAGAAGGTCAAAGTTCCTTCCTTGGTGGCCAGCTCCTATTCTTCATCTCGCGACAACGATGAAAATGAAGATTTGGAAGACCTTCTGCTGGTCCTACTTCAACAAACAACCCCGACAATCTTTGGCGCTCTGTCTTCAACTTGATATTCCTCAAGAGCGTTAGTACTCAGTTTCGATCCTTTTGGAAATTCGAAGACAAAGGGGGAGAAATTTGAGTTAGTCTTCAAGCGGGTCTAGTTTTTGTCTATATACAGTATTTTATTAAGTTACAACTCTCGTTCTTCTGAAACCTTTTATAGGATCGAGTTGTAATCTTAAACCCTATGGTGCTTTGATACTTTTGATGCATTATGATTTTGCACTATGCTTCATAGCAAATCTACTTGTGCTCACGATACTTTATGTGCTATGATTCCTCATGCTGAATTTCATCAAGCACCATATTTCATCATGCATTTCAAATTCTTCATATTATATGTCAAATGCGTGTATGAATTACAAGACATAAAGGGAGATCTCCATGATTCAATTCTTCAAGTGTGCATTGCCTCAAAAGCAAATTCCTCACTATGCACATCTTCAGGGGGAGTTCTTCTATATCTTGCAATCAAATTCCTCATTATCGGTATTTACAAGTCATATGTTTATCCCGTTGAAAACTTAACCCATATTGTCATCAATCATCAAAAGGGGAGATTGTAAGTGCATCTAGTGCCCTTAGTGATTTTGGTGTATTGAAGACTTATAGGTTAAGTAACTAATGAGATTTTGAGTGTATACAGGTCTATAAGTCTATGAGGAGTTTTGATATTCTGAAGAAAAGTCGACCCTAAAAATGAAGTTCTTCAATGAAGACTTTGATATTACGAAGACTTTACGAAGACTTTGAAAGTGAAGAAATTGGTGTGATCACGAAGACTTGGTATTACGCTTGAGGAACATGAAGCGTGAAGACTTTTGTTTTCGTAGTTTCATTTTCTCTTTCTTGAGTCATAGGAAACACCGTCTTGTTAAAGGGGTCGAGGAAATACTAAGGAAAATTTCCATTTGATGCTCAACTCAAAATCCTACACCTACCAAACCCTTGAGTGAAGCTTTTGGAAATCTCATACGATTCAGTCAATTTCTTGATGACAGACGAAGCTCTTGATCATCGAGAATTTGTTCTGACCCGAGGACTTAGGAATTCGCCATGCAATTGCCTACTGTGAGGAACATGATAGCACGAGGAATTTGAGAGTCAAATTTCCGACCGTTCTTGTCTTCTTGGCTTGACTGTCCCAAAATATCTTATCCACCTAACGGTCATATCATTGAAGGGCATTTATGTCTTATCATGTCGGGCTGCTCCCTAGGCTATAAATAGCCGCCCCCTACAACCACTAGTTGGTTGGCTGCTCCGAGAGAACTTGACACTTGTCATTTGAGAGAAACCCATCCTCTGAGGACTTTGAGAGAAAATCATCAAGTGAGGAAAAACCCAAAAGTGAGGAAAAACCCAAAGTGAGGAAAAACCCAAATGTGAGGAAAACCCAAAAACCAAACCCCAACAAACCCAAAGTGATTGAGCATCGAAGAAATTGATCTGCGTGGATCCGACGCTTTTACCTTTGAAGACTGTGCTTCTTCCAGACGGTTAGGCGTCAAGGTCTAGAGCATCCAAGAGGAATTGTGGATTGCGGGTGACCAAGTATGTGAAAGGTTTGGAAGTCGCTTTGAAGACTTACCACAGTGATTGGACGAGGTTCTGCGTGACCTTAGTTCAAGGAGAATACGGTGAGGACTTGGTGTCCTGAGCTGCGTGCTTTCGATGGGGTGTCCGGACTGTGTGTCCTCGAGTTTAAATACTCGGCCGCTCCAACGGACGCATACAAGCTGAGGCAATGGTTGGAACTGGTCTACCAAATCATTGTCTTCACCAACCTAACTGGTTCTATTTCCTCAACCCTTTCATTTCCTCATAAGCATGTTGAGTGTTTGTCATATCTGTGTTTGAAGACTTTCTTTGAAGACTTTCTCAATTTCCTCAGTTCAATTTCTTCACCGCTTTGTCTTCATCTTGTGTTATCCTGTGATTACGCTTTACGTACTCTGTGATTGTCTTCATTTCATCATGATGACTATGCTTGTAATCTGTTATGCTTACTTGAGTACTTATTCGCTGCAAGTAATTCTTCGCTAAGGAATTTCCTCACCGCAAATTCCTCGATGAAGAATTCATAAAATCGCCTATTCACCCCCCCTCTAGTCGATATAACGCACTTTCATCATGGGCTGCGGAAGCTGATCTTCACGAGCGCCCAGGCCCAGGAGCCTCGGGAGGCTCCGGAGGCGCTGGTGGCTCCTCGCGGACCATCTCCATCTCTGCCAGGACTGCGGAACGCCTGGCCTCTTGAGCCTCCAGGATGCTCCTCATGAGGCGCTGGCGCGTGGCAGCCGCGTTCGGCAAACCATAAGGCATGCGAACATAGTTGTGGGGTGGACCTTCACAAAGCCCCGCGCGCGAGGGCCAGAGGCGCTCCTGAGAGGCGGCTCGGTTGAGCCCTGGTATGTCGATGCAGACGCGCAGCCCACCATCCTCGCCTAGATGGGGAGCTACGGGCGGAGTGGCGGCGGCTGCCACTCATGACTCTTGACTCCTGCAGCTCTGAATGATCTGGCCGACGAACTCCACGAGGGTTTGGCCCTCCTTGCCTCGCTCCTTCCTGAGGGAAACGTGCTTTGAAACACGCCTCCAAGTTGTTCCCAAGTGCCTCCCTCGTGATCTTAGCAAGGTCGGTGGCCCTCCAGGAGAGAGCCCCCGAGCCTTGCTCGAGGAGGGCATCGGGCGCGCCTTCCTATGCGATAGAAGGAGGTGCCCCCTGAACAGGCGCGGACCCTAAGGGGCCTGCCTCCCGAGGGGCCGGGCCAGACGATGTCTTCTTCTTCTTGGGAGCAGCCTCGGGGAGCCTCCCGCTCCTGCAATCTGGGTATTCAAGTTACGCGGCTTGAAAAGCATGCTCCAGGGAGCACACTACGTCCCTCTCCTCATAAGGCACCGTGATGACTCCGCCGCTTCCCGGCATCTTGAGGACGTTGTAGCTGTGATGAGTCACGGCCATGAACTTGGCCAGAGCTGGGTACCCGAGGATGGCATAATATGGCAGGCGAATGTGGGCGACGTCGAAGTCGATGAGCTCGGTGCGGTAGCTATCGCGCGCCCCGAAGGTGACAGGGAGGCGGACCTGCCCAATCGGAACTGTGGAGCCATCGGTGACTCCAGAGAAAGGCTTGGTTGGCTGAAGCTGACTGTACGGCACTTGGAGATTGCTGAACGTCTCGACGGACAGGACATTGAGCCCTACTCCGCCATTGATGAGGGTCCTGGTGACTTGCACGTTGCTGATGATTGGGGACAAAGCATCGGGAGGACCCCGGCTGTGGCTGCGCACTTGAGCTGATCCGCTGAGCTGAACGTGATGGGGCACGCTGACCACCTGAGAGGGCGCGTGGCTTCGAGCTTGGGGAGGACTGCATTCACTTCGCGGGCGAACTGCTTGAAGATGCGCTGAGAGGCTGGGGCTTGAGCTCCACCCAGAATGCAAGCGATGTGGCAGCTCACAGAAGCCCCGGCCCCCTCGTCCCGATTGTGGTCCTCATTTCTCCTTGGGCTGCGGTGCGAGAGGGAGGGAGGCATGCGTTTCCTTGCAGGCGATCCTCGCAAGGCTGATCCCTCCAGCCTCCTCGCGAGGCGGGTCCTCCAACCTCCTCATGAGGCTGAGCCTGCCAGCGGTCCTCGCGAGGTCGGTCACGCCACCCTTGGCGAGGGCCGCGGTCTTCCCAGCGTCATGCGTTTCTTCCTCCTCCTCGGCCGTTGCCTCGATCGTTGCGGTCGGGGCGTCGACCGATTCGCCCTTCTCGCACGGGTCTGAGCTCTTGACATTCATTGGTGTTGTGGGTGTGGAGGTCGTGGTACACACAGTACTGGCTGCCCTTGGAAGACTCAAGCTGATCCCTGCCTCGTTTTGTATCTGGTTCTGCCGCGAGCACGGCAGCCCCCTTGCGCTTCACGTCCTTGACCTTGGGCTTCCTTTCTTCTGGGTCAGCAGCTAGCAGCTCGAGGAGGGAAAGGCGTCCTTCCTCTGCCCTGGCGCACTTGGTCGCCAAGTTGAACAGCTCCAAGGATGTGCACAGGTCTTCATGCATCGCCAGCTCCTCCTTCATCTTGACGTCATGCACACCGTCGGAGAAGGCTGAGATGATGGCCTCCTCGGTCACCTTGGGAATCTTGAGGCGTGCGTTGTTGAAGTGCTGGATGTACTTCTGCAGGGTTTCTCCTGGTGGCTGCTTGATGCGGCGCATGTCGCTCACGGCAGGAGGTCGGTCGCGAGTGCCTTGGAAGTTGGCGATGTAGCGGGTGCGCATCTCGTCCTAGGAGGAGATCGTGCCAGGAGCCAGGTTCAGGAGCCAGGTGCGGGCTCCGTCCTTGAGCGCCATGCGAAACCAGTTCGCCATGACCTTCTCGTCCTCATTGGCGGCTTCAATGCCCAGCTCGTAAAGCTGGAGGAACTCTGCAGGGTCGGCCGTGCGGTCGTAGTGAGGAGGCAGGTCTGTCTTCAACTTGCCGGGCTACGCGACACTGTGTAGCTCGGCGGTGAAGGCGCGGCAGCCTGCAGTGGCCACGGGAGGCCTTTGGTGATGAAGGGCCTGGTCTTGCGGGTCCCCATGTGCTGCCCGGGAGCAGTTGGAGGTCTTAGCGTCTTTGGAGCGGGAGGCCTTGATCGTGGCGGGCGGTGCGAGGGAGCACTCGGGCAGCTTCTTGGGGCGAGGACCTCTTGGCAGCTCTGCTCTTGCTGCGCTAGTGCCGGACGGAGTGGGTTCCGCCCAGGGGCCACGCACCTTGGGGCCAAGGCGCCTTCTTGAGGGGGAGGTGGCTGAGGCGCCCCCGGAGCATCATCGCCCGCGCAAGGCGGGGCGCGGTGCAGTGAGAAGGATGGCGCGAGGGAGCCTGCGGTGCAGACGAGCTTCGGCGACAGCGGTCGAGCCACTCCTGCATTACCACGTCGTCGGCAGGGCGGTAGCGTAGGGAGCTCGTTTGCAGCGATGAGCTGCTCGAGCCTCCATGGTGCGCGAGCGCGCGAGGCGAAGAACCAAACTGGGCGGCGAAGAGAGTAGCGGTACGGCCGTCTCACCTCACGGACGGATCTTTGGGGCGATGCTTGCTGCTCGTTCCCGCCGGGCGGTGGCGGCGTTGATTGCGGCGATGGGAACGGCGGGGCGGCCGACGGGGGGCCGTCTGGCGGCTGGTGGCGAGCGGCCGGCGCTTCGGCGAGCCCGATGGGCGTCCGACATGGATGCGATGGGCGGCGAAAGAACGAGCGGCGAAAGGACGGATTCGGTGCACCCCTACAGCGCGCGCAAAATGTCGTATTGGGTTCCGGCAGACCCTCTAGGTTCGAACTACAGGGGTGCACGCGGAGATCTCACCCCTACCTTCTGCACCTCGTCGCCTCTCAAGGATATATACTACACAAAGAGCAACAAAAGGGACACAAGGTTTATACTGGTTCGGGCCACCATTGTGTTGTAATACCCTACTGCATTGTGTGGTGTGGTGGATTGCCTCAGGGGCTGATGATGAACAATACAAGGAAGATAGCCTCGCGAGGGTCTGTTCTTGGCCGGTGTGACGAACTGCTAGGGGGAGTTCGGTCGCTCTCTCTCTCTGGATTGCTTGACCTCTAGCTCTGTTCTCGATTCCGGATCCTTCTACCCTGTGGGTGGCTAGTCCTATTTATAGGCAGAGGCCCTGGGCCTCTTCCCAAATATTGAGCGGGAAGGGCGCCAACAATTGGCCATTTTGAAGGGGAACATCTAGTACACTTATCCACGAGTACGATTGGTCCTCGCTTTGTCAAAAGGCTCTGACGGTGACGCCGGCTTGGGCTCCACGATGACCTCCTTCCTGCCATTGTGTTGGTCTTGGTCTTGTTGCAACGAAACGGCTGCCTTTGCTTGATGCTCTCGCCTGCGCTTGCCGCCTTTGCACCAAAGTGGAAATGAGGACACTGCGCGGGCTGGCGCCCGCCTGGCGCCCTCGGTCGTCATGGCTTGCGTCATGGGCACCTCGTGAGGTACCCCGCCTTGATCTCTCCGCCTCCTCACGAGCCAGCCTAACGAGGCCGTGCCTGAGGAGGCTTCCTGTCGTCCGCCCCGCGAGGCTTGGACCCTCGCGAGGGTCTTGAGCTGGTGCTGATGAAGATGGGCCGTGCTGGGCCACCCATTGAGCCACGCCGCAGGACGCAGGCAGGCAAGTCTGGGTACCCCCGTTCCCAGAACGCCGACAGTCCCGCCACGCCGCTTAAGCAGCACGGAGGTCCCGCCATGCCGTTGATGCAGCAGACTGGTCTGGCCGCGCCGTGGAAGCAGCAGAGATGCCCCGCCGCACTGCGAATGCAGCAGAGATGTCCCGCCGTGCCGCAGCGTCCTGGGAAAATGTCTTGCGGGCAGGTGACGAATCTTACAGGCGTATGCATGCGATTGTCCATAGCCAGATGGATCAGATCTCCAGTTGGGCGAGGTTGCAGGACGACATGAAAGCCTCCTTTGAACAGGCAACCGGCGTCATTCGGCAACTAAAGGAGGGAAATGAGAGGCTCCGGGCCGAGCGTGACCTGCTGAGGGCGAAGATCGTCTGAAGTGCAGAGTAGTAGGAGGAGACCAGTGCCTTGTTGAAGAGGACCGGCGTCATCGTCAAGAAACTTATGGACGAGAATGACATGCTCCGCATCGAACGCCAAAGGCTGGTGGAGGAATCCGTCGATGCTCTCAAGCAGCGTCTTGAGGACACGGCCGAGCTCCGCCGCTAGCCGCGGAGACTAGTTCCCGCGGCCTGTAGCAACACATCAAGAAAGTAGAGATCAGCGAGCCAGATCGTTGTCTTCCTTCTTATTTTGCCCTTCTGTATTTCGGGCGTAGCCGCATGTGGCTTTTTTAATTATGTTCCTAATTACGTAAGATAATTATTATCCACTGTTGTCGTCCTTATATATTCATCAGTCTTGCTATAAGTCGCAGTAGATGCTATATAGGTCCTTCGGATCTTACATCAAGATCCGTGCAAAATTTTCTTTTCAGATTTTCTTTTTTCTCTCTTAAATCTTAGTATAGTGAGACATAGCCACGCCATTAATGGATACCTTGGGAGAGAGGTGGACGGCAGATGGAGGTCAAAGGGCTCTCCTCCCGATAAGCACGCCATAGGGTCGATCATACGCCTCCGTACTCAAATAGCTACCCTGCATGGCGCCTCCTAGCTAATAAAAAGGGGACGCGTGGCGGCAAGTAAATGGTAAATAGAACACCCACGGTTTCAATAATACTTATGTTTCCGATTGTAACATGATAGCACTTGTTCCAAAATGACTTTGTTGATTGTTAATGTGTGTGCCTTATCAAATCGGACAGCAAAATTACCACAACATGTTAGGTGCCATGTCATGACACAAAGCCAAGTTTCATGATTTTAATGCGTGTTTTGGATTTATAGGAATTAAAAAACCAAGTTTCTCAATGTTTCCAAATGAGCCCACGAAGCGGATGTTTGAATTTCATTCCCATTTCTTGCATGGGACCTAGAAATTTACCCGAGGACACACATGTGATTTTTCAACCAACTTTGGTACACTAGAGCATGTGCTTGTATTTCAAATTTGAATTATTCACACAAAGGTGACACGTTCCCTCTCAGCACCACGAGCCTTCTTGAGAGAAGCTCCGGTTTGCAAGAAACTTATACCAAAACTTGTTCCTATTCTGCCAATTTTTTTACCATAGCATGGTAGTACCATGACATGACACCATGCCAAGTTTCATGATTTTCAAGCGTGTTTTGGATTTACAAGAATTTTGAAACCAAGTTTCTCAATGTTCTCGGCCGAGCCACGATGCCCAGATGTTTGAATTTCATTCCCATTTCTTGCATGGGACCTAGAAATTCACCCGGGGACAAACATGTGATTTTTCAACCAACTTTGGTGCATGGGAGCATGTGCTTGTAGTTCAAATTTGAATTATGCACATTAAATGACCAGAAACTCAATTAATGTATAAAAAGGCCAAACGAACCAGGAATAATTCCAAAATTTAATAGGGCACTCATGTAGTTCTATGTTGCCTCTGTAAAGAAACTCAAGGGGGACAGCGTATATTGTTTCGCACTCAAAGGTGACACGTTCCCTCTCAGAAGCACGAGCCTTCTTGAGAGAAGCTCCGGTTTGCAAGAAGCTTATACCAAAACGTGTTCCTATTCGGCCAATTTTTTACCACAGCATGGTAGTACCATGACATGACACCATGCCAAGTTTCATGATTTTCAGGCGTGTTTTGGATTTACAAGAATTTTAAAACCAAGTTTCCCAATTTTCTCGGCCGAGCCACGATGCCCAGATGTTTGAATTTCATTCCCATTTCTCGCATGGGACCTAGAAATTCACCCGAGGACACACATGTGATTTTTCAACCAACTTTGGTGCACGGGAGCATGTGCTTGCAGTTAAAATTTGAATTATGGACATTAAATGACCAGAAACTCAATTAATGTATAAAAAGGTCAAATGAACCCGGAATAATTCCAAAATTTAACAGGGCACTCATGTAGTTCTATGTTGCCTCTGTAAAGAAACTCAAGGGGGCAGTGTATATCGTTTCACACTCAAAGGTGACACGTTCCCTCTCAAAACCACAAGCCTTCTTTAGAGAAGCTCCGGTTTGCAAGAACCTTTTACCAAAACTTGTTCCGAATCGGCCCAATTTTTTACCACAACATGTTAGTGCCATGACATGACACCATGCCAAGTTTCATGATTTCCAGGCGAGTTTTAGCTTTACATGAATATAGAAACCAAGTTTCTCGATGTTCTCAGCCGAGTCATGACACCTAGATGTTTGAATTTCATTCCCATTTCTTGCATGGGACCTAGAAATTCACCCAAGGACACACATGTGATTTTTCAACCAACTTTGGTGCACCGGAGCATGTGCTTGCAGTTCAAATTTGGATTACACATTAAATGTCCAGAAACTCAATTAATGTATAAAAAAGGCCAAACGAACCCGGAATAATTCTAAAATTTAACAGCGCACTCATATAGTTCTATGTTGCCTCTATAAAGAAAATCAGGGGGAGGCAGCGTATATCGTTTCGCACACAAAGGTGACACGTTCCCCCTCGGAACCACGAGGCTTGTTGAGAGAACCTCCGGTTTTGCAAGAAGCTTCTATCAAAACTTGTCCCAATTCAGCCAAAATTTATACATATGAAAACTGGGTTTAGATTATCCTGAACATCTCGCCACCTAGACCAATGTACTCTGATTTGAATTCAACATAAAATGGATACAAATATTTGAATTGGAGATTCTATGTTACATGGAGTTTATAGGGAAATATGATTACTGCTATATGCATGTTTTTTTTGTTATCAAGATAATATTTAAATGTTTGTGTAACTTGACAACAATCGTATTCAAATAAGGAAAATTGATTCAAATTTAGTCGATATGGTAGACGACAATATATATGTTCATAGGGTGGAGTAAAATGTTCATATACGATGGAAGATCAAAATGTAGGACTACATCCATTATAAACCACAAGGTCACCTAACGATATATTCGAATTCAACATAACGTGGATTCAAAAATTGAAATTCGAGATCCTGGCATTTGTAATTATATAAAAAGGGACATGACTCTTTCTTTTGGTGGGAGTTGATTTGTTTTTTATTGTTGTTGAGGGAAGTGTGAATCAATTTGGTAATGTACAGGGTAATCTTGTTCTCCCGATTTTTTTTACATTTTTTTGTAGTTTTTTCAATGACATTTATAACAATATAGTAAAAGGGGACATGACTCTCTTGTGTCTTGTATGAATTGTTTTTTTGTACAAGTTAAGTTTGTTCCGCCGAACAAGGAATCCGCGCCTTGTTATCCTGAAATTTTCAAGCTCGAGTATCTTTTGTCTCATCTGCTTTGAAACTGCTGCCTCTTCAACCCGCGCCGCGCCTTGTTATCCCGAAATTTGACGCGCGTGAAAACTCCCTCCTCATCGGAAATCAGTCCCGCAGCCCAGACACGCGAAATGCCCCTTCTACCCCTTAGCCGAAAATGTCGGCTAGATGTCGCGGTGTCAATACCGGTGGGGGTACGCTGGTAGCTTACCCTACATTTCAGACAAGCGCGTCCCTAGGCCACGGCTCCCCCTACCTTCCCCCTCGCCCCCCCCCCCCCATTCGTACACCGAGGCTGCCAAAACCCGTGAAACCCCACGCTCCTCTGTCGGCCCCCGACCGCCGCCCAGCCGGAGACTCTTCCGCGACGATTTCGTCCACTACAACAGCTCGCCGTCCCTCATCCACCGCACCGGATGAGGATCCGTCGTTGATCTATTCGTCCCGCCGGATCAGCCGCCCCCGCCTCCATCTCTAAGGAGCTGCCCCAATGTTTGCCTTGTCTATCGTGCCACCTCCATCCCCACAGCCCCGTCTTGACCTTCCCCACCGGAACTGCAACACCCTCGCCAATTCCTCCAATGAATCCGAGGCCAACTCGGTGCCACCAAGGAGGTTCTGCACCCACCGCTGGATTTTGTCTTTTATTCGATCTAACGGGGCTGCCGGTGCTCGATACCGAGCAGCCATGGCGGGTCTCCATCAACGGCGCCGTTGCCGGCCACTTCATCCACGGTGTCTCTCTCCCATGTCGTTGCTTCCTCGGCAGCGACTTCCACATTGGCACTAACTGCAGATGCTCCGGCTACGGCTCGGCTTCTTTGCTCTTTGCTCCGGCTCTCGCTCATCTTTGCGGCTCTATTCTTCTTTGTCGATCGGCGCTGCTTGCACTGCTCTTGCTTTCGTTCGTGCTGCTGCTCTGCTCTGCTATTGCTGTCGGTCACGCTGCTGCTATGATCTTGCTCTCATCCGTGCTGCTGCTCTACTCTTGCTCTCGCTCGCGCTGCTGTTGCTGTTGCACGACCTCCGACAGCTAAAGGAGTTGCTGCTTTAGCACTCGCTCGCGGTGCTGTTGCACGACTTGCTCTCTGCTAGTGCGTTCCCTTCTCGAGCGTCTGCTAATTTAGATCACTGCTTCTCTGCTACTAGTGCTCGAACGCCCAAAACATCTATTGCAATGCTCTGCTACAAGTTCAATCAGTTTCAACAGTAAAATTCAGTTTCGACTGTAAAGTTCAGAGTGAATAGTATTTACAGCATCTGTCGGAGCGGCCGTGGCGTGGCTGATGCGTTTTACATCAAGCACTTTTTGGTGATGTATTTTACGTCATCTATTGCAGATGATATTAGAGTCCCACTTCAGATTAACATTGTCTGTCTTGTCCTTCTTCGGCCTAGCCGCCGTACACCTCACTGGAGCTGCTCCAATGACGGAACCGTCCATCACACGAAGCAGTACCCTCAGCGCCGTTTCCAGAGGCCTCAGATCTTCTTCCCCTCCTTCGACAGTCACACCAGCATCACCATCCTCCACGTCCAACCCAATGATGTTGAGGTCGACAAGGCAATGCCAAAGAGGTTGTACACTCGTTGCATCACTTTGTTACTCTGCATTCATGTCGATCCCTCAGGGATCCTTTGCTATGGAACTACTATGGTACTACTATTCGTACATTTGGTTAGAAGGAGTGGAGCAAAGCAAAACTGGAGGATTTTTTCCTTTGGTGTCTCTTTCAAGGAAAAACGTAGGAATTTTAATATCCACTTGGACATTCTTTTCAAATTAATATGCATGAAGAACATGACTAATTGCATTACTAGCATAATAAGTTTCTTATTTTTTTCATTTTCACATGGTTTGACTTTAATTTGACCATGTTTCTCCATTCTTGTGTTCTTCCAATTCATGTGAACCAAACACCCAGGTTGACAAAAATCCTATGTTTCCAAATGCTCTGTTTTGCACGTGCATTCCTATACTATTCCTGTGTTTTTCCTGTCCCTGTGTTTATAGAATCCTCCAATTCTAAGGAGCCCTTACAGATTTACTTCATTTTCATATAGGCGTCAAAGAAAACTCTGTGTGTTATGTCCTGCTCCTGCCGTGCCATCATCCACCCCACCTAAGGTGCACCATCGACAGAAGCGTTCACTGCAGCAGAGATTCCCCCTGCTGACTTTCTTTCACCACCTCAGATCATCTTCCCCATTGTCGGCAGCCACGCCAACTACATTACCATCATCGACTGAGCAGATCAACCTGAGGACTGCATAGTTCCGGAAGAGAGGTTGCAGTCTTTTGTGTTTGCTTACGTTATACATCGGTTATTATTACCTGCTACTTTATCGTTCAAACTTGAGTTTTAAAATGCCCGTGGGTCTCATATCGAGATAGCAACGAATAGTATCTGTCTACTATCTGGTTCATCTGGGGTCTTCTATGTGGTTCATGTCGGGTGGGCAACAAACAGTAGATGATCCATTGTATGTCTTTTTAAACTGAAGCTATAATCTACCTGCTATTAATAGTTTTGGATCTATCCACTCGTTTGCACCATCAGTCTTGATTTCTACATGCACCCCTTAGGCCTTACAAAATCTAACTATTTTTTTATTATGCATGTCAGTTATTGTACACAATCATACTGAACATGTAGAGAAAAAGAGAAGACCGTTGCGTGGGAATATAATGTCATGCAGACGCCGCTCCATGGTGGGAAAAGTGCCTCCTTGAGGGAGTCCTGGATTAGGGGGTATCCGGACGGCCGGACTGTGTACTACGTCCGGACTATTGAAGCGTGAAGATACAAGACTCAAGACTTCGGCCCGTGTCCGCATGGGACTTTCGTTGGCGTGGAAGGCAAGCTTGGTGATCCGGATATTATATTTCCTTCCTTGTAACGGACTCCATGTAAACCCTAGCCCTCTCTGGTGTCTATATAAACCGGAGAGGTTGGTCCTTAGAAGGCCGATCACAATTACAATCATACCATCATAGGCTAGCTCTTAGGGATTAGCCTCTACGATCTCGTGGTAGATCTACTCTTGTACTACCCATATCATCAATATTAATCAAGCAAGAAGTAGGGTTTTACCTCCATCGAGAGGGCCCGAACATGGGTAAACATCCGGGTCCCTTGCTTCCTGTTACCATCAGCCTTGACGCACAGATCGGGACCCCCTACCCGAGATCCGCCGGTTTTGACACCGACATTGGTGCTTTCATTGAGAGTTCCTGCGTATGCGTTGCCGCCGGGCTCGATGGCTCGCTTCGATCATCATCAACGACGCTGTCGGTAGAGACTTTCCTCCCGTACAGATCTTCGTGTTGGCGGCCGCGCTGCGGGCCAACTTCGCAGCCATCCGGAGCGAATCGACGGCACGCCTGGCCACCAGGTCAAGTTCGGAAACCTGAACTACATGACGGATATCGCGGAGACATGATCTTCGATGGGTTTGGGCCTATGCCAGGAGCACCGGACAGTCTCGACAAGCACGGCTTAGACCTGCCATCGGACGAAACCCGGGGTATCGCCCCCATAGTATCTCCGGACCTAGATCCGGAGCAGGCTGCGCTACCTAAGGACGGAGGGATGGACCCCGCCCCCCAGGTCGCGCCCTCATCGGCGGTGGAGCCGAACATGGCTCTTACCTCTGCGGTGGCCCGCGACTCCGAACCCCTGGATTCGTATCCAGACGTTGGTTCCAGTCCGCACACTCCCGAGCCCGTCGGCCAGGATGGGCTCTGGTAATGGAGTTTACCGCTGCAGATATCTTCCAGCACAAGCCCTTTTGCGACATGCTGGACTCATTAAAGTCTCTCTCTTTATCAGGAGGCTCTTCGCCGAACTATGTCCGGCTCGAGTGGGAGGCAGACGACGAAGGAATTCGTTGCCCACCCACCACCCACTTCGTTGCCACGGTCGATGACTTAACCGAGGCACTGAACTTCGACTCCGAAGACATCCACGGTATGGACGACGATGCAGGAGAAGAACATGAACCAGCGCACACTGGCGGTGGACAGCCACCTCTTCTTATATGGTGGACACTCCAAAGGAAACAAATAGCGATGAGGCAACGGAGGATAAAACCTCAGGGGAAAAAGCAAAGAATGGGCGCCGTCGGCGCCACTCCAAGCCCCGCCACACCAATACCGTACCAGGAGACAAAAACAATCCGAATGGTGCCGAAGAAGAATACAACCCTGATCAGCCCGCCTTCGAGCAGGTAGAACAGGAGGATGAGCAGGTCAGCCGAGAAGAACAGGCGACGGACGAATACCCGGAGGAGGACAGCTACATGCCCCCCTCCGAAGATGAAATTAGCCTCAGCGATGACGAATTCGGCGTGCCTGAGGATCCCGTAGAGCAGGAGCGCTTCAAGCGTCGGCTTATAGCCAGTGTGAGGAGCCTGAAAAAGAAACAACATCAACTCCAAGCTGATCAAGATCTGCTCACAGATAGATGGACGGAAGTCCTGGCAGCCGAGGAATACGGACTCGAGCACCATACGGCTGACCGGCCACCTCATGGCCGAGATAAAGCGGCATACCAGTCCGCATACCAGCCAACACCCCCACGCCAACATACTACGGCCCGGGGCAACAAAACGGGACAGCCGAGATCGATCTACGGATCACGGAGGCGCACCTCGGTACGCAACGAGGATCGTCACACTGGACACACCTTCAACAAGTCCGGCCGGGCCGAATATAGCCACCCGGAGCAATTCAACCTGCGTAGCCACATTGCCCGGCACAGAGGCGCCGCGCACCCCCTCTACTTCGCTGACGAAGTAATGGATCATGAATTCCCAGAAGGGTTTAAACCCGTAAACATCGAATCCTACGATGGCACAACAGACCCTGCAGTATGGATCGAAGATTTTCTTCTCCACATTCACATGGCCCGCGGAGATGATCTGCACGCCATCAAATATCTTCCCCTTAAGCTCAAAGGACCAGCCCGGCACTGGCTAAACAGCCAACCAGCAAATTCCATTGGCAGTTGGGAAAACCTGGAAAACGCATTCCTAGACAACTTCCAGGGCACATATGTGCGACCACCTGAGGCCGATGACTTGAGCCACATCACTCAACAGCCTGGAGAGTCAGCCAGGAAATTCTGGACCAGGTTCCTAACTAAAAAGGACCAAATAGTTGACTGTCCGGACGCCAAAGCCCTAGCGGCTTTCAAGCATAATATCCATGACGAGTGGCTCGCCCGACACCTCGACCAGGAAAAACCCAAGTCCATGGCAGCTCTCACAACACTAATGACCCGCTTTTGCGCAGGCGAGGACAGTTGGTTGGCTCGCGGCGACACTATGCCACGATCGGCAATTAGGTTGGCGCGACAATAACGGCAAGCCACGGTGTAATAGACATAAGCGGCGGAACAACGGCGACAACATCAAGACACGGCGGTCAACGCCGGATTCGGTGGATCCAAGCCAGTCGGCGGAAGAAGCCGTTCAAAAGAAATAATCGAGGACCGTCGATGCGGACCGATATCTTTGAGCGCTTCGTGCCAAATTCATGGCACCCCGGACAAGCCAGCCAACCACACCAATAGAGATTGCTGGGTATTCAAACAGGCCGGCAAGATGAACGCCGAAGACAAGGACAAGGGGCTGCACAGGGACAATGACGAGGAGCCTCGACGTCCGAACACGGGGGGATAGAAGAAATTTCCCCCCCAGGTGAAAACGGTCAACATGATCTATGCCACGCATATCCCCAAGCAGGAACGGAAGCGGGCACTAAGGGACTTCTATGCGATGGAGCCAGTCGCCCCCAAATTCAACCCATGGTCAGCTTGTCCGATCACCTTCGATCGTAGGGACCACCTTACTAGCATTCGTCACGGCGGCTCGGCCGCATTGGTCCTAGACCCAATCATTGACGGATTCCACCTCACGCACATCCTTATGGATGGTGGCAGCAGCCTGAACCTGCTTTACCAGGACACGGTGCGCAAAATGGGCATTGACCCCTCAAGGATCAAGCCCACTAAAACCACCTTTAAAGGTGTAATTCTGGGAGTAGAGGCCCGCTGTACGGGCTCTATAACATTGGAAGTGGTCTTCAGATCTCCGGATAACTTTCAAAGCGAAGAGTTAATCTTCGATATCGTCCCCTTCCGCAGTGGTTACCATGCCTTTGCCAGATGAACCACATTCGCCCAGATTCAATGCGGTACCACACTACGCATATCTCAAGCTCAAGATGCGGGACCATGCGGGGTCATAACGGTGAAGCGGAAATATGGACCGTTCCCTGCGAATGTAAGAACATACTGCAGCCCTTGTGGCGGAAGTACAATGCGACCTTCTCCAACAAACCAATCCGGCGACAACAACTTCGAGCACGGTCAAGTGAGTGCGGAGCACCCATAGCAGGATCATCAGGCACGCCAAGAGCGCGACTAGCAGTCCGGCCTCCGCTTAAGCCCCATCAAAGCAGCATTCGTGCCCCGTGCACATAATTACGCACTTAAAATACCATGGGCATAGGAGGAGGCGCATCAATGACTCAGTCAATAGTGCGGGTAACCGCCAAATACTTTCATACTCTTTCCCTCTTACCTTTCAGGACACCGCGTTGGTGCAGCATCCTCAAAAGAGCCGAATTGCCGGACTTATAGGGAAGAGACATCCAAGGAGGCAACAGACGTTGTGCACAGAAGGAAACACCCAGGTGGATTCTATTTACGATCATTATACCTGCTTTATCTATCTGAACACAGCTCGCCTGGATAGGACATGTCAAATAGTCCTATTTTATCTCTGCTTAACGCATCCATTGTAAATGTACGCTTAAACGTATTTTTCATCAATGGGAGATCATATATAGCGTCAGCTTATTATTCTTATTTCAGCATTTTTTCTCTTATAAATGTCTATTTGATATTGCATCTGTACACTTTGGTGCGGCCGGTTTGCCAGGGGCTTCTCATGGCGCCCCGTCATATGGCAAATAAAGTCCGAACACTTTCAACGATCGGCACCCCAAACTTATAGCACTATATGCATCAGCTCGAATCATGTCTTGGGTCTAAAGTTGGGATAGCCCGGCTCCCTTGTTTTGGTGCCTTACGTTTACGTTATATCGGCTAAAGTAAGCGAGGAGAACTACTGCGATTGTGTCCCTGTTCGTCCGGACGAGCACCTCAGTAGAGAAAGCCGAAACTGACCGGCATGATGTGGCGAGAGCTGGTCGCTGTTCGAGAGGTTTTAAAATCCTTAAAGATTTTCCGCTTTAGGCGATAAATCGGCTTAGTCCGATCTAGGCGTGTATAGCGCCCCAATTCGGCCTTCCGGATTCTAGGGGCTTCGCCGAAATTTAAAATTGTAGACTTTTATGGCTAAGTGAAAGTTATAAAACCGCATAGTCCGATTGCCTTGTTCGCTGCGCCGAACACCTCCTTAAGGGACCAAACATTTGGGTAAAGAGTGTCCGGGTTTTCCACGAACACCCCAATGCTAGTCACGCGAGGGCGGAAGCCGACGACTGGCCTACTTTTAGGATTTTATAAACAGCCGCACAGAAGGTAATATTTTAAATAACAAAAGTGCTACATAGCGCAAGTAACTTCGTCTTTAATTACAAACATGACAGAAGTGAATTCATTCCAATATGGCGTCCTTGGTATGCTCATTGGCAACGAGACGATCACCCTTCATCACGCCATCGTAGTACATTTCGGGATGGCGATGTGTTTTACCCTCCGGCGGCCCGTCCTTGACCAGCTTCTCCGCATCCAGCTTGCCCCAATGCACCTTGATGCGGGCAAAAGCTCAGCGGGCACCTTCGATGAAAACAGATTGCTTGATCACTTCAAGCCGCGGGCAGGCATCCACCATCTGCTTGATCAGGCCAAAGTAGCTACTGGGCAGGAGCTCACCAGGCCACACCCGGACTATGAAGTCCTTCATAGCCAATTCGGCCGCTTTGTGGAGTTCGATCAACTGCTTCAGTTGGTCGCTCAGAGGCATCGGATGATCGACCCCATCATACTGGGACCAGAACAGCTTCTCCGCTGAGCTCCCCTCTTGGGCACGGTAGAACTCTGCAGCGTCTGAGATGTTGCGTGGCGGATCTGCAAATGCCCCTGGAGAGCTCCGTATTCGAGTAAGTAAAAGAAATGCCTCCTCCACATGTTTGCTTTGCATAAAGAATTTCTTACCCGATGCTATCTTTTTGGCCTCCTGGATCTCCTGCTGTGCTTTCTCGGCTTCGGCCTTGGCATATTTCAAATTCACAAGGGCCTTCGCAAGCTCGGCCTCCTTCATCTTCAGATTATGCTCCACGGACTCGCACTTCTTGCCGAGGTCCTAGAGCTCCTGATGTACCTCGCCCACTCTAGCACTTTGCTTTTCGCGCTCCTTACACTCCGAGGCCACCTTGTCTTCGGCCTCGGACAACGCCTTCTTCAGGGACGCCAATTCGGGGGTGGCCCCTGTTACACGGTCACGACACTTAGGTGTTGGACTCGTCAATTATGCCTATCCTTAAATGCATAAGAACGGGAATTACTTACCCTTGTTCTCTTCGAGCTGCCTCTTCGTGAGGACGAGCTCTTCCTGCGCTTTGCTCAGTGCCGCTTGATTCGGCAACCTCGGCGATGCAGGCGGCGGCAGCAAGCAGCACAGCCTGCTTATTCACAACAATACTTATTATTAGACTCCTGCGGATTATAGTTGACCCTCCGTTTGGCTTTTCTTTGAACACCAACTAGAGTATCGAGGGCTACTACCTATCGGGTGGTAATTTCATACATTTTTACTTACCTCAAAGCCCGTCAGAAGGCTTGTGCAGGCTTCGGTTAGTCCACTTTTAGCGGACAGAACCTTTTGAATCACCGCACTCATAAGAGTATGGTGCTCTTCTTCCATGGAAGCGCCTCGGAGCGCTTCCACCAGGCTATCCGGCGCCGCTGATGCGCCGGAAGTCCTCGGCACGGTCAACTCGCCCTCCCTAACAAGGGGCTGCCCGCCCAAGTCCGTAACTGTTGGGGGTTCCGGAGCAGTGTTAGGTCGAGAGTCCGCCTTGTTGCGACTCTCATCAACGTGATCCGCGGGGACCTTGAACCCCGCATGTCCGACATTTGGGAGTCTGCCTTGGGGCGTCTTCACCTCCCCCTGCTCGGGGAACCTTCGGGACAACACCTCCGTGTCATCCGCAGGCTGAGGAGTGGTGGCCGTCGGGAGCGAGTTCATCTCTGAAGCGCTCAGAGACCTGTCTGAGGACGACTCCTCCGGATGAGCCCTGGCCGGACTGCATATATACTCAGTGTCACTAAAACATCTATGAGTTAAAACCATTGTAGAATGCGGACACTTACGATCGCGCCAGGGGCTTCCCCCTGGGCAGCCACCCTTCATCGTTGTAGGCGGCCGTGGTGGAGTAGTCCGGAAGGGATGTTTTCCCCTTCTTGGACGACCCAGCCTCCCCTTCCGGGGCGGCTTTTCTCTTCTTCTCCCCCTAGTGCGGGGAGGTGGAATTTCTTCTTGATTCCTCCCGCTTCCGTGAGAGGAATGTGTCTCGTCGTCATCGGACGACAGAGGAATAACGGCCTTGCGCCGAGGGCCTTTCCGGCCCTGCCCGCTTTCGCGGGCCCGTCATCCTTCCCGGATGGGGCGTCTTCTTCTTCCTCCTCCTCCCTTCGTGGGAGGAGTGCGCCTCGTCGTCTTGGACGCAACCTTACGCCGGAGACCCTTCACGGTCCCAGGGCCTTCTTTTCGGCCTTCTTCTCAGGCACCTTGTACGGTGCCGGGACTAGCATCTCCGTCAGGAGAGCATCCGCTGGATCTTCCGGCAACGGAGCCGGACAGTCATTCTGCTCCGCCGTCTTCACATAATCCTGAGGCAAATATATATAAATACTTAAAACTACCCCATGAATGTATTGGAAAAAACTAAACCCGGTGGTGGTCCCAAAACTCACCGGATTCGGGGGCCGCGCTGCATGAAGTCCGCGGTCCTGGATGTGGGAGGAGGTACTTCGGAGGCCTTGAACAACACCTTCCATGCGCCTTTGTGCATCATGCCGTAGAGCTTCCGGAGCGTCTGGTGTTCGGTCGGGATGAACAACCATAGATTTATCGCCCGCCTTTGGCAGGGCAGGATCCGGCGAACGAGCATGACCTGGATCACATTGACAAGCTTGATGTTCTTGTCCTTCATGCTTTTGATGCATGCCTGGAGTCCGGCCAGCTCCGATCACCCCAGGACAGACCCTTCTTTTTCCAGGAGGTGAGCCGGATGGGGATTCCGAATCGGAACTCAGGGGCCGCCACCCAGTTGGCACCGCGCGGCTCGGTGATGTAGAACCACCCCAATTTCCATCCTTTTTACGGTCTCCGCAAAGGAGCCGTCCAGCTAGGTGACGTTAGGCATCTTGCCCACCATGGCCCCTCCGCACTCCGCTTGTTGGCCGTGTACAATCTTCGGCTTCACGCAGAAGATTTGCAGCCACAAGCCGAAGTGAGGCCGGATGCGGAGGAATGCCTGGCAAACGACGATGAACGCCGAGATGTTGAGGATGAAATTCGGGGCTAGATCATGGAAATCTTCGATCAACTGCTTCAGTTGGTCGCTCAGAGGCATCGGATGATAGACCCCATCATACTGGGACCAGAACAGCTTCTCTGTTGAGCTCCCCTCCTGGGCACGGTAGAACTCCGCAGCGTCTGAGATGTTGCGTGGCGGATCTGCAAATGCCCCTGGAGAGCTCCGTATTCGAGTAAGTAAAAGAAATGCCTCCTCCACATGTTTTCTTTGCATAAAGAATTTCTTACCCGATGCTATCTTTTTGGCCTCCTGGATCTCCTGCTGTGCTTTCTCGGCTTCGGCCTTGGCATATTTCAAATTCACAAGGGCCTTCGCAAGCTCGGCCTCCTTCATCTTCAGATTATGCTCCACAGACTCGCACTTCTTGCCGAGGTCCTGGAGCTCCTGCTGTACCTCGCCCACTCTAGCACTTTGCTTTTCGCGCTCCTTACACTCCGAGGCCGCCTTGTCTTCGGCCTCGGACAACGCCTTCTTCAGGGACGCCAATTCGGCGGTGGCCCCTGTTACACGGTCACGACACTTAGGTGTTGGACTCGTCAATTCTGCCTATCCTTAAATGCATAAGAACAGGAATTACATACCCTTGTTCTCTTCGAGCTACCTCTTCGTGAGGACGAGCTCTTCCTGCGCCTGCTCCAGGTGCCGCTTCAGTTCGGCAACCTCGGCAGTACGGGCAGCAGCAAGCAGCACAGCCTGCTTATTCACAACAATACTTATTATTAGACTCCTACGGATTATAGTTGACCCTCCGTTTGGCTTTTCTTTCAGAACACCAACTAGAGTATCAGGGGCTACTACCTATCGGGTGGTAATTTCATACATTTTTACTTACCTCAAAGCCCGTCAGAAGGCTTGTGCAGGCTTCGGTTAGTCCACTTTTGGAGGACAGAACCTTTTGAATCACCGCACTCATAAGAGTATGGTGCTCTTCTTCCATGGAAGCGCCTCGGAGCGCTATCACCAGGCTATCCGGCGCCGCTGATGCGCCGGAAGTCCTCGGCACGGGCAACTCGCCCTGCCTAACGAGGGGCTGCCCGCCCAAGTCCGGAACCGTTGGGGGTTCCGGAGCAGTGTTCGGCCGAGAGTCCGCCTTGTTGCGACTCTCATCAACGTGATCCGCGGGGACCTTGAACCCCGCATGTCCGACATTTGGAAGTCTGCCTTGGGGCGTCTCCACCTCCCCCTGCTCGGGGAACCTTCGGGACAACACCTCCGTGTCATCCGCAGGCTGAGAAGTGGTGGCCGTCAGGAGCGAGTTCATGTACAAGCGCTCGAGAGACTGTCAGGGCGACTCCTCCGGATGAGCCCTGGCCAGACTGCATATATACTCAGCGTCACTAAAACATCTATGACTTAAAACCATTGTAGAATGCAGACACTTACGATCGAGCCACGGGCTTCCCCCTGGGCAGCCCCCCTTCATCGTTGTAGGCGGCCGTGGTGGAGTAGTCCGTAAGGGATGTTTTCCCCTTCTTGGGCCTTGACCTCCCCTTCCGGGCGGCTTTTCTCTTCTTCTCCCCTAGTGCGGGGAGGTGGAATTTCTTCTTGATTCCTCCCGCTTCATGAGAGGAATGTGTCTCGTCGTCATCGGACGACAGAGGAATAACGGCCTTGCGCCGAGGGCCTTTTCCGGCCCCCTGGCCCGCTTCGCTGGGCCCCTCATCCTTCCAGGATGGGGCGTCTTCTTCGTCCTCCTCCTCCCCTTCGTGGGAGGAGTCCGCCTCGTCGTCTTCGGACGAGGCCTCGGACGCAACCTTACGCCGGAGACCCTTCCTGGTCCCCGGGGCCTTCTTTTCGGCCTTCTTCTCCGGCACCTTGTACGGTGCCGGGACTAGCATCTCCGTCAGGAGAGCATCCGCTGGATCTTCCGGCAACGGAGCCGGACAGTCAATCTGCTCCGCCGTCTTCACATAATCCTGAGGCAAATATATATAAATACTTAAAACTACCCCATGAATGTATTGGAAAAAACTAAACCCGGTGGTGGTCCGAAAACTCACCGGATTCGGGGGCCGCGCTGCATGAAGTCCGCGGTCCTGGATGTGGGAGGAGGTACTTCGGAGGCCTTGAACAACACCTTCCATGCGCCTTTGTGCATCATGCCGTAGAGCTTCCCGAGCGTCTGGTGTTCGGTCAGGACGAACAACCACAGATTTACCGCTCGCCTTTGGCAGGGCAGGATCCGGCGAACGAGCATGACCTGGATCACATTGACAAGCTTGATGTTCTTGTCCTTCATGCTTTTGATGCATGTCTGGAGTCCGGCCAACTCCGTGGAATCGCCCCAGGACAGGCCCTTCTTTTTCCAGGAGGTGAGCCGGATGGCGATTCCGAATCGGAACTCGGGGGCCGCTACCCAGCTGGCACCGCGCGGCTCGGTGATGTAGAACCACCCCGATTTCCATCCTTTTACGGTCTCCGCAAAGGAGCCGTCCAGCCAGGTGACGTTAGGCATCTTGCCCACCATGGCCTCTCCGCACTCCGCTTGTTGGCCGTGTACAATCTTCGGCTTCACGCAGAAGATTTGCAGCCACAGGACAAAGTGAGGCCGGATGCGGAGGAAAGCCTGGCAAACGACGATGAACGCCGAGATGTTGAGGATGAAATTCGGGGCTAGATCATGGAAATCTAGCCCATAGTAGAACCTGAGCCCGCAGAAGAAGGGGTGGAGTGGAAATCCCAGTCCATGGACGAAGTGGGCATCGAACACGACTCTCTCATGGGGTCCTGGGGTCGGAATGACCTGCCCAGCATCCGGTAGCCGGTGCGCTATGTCTGCGGCCAAGTACCCAGCCGCCCGAAGATCTGTGATGTGCTTCTCCTCGACGGTGGAAGCCACCCACTTGCCTCCTGCTCCGGACATGTCTAGCTGTGCGGAGGAGACTTGGGCTTGGGCGCTGGAGCTCGAGGGGGCAAGAATGGGCAGAGAAGGAACAAGGCGTGGGTAAAAATGAGGAAATCTTATCCCTTTATAGACGCGACAAAATCGGTGCGCCTCCCCACTTGCCCATTGAGAATCGCTTGCTTCCCAAGCGCCACGATTAATGATGTGGTGGGACTGCCCGTACCCGTATTTATGAGAATCCCGTGATAAGGGGCACGATCTCTGCTTTGATAAGACGTGTCAAGGAAACCGCCTCACAATATGCGCTGTGGCTGGTTGTGGGAAGACGGTTCGAATACTGACCCGACCGTAATGACACGTCGTGTTGCTTGAAAAAGTTGTCAGCAGATTGCATTTGCGAAACATCATTCTCTCTTTGGTGGCATACGAAGATCATCTTGTGGATCCGGACACGGTTTGAGTGTTCGATAATTACCTTGGAGTATTCGGAGGAGGAACCCGCCCTGCTATGCCGAAGACAAGACTGCACGTTGGACTCATCGTCATTGAAGCCTGGTTCAGGGGCTACTGAGGGAGTCCTGGATTAGGGGGTATCCGGACGGCCGGACTGTGTACTACGTCCGGACTATTGAAGCGTGAAGATACAAGACTCAAGACTTTGGCCCGTGTCCGGATGGGACTTTCCTTGGCGTGGAAGGCAAGCTTGGCGATCCGGATATTATATTTCCTTCCTTGTAACCGACTCCATGTAAACCCTAGCCCTCTCCGGTGTCTATAAAATACGGAGAGGTTGGTCCTAAGAAGGCCGATCACAATTACAATCATAACATCATAGGCTAGCTCTTAGGGTTTAGCCTCTACGATCTCGTGGTAGATCTACTCTTGTACTACCCATATCATCAATATTAATCAAGCAGGAAGTAGTGTTTTACCTCCACCGAGAGGGCCCGAACCTGGGTAAACATCTGTGTCCCTTGCTTCCTGTTACCATCAGCCTTGACGCACAGATCGGGACCCCCTACCCGAGATCCGCCGGTTTTGACACCGACACTCCCCCCTCCCGCCATTCCAGATTGTATTCCAGAGGAAGATAACTGTTCAGATGGGGATTCAGAGGGAGCCGGCCACTTCTATTTACCTCCTGAGGTGTTTGCTCTAACCTGGCATATGGCGCTTCACATTGCTTACATTATACATCTTATAACTCATCATCTTAGTTTAGATTTGCTTTGTGTGAATGCCACCTGTTTGGTTTCTATATCATACTCCCACCGTTCCTAAATATTTGTCTTTTTAGAGATTTTAACAAATGACTACATACAGAGCAAAATGAGTGAATCTACACTCTAAAATATGTCTATATACATCCGTATGTGGTAGTCCATTAGAAATCTCTAAAAAAACAAATATTTAGAAACGGAGGGAGTATATGGGAATTATGCAATGCCATCTTATTTAGCCAGGCATCATATACGTGAATCATGCAATGCCATCCTGTTTAGCCAGTCATCGTATATGTGAATTGTATCGTGCCATATTTTTTATAATGTATTCCATTTGTCAACAATGTTTATACATTCATCTACTCTTCCTGTGCATCAGCCATTTGAGTCAGTCATGGGAAAATTTGGAGTGAAAACAAGGTCTTCTGAGCAGTCAGTTCTACATGTTGATGCAGATTTCTTGCTGGTTACAGATAGCTCCTCAGAGGAGGATTCAGAGACAGATGACCAGTCATATTCGTCCCCCCCCCCCCCCCCGAGGTGCATGCTCTAACTTGGCACGGTTATATTGCTCATATCACGCATATGGTGTCTTGCATTGCCATGCCATCTTCTTAGATTAGACATGCTTTGTGTGAATGCCTCCTGTTTGCTTTCTCTATCAGATATGTGAATTATGCAATGCCATGTTTTTGACCGGTTATCATATATGTGAATTATGCACCGCCATGTAGCGAGCATCATATATGTGAATTATCTCATGCCATCTTTTTTTCATTACGTATTCCATTTGTCGACAATCTGTGTATATTGAACTACTCTTCATGTGTATCAACCATTTGAGTCGGTTATGGAAAAATCAGGAGTGAAAACAAGGTCTTCAGAGCAGATAATGGTACCTGTTGAAGCATATATCTCGATGGTTACATGGAGCTCCTTAGAGGAGGATTCAGAGACAGATGACCGGTCCTATATCCCACCTGAGGTGTACGCTCTAAGTTGCAATGTTTATATTTCTCATATCATGCATAGGGTGTCTTGCATTGCTTAGTTTAGACATCATATGCACAATATTGAATTCCATCTGCTTGGTTTAGAGATCATACATGCGAGTGCCACCGCTTAGTATATGAATCAATTATGTCAATTATATCATGCCATCCTGTATACTTAGAAAACATTTATGTGAATAATTTCATCCCAACTGATGAGAGCACGATCTCGGACGCGCCGCTAATTTGGCCCGATCTTTCACGATGCAACAACCGCGACTAAATTTCACTGATAAAAGTTCCCAATTACGTGAGCAATATACGCAACCTGAAACTGAGGTAACAACAACTGACAAGCAATACTTCGGTAAACAAGGCACCTCTCATCGGTGTAGATGTCACCAGCACGCAATCCGTCATCACCGACAGACCTCAAGCCAATAGCTAGCGAACTCTCGATCACGAGAATCCTCTCGCCAAAGTGTAATTTTCTTGATAGAAAATCTCACAATAGTAAACAAGATGAACAACCAGAGGGCCGCTTGATGGTCTGTCCAAACTCTAGAAAACTAACCTGATCCCTAAAAGTCTCGATAGCCAATAATATATATATAGCCTAGGATACAAACCGACTCATACCAGGTTGGCGAAATAAAAATGGCATGTAGGCAATATTACGTAACTGAATTAACTTCCCTTGCCTGATTTGTTGCAGGCGCAGCTGATCTCCTTGGCGTATAAATTCTGATCTTCTATCTTTATTTTCCTTTTCCAAATGTACACAGTTGGTTGACTTGGAAACATATCTGCTGCATGTGCGTACATGTTGCTCTTCTTCCTATTTTTCCTCCATGGTTTCCACGTCCGATTATTTCTCCAAAAGCATGTTTGATATTCTTTTGCACGTTGGTTAGGAAACAAACTAGTACTCTTTCCTAGTTTTTTGCGTGCATGCACTTGCATGGATTCCTTTAATCTAGTAGCAACGCTCTCATATTTAACATGCTTCTTTATGTGTAATTGGCATAAATTCTGGACCACATAGAATACACAAGGTTCCACCCTTTCCTTTGCTAAGACGTGTCATCTCCTCCATAATTTTTTATCCTCGTCTCGGTTAACTTTCTTTCCGACATCCGCCTCATCCACATGCATTGTCGTCACCTCATCCATAATATCCTCCATTTTGCACCCCTTTGTCATTGACTGACGCACTCACCATGACCTGTGTACTAGTCATGTTTGCAGTACGACATGCCATATCATCCTACCTCTCTTGAAAGGAAATCGTCCTTGGTATAGAGTTGTGCTTCAAGGCTCTCTCTTTCTGTAGTGTCAGCACCATATCTGAGCAAATGGATGTCTCTTCCATTGGCTTTAGTGTCATTTGTTTACCATCATGAACAAAAGCATATGTATTCATCCTCTCGGCATGTGTTGCATTGCGGTTGTACTGCCATGGCCTTCCAAGAAATAAACCACAAACTTCTAATGGAAAAATATCGCATTCCACCTCATCAATATACTGTCCAACTTTAAACGGCACATGCACCTTATGTGTAATTTTGAGCTGCCCACAATTATTCAACCATTCTAGATGATGTGGTTCATCATATCGCCATGTGGACAAGCCAAGTTTCTCTACCAACATCTTGCTGACTCCATTGGTGCAACTTCCTCCATCAATAATCAATTTACACGTCATTCCCTTGATGTCACACTGAGTCTGAAGAAAACTCCAGCACTGCGCTTTATCCACCTTATTACTGCTGCCATCATGTACCCTCTTGAGTTGTACGTTCAGCCCACTCATTGGTGATGTCGCTTCCTCTTTTATTACCATGTCCACATGCGCCTCTGACACCTTGTGGACACTAGGTACTACTGTTTGTTTCTTCTCATTTGGCGTAACCACCATTGTAGTTGACTTGTTGACCCCCGTCACTACCACCTTATTAATTTTAGTATTGTGCTCCATGACTTTGATTTTCTGAGTACATGCCTTCACTGGAGCTGCCACCATGGTCATCACACGGGGCACCACAATACTTTCATGACGAGAAGGTAGAAATTCCGACCTTAAAACGTTTTGAAAATCCTTCCAAATAGTCGTCGAGAAATGTAACTTTTTGTCACGTGTCTCCTTACGCCACAACTCATACAACTCATCATCCACACACTCCAGTGCAAGATCCAAAGCAATAAACTTATCAAAATTACTATCCTGTGAAGCGCACTTGTCAAACCCACGTTCCATCATATTTTCCAATGATTGGTACTCTCTCGGTGTAGCATCACTTTTCAACCACTCTATGATTTTTGGCGTCTTCAACTTTTCATTGTGGGCCTTGTAGCCATAATAGTCAGGGTCGCCGTACATCCTCAATCAAGAAAACAAATATTGCACCGTGAGAAACCCAGTAATCTGCTACCACCTGATGAGAGCACGATCTCGGATGCGCCGCTAATTTGTCCCGATCTTTCACGATGCAACAACCCTGACTAAATTTCACTGATAAAAGTTCCCAATTACGCGAGCAATATACGCAACCTGAAGCTGAGGTAACAATAACTGACAAGCAATACCTCGGCAAACAAGGCACCTCTCGTCGGCGTAGATGTCACCAGCTCGCAAACTATCGTCGCCGACAGACCTCAAGCCAATAGCTAGCAAACTCTCGATCACGAGAATCCTCTCGCCAAAGTGTAATTTTCTTGATAGAAAATCTCACAATAGTAAACAAGATGAACGCCCAGAGGGACGCTTCATGGTCTGTCCAAACTCTAAAAAACTAACTTGATCCCTAAAAGTCTCGATATCCAATAATATATATAGCCTAGGATACAAACCGACTCATACCAGGTCAGCAAAATAAAAAAGGCACGCGTGCCATATTACGTAACTGAATTAACTTCCCTTGCCTGATTTGTTGCAGGCACAGCTGATCTCCCTGGCGTATAAATTCTGATCTTCTATCTTTATTTTCCTTTTCCAAATGTACGCAGTTGGTTGACTTGGAAACGTATATGTTGCATGTGCATGCATGCTTCTCTTCTTCCTATTTTCCTCCATGGTTTCCACGTCCGATTATTTCTCAGAAAGCATGTTTGATATTCTTTTGCACGTTGGTTAGGAAACAAACTAGTACTCTTTCCTAGTTTTGTTCGTGCATGCACTTGCATGGACTCCTTTAATCTAGTAGCAATGCTCTCATATTTAACATGCTCTCTTTCTTTATGTGTAATTGGCATAAATTCTGGACCACATAGAATACGCAAGGTTCCATCCTTTCCATTGCTAAGACGTGTCATCTCCTCCAGAATTTTTTTATCCTCGTCTCGGTTAACTTTCTTTCCGACATCCGCCTCATACACATGCATTTTGTCGCCTCATCCATAATATCCTCCATTTGCACCCCTTTGTCATTGACTGACGCACTCACCATGACCTGTGTACTAGTCATGTTTGCTGTACGACATGCCGTATCACCAACCTATTTTAGAAAGACATCATATAGTTTTGTCATGTCATCCTGCTTAGATACTCATCATATGTTGAATTATGCCATTATATCTTGTTAAGTTATCCATCATATATCTGAAACTGTGTCATGCTATCCTGTTTAGTTAGGCATCATATATGTGAAATTGTGTCATGTCCTGTTTGGTTAGACAACATATATGTGAATTACCAGGTCTGTCTATCATACAATGTTTGTATGTTCAATTTCTTTTCTTTTTTATCAGCCATTTGAATTGGAGGGGGTGATGGCAGTATCTAAGGGAGCAAAAACCCGTTCTTCACAAAAGATAGTGCTACCTGTCGATGTAGATAGAACCATGGTTGTACTAGCCCACAAACTAGCCCCACCACACATGATCGAGACTCTTCCAGATTGCACACTTACACCGTTGGGCAGAGAACCAGCTACAACCCGTCTAACCCAAACCCCAGTGGATAGTAACCCACTTCTAGTTGACAAAGCACCATGTCCACCACAGAGTACCCCCACACGAGAAGTTTGTAAAGCAAATGTAGTGCCCAAAGCACGAAGACCACCATAGCAAACCAAACTGCATGTTTAAATCAGAAGAGCAACTGTTCTCGAGTCAGATTCCATAGCTATGGTCCATACTCCTTTGCTGTTGCATCAATGTATTTATTCATACCAAATACTTTTGAATTTGAAGGATCCAATTGAAACTCCAATGGCGCAACATGTATGTTTTAAACCTATTTGTTTAACTGGATTGATGTTCTAACTTCTTGCTCTATGTTGATTTTAGTTTCAGTTTTATAAACAGTTATGCTCTCATGTGATGCACATTACAAGTGTTGCCAATGTTGTGTAGTTTCTCACACTTATATTCTGTCTATGTTGTTGTGTCTTAAAAATATATGAGTTAAACTGTGTCTCTCTCTTGATTTGGAAACATAAACTAGAATGATATGGATAATACATGACCATAGTACTTAGATATATGTTTGTTTCATGTTGTTATCATGTCCACCTTACTACTGAACCGGTTTACCAAACTGAGTTTCGTATACTACATGCTTAACCTGTTATGTGTCTGCTTGTTTCTCCTGTAGTATGCGAACAGAATATTGGAGAAGAGCACCCCACTATGCAATGGTAGAGAAAGTAATGCAGATAAGGTTCAAGATAGTGAGATAGCCCTGTCTGTCTCCAAGAAAGGTGATAAAAACGATCTTGTAGATAGTGAGAAAACCCCACTGTCCTGCGTTGATGTAGTGTTCGAGTTACTAGCCGATCACCGGCACAAGCTCTTCGAACTTCATTGCTGAATCACTTCGGCTTCTTCGGTCTCAGCTACAAGCTGAAAGGCAACAATACCGTGTGTTATGCAAGAAGTCAAGGACTGAGGAAGTCCCTGCAGAATTCAGATGCATACTTTCTTGTGCAGCAAGCGCTGGAGGATTTAAGCGCCAAACAAGAGAAAGTTAATAAGCTTGCTAAGCATCTTGCCAGCATTATGGGTACCTAGGATATTGTTTCTTGAGCTATTCTGAAGTGGTTTCAGTTTTGGACTTGTTTTGCTGCAGCGTTTATTTGCACTGGTCGCCAACTTTGACAACCAGTTTATATGATATGCTGCTTTGTTCCCTATATTTGCACTGGTGGCAAACTTTCATGCCCAGTGAATGTAATATGTGTAATAGTCATGATAGCCTAGCATAAGTTGCTTGCCTATTTATTTCCTTGTTGTCTTGTTTATTTGTTTGCTTGTAGCCAGTGCAGTTCTTTTTCTGCGGTTTGCTAGTGGCTACAACGACCTATTTTCTAAAACTAGGCCATAATAACGATGGGCTACATATTTACTATAGTTACCATGGGCCTCCTACGGGCCGTAGAAACAATGGGCCTTCTACCGGCCATAGCATTAATGGGCCTTCTACGGGCCGTATGATCGATCGGCCAAAGATGGGCCAACAACGGACCGCATTATGGGCCTTGAACGGGCTAGAGTTGGAAACATCCGTTCATGGGCCGACCATAACGGGTCGTTGTTAATCGGCCGTATTTGATGATGCTATGAAAACGGCCGGACGGATTAACGGTCCACAAATGGGCCGACTGTAGCCACAGGCTGAATTTGGCCCAGAATCAGAAAAGGCCAGTGACAGGCCGTAAGTAACTGAATGCTGGCAATGAGCCCAAGAACAAATGGGCCCTGAGAAGGATGAAAGATAACATGGGCTTGAAAGGGCCCAATGGAATAATGGGCCGTTAATGGGTATAAAGTGGTGTACTGTTCATTACGGGCCAGTTTCACCACAGGCCGTTAATGGGCCAAGAGTTACAAAGTGCCTCATATGGGCCGAAAGACGTCATGGGCCAGACATGGGCCGGAAGTTACAACGGGTTGGAATCATATTGGACGACCCAGATGACGCTACTAGGCCTAATTCTGATAGGCCATAACGGGCCCTGGTTAGTGGGCTGTAAATGGGCTATGTGCGAACATGCCGTTAACATGCTTTCCGTGGCCCGGCCCGCTATCTTCTGACCAATTCAAATGGGCCGGCCTTTTCACCGGAATGGGCCTCTGTTGGGCCGTGCCACGTGTCGACGTATCATAGGCGCCTCCTGTCCAATGAGTGGATGACATCTTTCCCTACGGTGAGCCGACACGTGTTTCCTCCGGCCAATGAGAATTTTACACGTGGAAAATCCCCATTGGTCCGGGCTGTTAATGGCTTATCGGATCCAAAATCGGACCTGATAGGTTAATGGCGACCCGTTACGGTGGATGCCACGTGTTGGTCACCCTTGATGAAAGAACTTCTATGACGCGTGATTTATCGTCATGGAAGTGGACACTTCCGTGATGATAATTTTGGTAATGTCATGGAACACTTCTACGATAGCACATGTATGACTATCTTGATTCTGTCATAAAATCGCCATGGATGTACATGCATGACAGAAAATGTTACCTATTGTGACAAACACGTATCATCACGGAGTGTATTCTTTTGTAGTGCCGCTGCCTGATTACTCTCTCGAGCAACATGATGGAACTCGAGCCCCTCAAACCGATCTGATATTATGAGTACGGCGTTTCGGTATGCCGCCATTTTTGGGTCTTTTGCATCGAATTCTCCATTTATCTGGGATATTGCAAGGTTCAAATCCCCACGCACCTCTAGGCGTTGTATGCCCATAGAGACAGCCATTCGGAGACCATCTAGTAGTTCCTCGTATTCGGCTGCATTGTGAATCCGTATACATGATTTGTAACAGGTAGCAGACTGTGTCCCCCATAGGGGATGTCAGGATGACACCAGCCCCCAGTCTGGCTAACATTTTAGAGCCGTCAAAGTACATGATCCAATTGGGGTATGTGTTGTACTCTTTAGGGAGCCCAGCTTGCGTCCACTCGATGACAAAATCGGCCAGCACCTGAGATTTAATGGCTCGGCGTGGCTTGTATGTTATTTCAAATGGTAAGAGCTTGATGGCCCATTTAGCTATGCGGTCAGTGGCGTCCCGATAATTTATGATGTCATTGAGTGGTACTTCGGATACCACCGTGATCGAACACTCTTGAAAGTAGTGTCGTAGCTTCCGGGATGCCATAAAGACCGCATAAGCTATCTTCTGATAGTGAGGGTATCGAGATTTGCATGGTCTAAGGACCGCTGATACATAGTACACCGGTTTCTGGACGGGGAATTTATGTCCCTCTTCCTCTCGTTCGACCACGAGTACGTCACTCACTACCTGGTGAGTCGCGAATATATAGAGAAACGTAGGCTCACCAACACTTGGTACGGCTAGGATTGGGTTACTTGCTAACAAAGTTTTTATTTCTTCCAATCCAACTGTAGCCGCGTCCGTCCATTCAAAGTGGTTGGTGCGTCGGAGCAGTCGATAAAGTGGTAGCGCCTTTTTTCCCAATCTGGAGATGAAGCGGCTTAAGGCTGCCACACACCCAGCTAGTTTTTGGACCTGCTTTAAGTCTGTTGGCGTTGCCAATTGTGACCTGGCTTAGATTTTGGCTGGGTTTGCTTCGATTCCTCTATTGGAAACGATGAACCCGAGTAGTTTCCCGGCTGGAACGCCAAAGACGCATTTTTCCGGATTGAGCCGTATGTCATATGTTCGGAGGTTGTCAAATGTGAGGCGCAGATCGTCCACCCATGATTCGATGTGTTTAGTCTTGATGGCCACGTCGTCCACATATGCCTCTATTGTTTTGCCAATTTGTTTTTCCAGACATGTTTGAATCATGCATTGGTAAGTGGCGCCAGCGTTTTTGCGCCTGAAGGGCATGGTATTGAAGCAGAAAGGCCCGTACGGGGTAATAAATGTCGTTGCAGCCTGGTTGCACTCCTTCATCTTAATCTGATGGTATCCGGAGTAGGTGTCCAGAAAACACAATGAATCGTGTCCTGCAGTTGCGTCAATGATTTGGTCAATGTGGGGCAGCGGGAAGGGGTCCTTAAGGCAAGCCTTATTGAAGTATTTCAAATCGACACAGAGGCGCCAGGATTTATCCTTCTTCGGCACCATGACCAGGTTTGCTAGCCAGTATGGGTGCTTGATCTCTCTGATGTACCCGGCCTCAAGTAGTTTAGCTAGCTCCTCCCCCATAGCTTGTCGTTTGGGCTTGGAAAATCGCCGCAGTGTTTGCTTGACTGGTTTGAACCCCTTTATTGTGTTGAGGCTATGCTCGGCCAGTCTGCCTGGGATTTCGGGCATGTCCGAAGGATGCCACGCAAAGATGTCCCAATTTTTGCGCAGGAACGCTCGTAAGGCGGCGTCGATCGTTGGATCCAGTTATGCTCCAATGGATGATGTTTTGTTGGGATCCGTCGGATGCACTTGAAATTTGACTATTTCATCTGCTGGTTTGAAAGAGGTGGATTTGGGCCTCTTGTCGAGGATCACATCATCTTTGTCCACTGTGGAACGCAGAGTGGTTAACTCTTTGGCCGCGAGGGCCTCAGATAGTGCCTCGAGGGCCAAGGATTTGGTTTTGTTTTTGGCACGGAGTGCTATATCAGGATCGCTGGTGACAGTGATTACTCCATTGGGCCCTGGCATTTTAAGCTTCATGTACCCGTAATGGGGTATGGCTTGGATCGCTGGTGACAGGTGATGAACATGAACCTAGTGATAATGTTAATAATAATGTTCATGTTGATGCACAACCTAGCAATGATAATGATGTAGAGATTGAACCTGCTATTGATCTTGATAACCCACAATGAAAGAATCAACGTTATGATAAGAGAGATTTTGTTGCTAGGAAGCATGATAAAGAAAGAGAACCATGGGTTCAGAAACCCATGCCCTTTCCTCCTAAACCATCCATGTCAAAGGATGATGAGGATTTTGAGCGCTTTGCTGAAATGATTAGACCTATTTTCTTACGTATGCGCTTAACTGATATGCTTAAAGTAAATCCGTATGCTAAGTATATGAAGGATATCATCACAAGTAAAAGAAAGATACCGGAAGCTGAAATTTCCACCATGCTTGTTTGTCGGCGTTCTGGGAACGGGGGTCCCCAGACTTGCCTGCCTGCGGCCTGCGGCGTGGCTCGAAGGAGGCCCAGCACGGCCCATCTTCATCAACGCAAGCTCAAGACCCTCGCGAGGGGCCAAGCCTCATGAGGCGGGCGACAAGGAGCTTCCTTAGGCACGGCCTCGTTAGGGCTGGCTCATGAGGAGGCGGAGAGTTCAAGGCGGTACCTCGCCAGTGCCCATGACGCAAGCCATGACGCACCAAGGGCGCCCGGTCGGCGCCAGCCCACAGAGTGTCCTCCTTTCCTCTTTGGTGCAAAGGAGCAAGCGCAGCGAGAGCATCAAGTAAAGGCATCCGTTTGATTGCAACAAGACCAAGACCAGCCCAACGGTGGAAGGAGTCATCGTGGAGCCCAAGCGGCGTCATCACGAGCCTTTGGCGGCGAGGACCAACTTTAGTCAGGATAAGTGTACCCGTTGTTCCCCTTCAAAATGGCCAATTGTTGGCGCCCTTCCCGCTCAATATTTGGGAAGAAGCCCAGGGCCTTCGCCTATAAATAGGAGTAGCCACACTCAGAGCTAGAGGCATCCAAAGAGGAGTGAGAGAAGAGAGAGATCTGAATCCTCATCAAGAAACCAGTAGCTAGAGCAACTGGACACCACCTAGCAGTTCATCGCACCTGCCAAGAATAGAACCTCGTGAGGCTGTTCTTCCTTGTATTGTTCCTCATCAGCCCAAGAGGCAATCCACCACACCACACTGGAGTAGGGTATTACACCAAAATGGTGGCCTGAACCAGTATAAATCTTGTGTCTCTTGTGCTGTTCTGTTTAGTAGTTTAGATCCCAGCGATTTGGCGAGGTGCGAGACGGTGGAGGGTTGGATCTCCGCGCGCACCCCAGTGTTCGAACCTCAAGGGTCTGCCCGAACCCGAAATCCGACATTGTTAATTACACTTTTAAGGGTGGAATACCAAAGAAACTTGGAGATCCGGGTGTACCAACTATACCATGCTCTATTAAAAGAAATTATGTTAGAACTGCTTTGTGTGATCTTGGAGCCGGTATTAGTGTTGTGCCTCTCTCTTTACATCATAGACTTGAATTGAATAAGATGACACCTACCGAAATATCTTTGCAAATGGCTGGTAATCAACTGCTATACCTGTCGGTATTTGTGAGGATGTGCCTGTTGTGGCTGCAAATGTCACTATTTTAACGGACTTTGTTATTCCTGATATTCCCGAGGACGATAGTATGTCTATTATCCTTGGTAGACCTTTTCTTAATACCGCAGGGGCTGTTATTGATTGCAACAAAGGCAATGTCACTTTTCATGTTAATGATAATGAGCATACGGTACACTTTCCGAGGAAACAATCTCAAGTTCATAACATCAATTCAATTGGAAAAGTTCCAACTATCATTTTTGGAGGTTTTGAATTTCCTCTCCCTACTGTCAAGAAATAGTATGATATTCTTATTATTGGGGATTTTCATATCCCCGTTGAGGTAACTTAGTGTTATTTGAAATTTCTCCGGTTCCGTGTTATCCGGAATGAGTTCGTTAACAAGACTTGATCAACCTTGTTAGTGGGTTTATTTTGATGATCACGAGATGTATGAAACTAGAAGGCACAACCTTCTGTACCCTCCTTATACTTTCTATTATTTAGAATAAATAAAGCAAAAATAGTATTATCCGTCTGTTTTTTGAATTATCCGTGCATTAAAAAATAGCCCGAAAATAAAAGTGCTGCAAATGCCCTGCAAATCTAGTATGATTTTTTCTGGAATATTTGAGGATTTTAGGCATTGAAAACACTGCAGAAGGGGCAAGCACCAGGCCACGAGAGAGGAGGGCGCGCCCCACAGAGGGCGCGCCTGTCTCGTGGGCTCCTTGTGGCCCCCCTCCACTTATGCAGCACCCACACACTTCATCTTCTACCCAAAAAAAATCCCCATCCAGCTCAAGCACGAGTTCTAGCTCTTCTTGCTGCGATTTTCGATCTCTTAGCTCAAAGCTCCATTCGCAAAACTGCTTTGGGAGATTGTAGGAGTAGTTGCTATCAATTTTGTTTAGTTTTATGCACTTTTATTTTGAAGTTACTAAAATTTCAGAATTTTTTCAGAAAAATAAATATGCTTAGAAGAATGTACCAAGGAGGTTCCTCGACAAAGAAAGGGCCAAGGATTGGTATACGTGAGCAAGATGTTGAATTGCCGAGGGACGCAAATGTACGGGCTTGTAAGTGGCCATCCGATGATTTTATGGTCGAGCGAGGCTTCAAGGAGGAATTTGACGCATATATGCGTAATGCCGAGCTGGAGGACTTCTTACAAGATAAGTGTCCATGATACTATCGATTGGTGATTCTTTTGTGCGAATGTTTAGATACAACTGTTCGCGTAATTCTCCTAGTGTCATGTTTGATATTTATGATACATATTATAACATGGATTTAGAGGATTTCACAACTTCTTGCAAACTCCCGCAGTGGGGTAATGTGGGAGAATCTAGGGACGTAGCACAAGCTACCATAGGGAGCATTCATTTTCCTGCTATACATTACTTTGCTCTCTTTATTGGTAGATGCATTAACGGTAAGGACGAAGGGAGTCATCGTTTCGGAGCAACAAGACCAAGACCTGCCCAAAGGGAGCATCAAGCAAAGGCATCCGTTTCGGTGCAACAAGACCAAGTCGGCCCCCTGGACCTCCTCTGACCTCAACTCCAACTCCATATATTCCGTCTCGGGGAGAAAAAAATCAGAGAGAAAGTTTCATCGCGTTTTACGACACGGAGCCGCCGCCAAGCCCTAATCTCTCTCGGGAGGGCTGATCTGGAGTCCGTTCGGGGCTCCGAAGAGGGGGATTCGTCGCCGTCGTCATTATCAACCATCCTCCATCACCAATTTCATGATGCTCACCACCGTGCGTGAGTAATTCCATCGTAGGCTTGCTGGACGGTGATGGGTTGGATGAGATTCACCATGTAATCAAGTTAGTTTTGTTAGGGTTTGATCCCTAGTATCCACTATGTTCTGAGATTGATGTTGCTATGACTTTGCTTGTCACTAGGGCCCGAGTGCCATGATTTCAGATCTGAACCTATTATGTTTTCATGCATATGTGTGTGTTCTTGATCCTATCTTGCAAGTCTATAGTCACCTATTATGTGTTATGATCCGCCAACCCCGAATTGACAATAATCGGGATACTTCTCGGTGATGACCGTAGTTTGAGGAGTTCATGTATTCACTATGTGTTAATGCTTTGGTCCAGTTCTCTATTAAAAGGAGGCCTTAATATCCCTTAGTTTCCGCTAGGACCCCGCTTCAACGGGAGGGTAGGACAAAAGATGTCATACAAGTTCTTTTCCATAAGCACGTATGACTATTTACGGAATATATGCCTACATTACATTGATGAATTGGAGCTAGTTCTATATCACCCTATGTTATAGCTATTGCATGAGGAATTGCATCCGACATAATTATCCATCACTAATCCATTGCCTACGAGCTTTTCATATATTGTTCTTCGCTTATTTACTTTTCCATTGCTATTGTTACAACTACTACAAAAACCCAAAAACATTTATCTTTACTTTTGCTACCGTTACCTTTATTATCATACCACTTTTGCTACTAAACACTTTGCTGCAGATACTAAGTTATCCAGGTGTGGTTGAATTGACAACTCAACTGCTAATACTCAAGAATATTCTTTGGCTCCCCTTGTGTCGAATCAATAAATTTGGGTTGAATACTCTACCCTCGAAAGCTGTTGCGATCCCCTATACTTGTGGGTTATCAGTTTTCGCCCTTCACGTAATCCTCGTGATTGGCGGCGTCGTTGCTCCGCAACTGCCTCTCGTCCTCCAGGGCCTTGCTCAGGATCTCCTCACGGGCCCTGGCCTCCGAGAGCTTCCCCTCCAAGCCATCCAGTTTCAGCTTCAGATCATTGATGGAATCGTTGGCCTTGGAGAGTAGCTCGACCTTGCCGAGGACTGCGGCCTGCACCTCCACCAAAGCGCTGTTGAGTGTGTCCTCCTTTGCGAGCTCCAGGACCTATTTCTTCAGCCCATGCCGCTCCACCTCCAGCTCCTTCACCTTGCCGGCATGGACCAGGGCTTGAGCATTGAGCGCCTCCATGTGCCTCTGCTCCAGCTCCTGGTGTCGGGGGAGGCTGATCTGGCCCACGAACACCTATGGGACCGGTGGACCGAGCCCCTTTCGGTTCGGTGGGGGGCGGAGGTCGCACGAAGAGCAGATCGAGGCGGCACACGCAGCGGTTTACCCAGCTTCGAGCTCTCCGGAGAGATAACACTCCTACTGCTGCATGTCTGAGTGTATTGAGTTCTTGCTCGGGAGCGCTTGAGTGCTACAGTACACACAAGCTGCTAACGAGACCGAGCGTGAGTGTTCTCTGGCTTCGAACCTTTCGAACATGGCTAACCTCTCGAACCCCGAACCTCCCCCCTCTACGTTGCGCATGGGCCTCCTTTTATATGCTCAAGGGGTCTCCGACAGGTGGCAACGTAGACAAGGGTAAAAATGGAAAAGGAGTGGTTGGTACAGCTACTTGTACAGTGTATCATACCTAACCTTGACGGCAGGGGACAAAGGCATTAAATGCCCGTCTACGTCGCCCTAACAGTGCAAACAGGGACCGTCAGGGACGCCACCGCTCGCCACGATGGCAATCTTGTCAGCGCCGCTTGCCACCGTGCTCCGCTGGCCGCACGGCCTCTTGCCACGCGCGCCTGGAAAGGTCCCAGGGCGACACGTTAGTGGATGTCTTTGGGCGCGATCTGAGTGGTGGTCTGCATGGCAAGCGCCTTTGCCGCGTTGTTGTCTTGTCACGTCCGGAAGTTTGTCGCTCACGGGCCTTCCGGCAAGCTCCTCTTGCGGGGCCTTGTCTTGTAGGTGCCTTGGGTGGCCTTCCCGGCAAGCTCCTCTTGCCGGGGCCTTGTCTCCTTGGCTTGAATACTTTGCTCTTGAATGGCTCCAACGGAACCACGGAGGACCTTGGCGGTCACCCGGTAGGCCTTGCCGCGGAGGGCTGCAACTGCCCGTGCACAAGTTCGGGATACTAAGGTACCCCTACTCTAGTACACCGACAGGAGCCCCCGGGCCTGGGCCACACACGGTGCCGAGCGCTGTTGGGCCAGGCCCAAAACAGGGCACGGGCACGCGCAGCCCCCAGCGCAGCCCCCAGCGTAAGTATATGGTTTACTTCCTGCTGTTAGGCGTGCATGGGTGCCCTTTCTTTGCTGATATCTCGATCGCTGATTTGTGTAGGAGCAGAGCAGCCTTACCAGAGTGCCACAAGCCGCTCGACATGCCTTCTGCCGACTACACCGCCAAGGAGGATTCCCGGCAAGGGAGCGTTCTCCGGCAAGGGAGACTTCTCCGCAAGGGCAGTTCTCCGCAGGGACAGCTCAGCCCGATCCCACAGTGGCGGAGACCATGACTGCAGAACCCTAGCACGGGTAATCCTCTTGCTTGAAAACTTTCCTTGTGTTCTTCTTCTTCTGGTTTTCTTTTTGAATATTTGCTTGACTTTTCTTCATTTTCCGGTCGTCAGATCCATCCGCCACAGAGCCAATGGAGACCGAGGTCGCCGGCGAGGAGGACGCGCGCGGCAATACTGACGACGCCGCTGCCATCAAAGAAGAAGCTGGCGCTGACGAGCCCGCCAGCGAAGAGGCCGCCAAAGCTGCCGCCGCAGAAGCTGGCGAGGGGTCCGGCGATCGCACTGACGGCCCTGAGGCCGCAGGAGCGCCAGGCGCTTCGCCGACCGCCGATCACTCCGCGCGGCTGGCAGCGTCGAACTCCGAAGAGCCCACCAGGCGCCTATTTGAAGGCCGGCGATGGCGTCTTCATCAAGCTCCCATGGGCGTCGAGCTCCAAGGCGCCGACGAAGGAGAAACTTTTGATGAAGAGCTGCTCGCCTCCGCTGGACTGACGCTGGTCGACGCACCAAACAGCGTGGCGAGTCCGAGGAGGAGCATTTCTGCGGAAGCTGCTGTCGCTCTACCGCGCCCGACAAGCCAAGCTGGAATGGCGGGAAGCGCTTGTCGCGAAGGCGGGAGCAGACATCGAGAAGCGCGCGGAGGAGCTCTGGTGCCTCAACCAGGAAGCTCTCCGGTCCTTGGGAGAGGAGCGGGAGCGACTCGCCGAGGAGCGCAAAGCCTTCCTCCTCGAGAAGGCTGAAGCTGAGGAGCAACAGCGGCTTGCCGCCAAGAAGCTATCTGCCTGCAGGGAAGGCGAGTTGGCGCAGAGGAAGGTTAATCTTGACAGCCATGAGGAGGATCTAGCCACGCGAGCAAACATTTGGCGGGGCTCTCAAGGAAGCAAAGGATCTTGCCGTAGGCTGCCGAGGCCGCCAAGAAGGAGCTGGAGACGAAGGTGATGCAGCTGGAGGCCAATCTCAAGGAGAGCGGCGAGGAGCTTGCTGCACTCAAGCATGAGCGCGAGAAGGACGCCTACAATCTTGGCGAGCTGCAGGGCCGTCTCGCCGAGAGGATCAAGGAGCTCAGCGCCCCAAGGACTCCAACGCAGATCTTGAGTTGAAGCTGACCACCTTGACTCGGTATTTGGGCCGGCGCCCGAGGCAGGAGGTGGCCTTGAAGGAGAAGATCAAGGCCGACGAGGCGCTGCTGGCGGGCGCTGTTGCCGCCCAGAATACCTTTAGGGAGAATGTGGAGCACTGGACCGAGGGTCTCGTGGATGTTCTGCAGCCATCGGCTGTGGAGGGGCTGCAATGGGATGGAGGATCTTGGATATTCCTCCGATGAGCACCTCCGACCCAGCGCTAAGCTCAGCTTGTTCTTCAAGGCGTGGTGACGGCCCTCCAGTGACTCGGGAAAAAATCCCAAAGCAGGTGGCCGAGGAGTCGCGCCAGATCTGCTGGAGCTCTTCAAAAGGTGCTGATGAAGGTGGCCTTCCGCAACCCATGCCTCAACCTCACCAACGTCCTCAAGTCCTTGCCGCCGGATGCTGATGTGGAGGCGCTCAAGACCCTTGTCGCACCCATCGTGGACTGGGTGAGCGGGATCAAGAGGGTTGAGGGCGATCGGCGGACCGAGCCCCTTCCGGTTTGGCGGGGGACGGAGGTCGCACAAAGAGCAGATCGAGGCGAAGCAAACGAGCGGTTTACCCAGCTTCGGAGCTCTCCGGAGAGATAACACTCCTACTGCTGCATGTCTGAGTGTATTGAGTTCTTGCTCGGGAGCGCTTGAGTGCTACAGTACACACAAGCTGCCAACGAGACCGAGCGTGAGAGTTCTCTGGCTCCCCTCCCCTCCTACGTTGCGCATGGGCCTCCTTTTATATGCTAAAGGGGTCTACGACAGGTGGCAACGTAGACAAGGGTAAAAATGGAAAAGGAGTTGTGGTTGGTACAGCTAGTTGTACAGTGTACCATACCTAACCCTGACGGCAGGGGACAAAGGCATTAAATGCCCGTCTACGTCGCCCTAACAGTGCAAACAGGGACCGTCAGGGACGCCACCGCTCGCCACAATGGCAATCTTGTCAGCGCCGCTTGCCACCGCGCTCCGCTGGCCGCACGGCCTCTTGCCAGCAGCGCTACCGGAAAGGTCCCATGGCGACATCGTTAGTGGATGTCTTTGGGCCTTGATGCAGAGTGGTGATGCGCGGCAAGCGCCTTACGCGGTTGTTGTCTTGTCGCGTCCCGAGCGTGTCGCTCATCGGGCCTTCGGCAAGCTCCTCTTGCCGGGCCTTGTCTCCTAGGTGCCTTGGGTGGCCTTCGGCAAGCTCCTCTTGCGGGGCCTTGTCTCCTTGGCTTGAATACTTTGTTCTTGAATGGCTCCAAAGGAACCACGGAGGACCTTGGCGGTCACCCGGTAAGCCTTGTCAGCGGAGGCTGCACCTGCCCGTGCACAAGTTCGGGATACTAAGGTACCCCTACTCTAGTACACCGGCAGAGCCCCGAACTGGGCCACACACGGTGCCGGCTGTTGGGCCAGGCCCAAAACAGGCGAACACGCTGCAGCCCCAGCGCAGCCCCAATGTAAAGTATATGGTTTACTTCCTGCTGTTAGGCGTGCATGGGTGCCCTTTATTTGCTGATATCTCGATCGCTGATTTGTGTAGGAGCGAGCATCCTTACCGGAGTGCCACAAGCCGCTCTGACATGCCTTCTGCCGACTACACCGCCAAGGAGGATTCCCGGCAAGGAGCGTTCTCCGGCAAGGGGCAGTTCTCCGGCAAGGGACAGCTCCAGCGATCCCCTGGTGGCGGAGACCATGACTGCAGACCCTAGCAAAGGTAATCCTCTTGCTTGAAAACTTTCCTTGTGTTCTTATTCTTCTGGTTTTCTTTTTGAATATTTGCTTGACTCTTCTTCATTTTCCGGTTGTCAGATCCATCCGCCATAGAGCCAATGGAGACCGAGGTCGCCGGCGAGGAGGACGCGCGCGGCAATACTGACGACGCTGCTGCCATCGAAGAAGAAGCTGGCGTCGGCAAGCCCGAGCTTGGCCGAAGAGAAGGCCATAAAGCTGCTGCCATGAGAAGCTGGGCGAGGGTCCGGCGATCGCAGACGGCCACGAGGTCGCAGGAGGCGCCAGCGCCACGCCGATCACGATCCCTCGGCAGCTGCGGCAACATCCTTTGCTTCCTTGAGAGCCCCGTGGTCGGCGTGATTAGGCCGCCCGCTTTCTCTTTTCTTGCCGCTGCTGGTCATGTTATGAGAACAATCTATTAGAGCTGCGACAAGCTATCTTGTAATATAACTCTATTTGGTAGCAATTGCTATGTTATTTCCTTTACTTGGTTCCTTCCTTTGTATGTTTTTGCCCTACGCTTTTAGGGAACTTGTCGGTATGAGGCACTTGGGCCATGGCGCTGAAAAGGGACGTCAAGCCTGTCAAGGCGGTGCTGCTACCGACAAGAAACCTTGTCGCAACTAGTCGCAGCTCACTTAAGTTGTTGAGCGGACTCGAAACAAAGTAAGGGCGCAATCGCAACTCACTTAAGTTGTTGAGCGGACTCGAAACAAAGTAAGGGCGCAACTAGCTACGAGTTGGTTCCTCCGCGCACAGGTTTTCCATACAAAGTATGGTCGTTCGAGGAAGATAACTTAAAAAATTTTAAAGCTGATTGCTCAAACTTTAGCAACTTAGCTTTTCTGTCGTTTGCTTCCCGGTAAGGCTAGACTTCCTTGAGCGACGCTTGGTCCACACCATTATCTTCTCCTTCCCTCACGGCAAACTTGTGGGCGAAGGAACCTTCCTTTCTTTGAGAAAGAGAAAGAAGAGAAAATAAAGATATGGAGCCTTATGGCTCGTTATTGCTTACCGGGGGTAGGTGCTGCACAAAGTGTCAGATAACTCATGCAAAATAGAAGTAGAAAGCATGAAATAGACAAGATGTGCGAAGCACATTATGCACGGGGTCTGCGCCCGGCTTTGTACAAAGGATTACATGCAACATCGGCAAGACTTGTACAAAAGGTGGTTAGCTGAACAGGTTAAACCGCGCTTCTGAGTAAAACTTACGAAGATGCTCAATGTTCGAGGAGTTTCTCACGGAATGCCATCTTCGGTCTCAAAGCGGACAACGCCAGTGCCCTCTTGACTTCGTTTCACTGGTAAGGGCCTTCCCACTTGGCGTCCAACTTGTTGAAATTCTTGGCGGATCGACGCGCCGAAGAACAAGGTCGCCTTCCTCAAGACTTGGGCATTAACTGCGGCTATGGTAGCGGCGCAAAGCTTCTTCGGTATCGAGCAGCTCGTACGAGCACCTGAAGGCGATCCTCCTCAAGGAGCAGCGCGTCATGTTGCCGCAGCTGCTCTTGCTCAAGCTCATCATAAGCGAGCACTCGAGGTGATCCGTATACGAGTTCCGTGGGGAGAACTGCCTCTGCTCCATAGACTAGAGCAAAAGGTGTCTGGCCAGTGGCTCGATTTGGCGTCGTCCTGATCGACCAAAGAACCACCAGCACATCTGCTGCTGCGGGAACATCTGCTTCCACGGAGAGAACCTGCGGCTCAGCCGGAGCTTGACGTTCCCCGGCAAGTTTGCCGAAGCAAAACTTGTCGGGAGCGTCTGCTTCAACGGAACAAACCCTAGGGCTTGCCGGAGCAGACTGCTCCTCAGCACTTGTCGGTGGAGCTCGATGGTGCGTCCTCGATGGTAGCGCAGCACTCCGAAGAGGTGCGCTTGCCGGAGTGGGCATCAGAGCTCTTGCCGGACTAGGAGCGTCTGCTTCAACGGAACAAACCCTAGGGCTTGCCGGATCAGACTGGTCCTCAGGACTTGCCGTGGGAGCTCGATGGTGCGTCCTGGGCGGTAGCGCAGCACTCCGAAGAGGTGCGCTTGCCGGAGTGGGCATCGAGCTCTTCTTGGGACTTGGGCGTCTGCTTCAGCGGAACAAACCCTAGGGCTTGCCGGAGCAGACTGCTCCTCGGCACTTGCCGGTGGAGCTCGATGGTGCGTCCTCGGCGGTAGCGCAGCACTCCGAAGAGGTGCGCTTGCTGAGTGGGCATCGAGCTCTTGCCGGACTTGGGCGTCGCTTCAACGGAACAAACCCTAGGGCTTGTCGGAGCAGACTGCTCCTCAGCACTTGCCGGTGGAGCTCGATGGTGCGTCCTCGACGGCAGCGCAGCACTCCGAAGAGGTGCGCTTGCCGGAGTGGGCATCAGAGCTCTTGCCGTACTTGGTCTTCTTCTTCACCGCCGGTTTTTGTTTGCCGGGGCGGTCTCCTCACTATCAGATCCTCCTGCTTCAGTATTCTCTCCGGGGAGTCTCCTCCCTTCCTCAGCACGTGCACACTTGTTGCCCAGGGCATATACCTCACTGACGTCTCTGATCTTGCACATCGCCATCTCCTCCCGCATCCTGCGGTTTCGCACGTTCTGATGGAACGCGCTGATTACCGCGACAGGGTGGACATCTGGGATGTTGTGCTGTACGCGGCTGAATCTCTGAATGTACTTGCGCAGGGGCTCTCCTTCCTTCTGGGCGAGCAGATGAAGGTCGCTTTCTTGGCCATGGGGCTTGTGGTCACGCTGTAAAGCGCCGACAAACCGATGGCATAGATCTGCCAAGAGGATATGGAGTTGTCCGGCAAGTGCATGAGCCAGATCGACATTGGGCTTGAGCACCCGGGAAGTAGTTGGCCAGGATCTTGTCGCCTCGCCCCGCAGCTTGCACCGCGATGGTGTAGATCTGAGGAACTCCGACGACGCGTCTTGCCGTCGTACTTCTCTCGTACGTGCGGCTTGAAATTCTTCTTCTTGGGCCCTTTGGACTTGCCGCAGCTCACGAGTGAACGCAGGGCAACCTACCGCGTACGACAAGTCGCCTGGTTCCCCTGGCGCATGCATGTCGACAGAGGGCCCAGCGCGCTGGTCGGATTGACGCCGCGCTTCTCTTCGGCGCTCGATGCGAGTTCGAGCGTCTTCTTGCTGTCGTTCGTGAAGAACTTGGCGCTGATCGCGACGAGCTCATGGATCCAATGGTGCGGTGGAGTCGCCATCGAGGTGGATCCGGTGAGTCGGCGATCTTGGCCTTCGGGGCGGAGAGTGCATGGTGGTTGCACCCCCACCGGTCTCGTCGCCATCGGCTTGTGTTTGGCAGTCCTGCCGCGGCAGTGATGCACTCGGCTGCCGCGGAGCGTCGCCGTTGGCAAAGCCGATGAGACTCTGAATGGTGGCCCTCCATTCATCAACCTTGTCGGTTGTCGAAGGGTAATCCAAGAGCAGTTGAGCTCTCGCCAAAACTTCTGCTGGAGTAGTGGGTGGCAGTGGCGAACGACGCGAGGAGCGGGATATGCTCGGACTTCTAACTATGTTAGAAGGAGCGATATCCCGCCCAGCGACCGATGCCTCGCTTCGCGCCAAAGCATGTTGGCGTGCATGCTGGTCTTGAGCATCCCGAGATCCACCAGCTCGATCTTGGCCCAACGAGCGTATGGCGTTGTGAATGCCATGACGCTGTCAGTCCCGCGCCTCCTGAGACGGGCGCGGTGCATGTACAGACGCCGAGGTCTGCGCAGCCTTGTCCTTGGACTTGGCAGCACCGTGGGCTCCCCCGTCGACGTCCATTCTTCCGCCGGCGTCTACCCCACCACCCGTTTGCTCCGGTGGTGGTGGGTTCGACGCGGACGGAACATCTGCCGCCGAAGCCTTCTTCTTCGGTGGCATGTCGATGAAGATGATGAAGATCTAGCTCGTGTGGATGCCGGATCAGATTCACACAATCTCGACGCCTTTACTCGGCGCGCCAAAGATGTCGGGCAGGCTGATCAGCCTGAACACCTATGGGACCGGCGGACCGAGCCTTCGGTTCGCCGGGGCGGAGGTCGACTGAAGAGCAGATCGAGGCGAAGCACACGAGCGGTTTACCCAGCTTCGGAGCTCTCCGGAGAGATAATACTCCTACTGCTGCATGTCTAAGTGTATTGAGTTCTTGCTCAGGAGCGCTGAGTGCTACAGTACGCACAAGCTGCTAACGAGACCCAGCGTGAGTGTTCTCTGGCTCCCCTCCCCTCCTACGTTGCGCATGGGCCTCCTTTTATATGCTAAAGGGGTCTCCGACAGGTGGCAACGTAGACAAGGGTAAAAATGGAAAAGGAGTTTTGGTTGGTACAGCTACTTATGCGGTGTACCATACCTAACCACGACGGTAGGGGACAAAGGCATTAAATGCCCGTCTCACGTCGCCTCTAACGATGCAAACAGGACGCCGCTTGCCACGGCGCTCCGGGCCGCCGCAAGACGGCCTCTTGCCACGCGCTGGAAAGGTCAGGCGACACGTTAGTGGATGTCTGGAGCGCAGGTGCAGTGGTGGTCTGCGCGCGGCAAGCGCCTTTGTCATGTTGTTGTCTTGTCGCGTCCGGAAGCGTGTCGCTCACCGGGCCTTCCCGACAAGCTCCTCTTGCCTGGGCCTTGTCTCCTAGGTGCCTTGGGTGGCCTTCCCGGCAAGCTCCTCTTGCCGGGGCCTTGTCTCCTAATTGCCTTGGGTGGCCTTCCCGGCAAGCTCCTCTTGCCGGGGCCTTGTCTCCTTGGCTTGAATACTTTGTTCTTGAATGGCTCCAAAGGAACCACGGAGGACCTTGGCGGTCACCCGGTAAGCCTTGCCGCGGAGGGCTGCAACTGCCCGTGCACAAGTTCGGGATACTAAGGTACCCCTACTCTAGTACACCGACACCTGGGTCCCCTGCGCGACGAGCTTCTTGACCTCCTCATCCTTTCCATGGAGTGTGGCGGTGAGCACCTCCTCATGAGCGGCAAGGTCCTCCTCCTGGGAGTTTAGCTCAGCCTGATGCTGGTTCCGAGCGGCCTCGTCCTGGGCGGCCTGTTCCTTCGCCACCTCCTGGGCTTTCTCAACAGCAGACTGCTTCAGGATGAGCTCCTGCTTGCACTCATCCAGCAAATCCTGGGCAACCTTCAGTTCATCATGGGCCTGGCGGAACCAGGCCTGCGTCTCGGCGACGTGCTCCTCGAGATCCGCCTCCCCCTTGTCCATCGCCGCCATCCTGCATTTTGCGTTGTCCAGGCGGGCACGGTGAAGCACCTAGAGCTTCTGGAAGTTGGTTCTCATGGCCCGAAGCAGCAGCTCCTCTTGGGAACCACCACCGCTGGTGCTCGGTTCGTCAACAACCAGAAGCCCGGCGAAGGCGAGCGCCTCGTCATCGAACACCTTCCCCTCGGTTGGCGCCCTGGTGCTTGCCGTCCCTGGGAGGTGGACGAACAGTTCGTCGCTCACCTTCAAGTACTTTCCTGAGCCAGAGGCAGCAGAGGAGGAAGGTTGGTCGTCAACCACCCCCTCCTCGGCAGCAGCCTTGCCAGCCTCTCCAGCAGGCCCCTTGTCGGACTCCTCGGCAGCAGCCTTGTCGGCCTCCCTGGCGCACCTTGGCCAACATCCTCAGCAGCGGTCTTGGCGGCCTCCTCGGCGGCGATCTTGTCGGCCTCGGCCTCGGCGTCCTTGGCGACCTCCTCGATGATGGTGTTAATGTCCTCCCGGTCCGCCGAGGAAGGGTCTGAATACCGTCAAGGGGAATGGGGCGGAGCCAAGGTCAAAGTTCAAAAAGAAGAAGAAAGAACAGGGACGGGAAACAAACAACTTACCCACACCGGGCTGGGAAGAAGTGGCGCCCACCCCACCAGCATTCGTTGCCGGGGCAGAACCCACCCAAGCTCGCCTCCTCCTCCACCATATGCGTGTGCTCGGTGGTGGATGCCCTTGCTGGGGACGCCCCTCGGGGCAGCGTAGTCGAGAGGGGCGGCGTGTTGGGGGTGGCCCTCGGCGGCCCCTCCTACTGCGTTCTTCTCCTGCAAACCCGGCAAGGTCAGCATCAAGGGTTCACACCTCAATGCTCATTAGTGGAGGAGTGAGTGTTGAGCCTACGTTGGGGGCTGAAGCAGGGGCTACGCCAAGGGCTGCTCTCCGGGCTGCTCTCCACCAGCAATGGCGTACGCGAAGTACCCGCCAGGGGCTTGTCGCCCGTCGAGGCCTTGGCCCTCTTCGCCACCCTCTGGGCCAGCGTCTCCACGTCCTTGTGAAGATAAACATCAAATCAAAGAAGGATAGCACAGGAGTGAAGTCAGGAGATGATGTGGGGGCGAAATACTTACTCTTCCTCCACCTCCTCCTCCACTAGCTTCCTCTTCCTCGCCGGGCTAAAAGATCCGAGGTCAAACTCGGCCTCCAAGGTGCTGTCCGAAGGGGAAGGGGATGGGGTCCGGTACCGCTTGGACGAGGAGGAAGCAGTCGCCGTCCTCTTCGCCACCGCGGCCTTCGCCGCCTTCTTCGCTGCCACGGCCTTCATCGCCCTCGTCTCGCGCACGAGCTGCTCCTAGGGCGGCTGCTGCTGCGTGATCCTACCGGGCCGGACCGGCTCGCTGGAGCTGGTCTGCCGCAGGACGCGCCTTTTCCCCATGGCCGGAGGGTCGTCAGCCTCGGCCTCTTCCTCGATCGACTCCTCGACCACATCTTTGATGAGAGGGGCCCCGGTGCCGGCGCTACTGGCCTCCCCAGAAGACTCCGCCCATCCGGCGAGCTCCTTCTCCTCTGCAGCCGTCTCGGCCTCGTCCTCCACGTGGCCAGCGCTGCCGGCCTGCCGGGAAAGCGCCGCCTCTGCCGCCCTGGAGACAATGTAGTCCAGCTCCTCCTTGGTGGTGTCACGGATGAGCACCGGCTCGTCACAAACGTACTTCTCCGACAAGTTGTCGAAGAACTCCTGCACCTTCTCTGCTGGCGGCTCGACCCAAGCCAAGTCGATCCGTGTGCGTTGAAGTCCGGCATCATAGCAATGATGGCGGACTGATGAGAGTTATTGCTCAGCGGGACCACTCCCGCCGGCAACTAGAACAGAGGCCCCTTGACGGCCTTGCCCGCCTTCGCGACCTTGCCGGTCCTCTCATCCCTGCCATCATCACCCACATTGAGCTGAAAGAGCCTCTGACAAAAATGGGCATGCCCCATCACCGTGAAGTTGTGCTTCAAGCTAGGGCGAAGCCTCATCATGTCGGCCGCGTTCCTGAAGAGTCAGGCCGGCCTCCCCTTGTTATGCAGTGGGGCGATTCAGCGGCGGATGAAATCGGCCCCAATCATCTCAAGGGTGAGCATGGCCATGGTGAGGCAATGGATCCTGGTAGTGGCGATTGTGAGCTTCTTGTTGTTGGCGTCGAGGTCGCTCCAGTCCTTGTGGCGGACCGGCGGACTCTGACGAACTCGGCAGAACTCCTGCAGATCCTTCTCCCTGATCCAGAGCCACCGGCCCCGCCACTCATCCCACCTCTCCTTTTGGGCGCCCTCCGGGTACGTGCCCTTCTCCTAAGTCCTCGGAATCCAGGCGATGCACCCGGAAATGGCGTCCCCTGGCTGAATGCGAGGGTAAAAGTAGTGGCAGAAGAGAGCCGTGCTGGGGAGCACTCCGGCGAAGCCCTCGCAAAGATGAGCGAAGAAAGCCATACACGCCATGGCGTTGGGCGTGAAATCGAGGAGGTGGAAGCCGTAGGTGTGCATGATATCGTTGAAGAAGTCAAAGAAAGGGGGGCAGAGCCCGCAAGAAAAATAGTCGATGAAGAAAGGGTACCGGTCTGGGCCGGCCTCGGCGAAGTTGGCGGGGATGATATGCGTGGCGGGATGACCCGTCATCTCCCTCGGTGTACAAAAGTAGGGGCTCTCTTTTATACCCCTTTACTTGTGCACGGGCAGTCAGAGCCGCCCCTGCGGCCACACTTAGCAGGGCAGAGGAGGGAAGCAGAAATACAAGACTACCAGAGCAGTGCCAAGACAGAGGCGCAAGAAGGTCAAGCAACACGATGGGCTTTCCCCCAGCAAGACCCTTGCCGGGGCGGCCTATGCAACCCCGGCAAGAGTTTTGCCGGGTAGCTCACCCAACGCCAGCATCACCGCCACCCTTGATCTTGAGAGTTCCGACACCATTGACAAACATTGGAACCAGGCTCGGGAGGTGCCTGCATGGTGGCATGCAGATCTTTGTGAATACAAAGAGCCTACAAAGCCTAGATGAAAGCCAGAAGACAATACAACCGCAAGGCTCCTTGCCGAGGATGCCCACGAGGCCCCGGCAAGGCTCCTTGCCGAAGACACCTGCAAGGCCCCGGCCAGACCCTTGTCGGGGATCTACGCAGGGCCGTGGCAAGGCCTTGACGCCCCATCGCCACCCCAGCTCAGCAGCCGACCCACCAACTAAAGCAAGTACCCACGTGGCAGTACGTGGCTCCCGATCCAACTAGTCAAGCACCTGCGTGGTGGCATGCAGATCTTCGTGAAGACCCTACCACCACGCCAGCTCAGCAGCATGCCAGCCTACATGGTGCTGCATGCCTCGTCGGCCTGGACGCGTGTCGGAGCAAGGCGGAGTGGCGACGGACGGGACGGGCCTCGTTACCATCCCCGATAAAGCAACTGGACACCTAAGTAGAGCATTTAATGTGCTTTGTCCTGTAATGACAGGCGATAAGCTTGTACTCTGTACACACCCTTTCAACCTCTTGTGTGCCACTGTAGCAGCCCCTTTGACTATAAAAGGAGGCCCAAGGCGTACTGAGGAAGGATTCGGACTTTTTGGACTACGCACGCATCGTAGCTAGTTCAAGAACTCAAGAACACTCAAATATACACCAAAGCAGGACTAGGGTATTACGCACCTTCATGGCCCGAACCTGGGTAAATCTCGCTGTGCTAGCTACTAGACCCGCTCTTTGCACAACCCCGCGCCCGCCAAATGTAGAAGGGATTCCCATGATCCCATAGGTGTCGTTTCCACCGACACCTCGATACACAAAAAAGCTTCTAGACGTCAGTCCGGGGTGTGGCGTCGCACAACCTATGCACCAGGCCGAAGTAGCTGCTCGACAATGATTCCGAAGGCCATAACTTGATGTAGAGGTCCTTCGTCACAGGCTCCGCCATTTGATGCAAATCCATCAGCTACTTCATCTGGTTTTGAGGAGGGAAGGGTGCTCGGGGGCTTGAAACTGTGCCCAAAACAACCTCTGCTCGGCACGATCCTCATGGGACACAAAGTACTTAGCCACGTCGGACACACTCCTTTGGAGATCCGCAAAATCGCATGGGGAACGCCATACTTGCGTAAGCAAGGCAAATCGGTTACCACCAAAGGCACATTGCATTAAGTATGGCTTACCATCCGCAATAAGCTTGACTTGGTGGAGCTCCTCTTGGCAGCCTCGCGCCTCCGTCCGCACCTCCTTGTTCACCGATTTTAATGAGGTCAGCTCGAAGGAATGATCCTTGCTCTTTTGCTCAAGGTCCTCACATTTCATGAAGGCATCCTTGAGCTCTTGATGCACCTCGGCCACTCTGGCCTCGTGTTTTACGCTGATGGTCTTCACTATCTTCAGTTTGGTGGCCGCTCGGTCGACCACCACCCTCTGCTCTGTAGCCTCCTGCCGAGCCTTTTGCAGCTCAGCCTTGAGGTTCTCAACCTCCGCAGCAACAACTATAGTAATGCCAGGTGTATCTAATTAAGGTTAACCGCACACACTTCATAAACGAACAACGGTATCAAAATAATTCAGTTCGGGCTTACCTTGCACCTCATCGAACCGTTTGTTCATCTGATCAAGCTCGTCATCGGAGCTCTTGACCTTCCGATTGAGCCCAACCCATCCTCGGCCCGGGCAGCCACCACCGAGGATGATGCCTGCGCATTACACTCCAACTATGAAATCCCCGTACATCCTCGGTGTCACCTAAAATTGACCGCATTTTTAGGGGGCTTCTGTACGTTTATGATCTATACTGTCACACTATTTTGACCCCACATGAATTTTTCCAAGTCACCTAGGACTCGAGGGCTACTGTGCACACGATTACATGCTCGCATAGGTAAAAACTTAAGAGATAAAGGGCATTACATGGCTTACCTTGAAGCCTGTCAAGAGGCCGCTAAAAGCTTCTTTCAACCCATTGTCCATGGAGCGAATGCTTTGCAACACCGTGCCCATCGGGGCATAGTTCTCCTTGATGAGGGAGGAGTTGGTCAGCACCTCCTCCACCACATCCAGCCACCTAGTCGGTGCCCGCTCTAAAGCAGGCCGGGGTGGCGGCGTCACCCCAGCTCCACCCGTTGTGGAAACCGGAGTATTCGGCTCCTGAATCATCTTAGGTGAGGGATCGGACTAGCTGAGCTCCCCCTCCTTGTTCACTAGGGGTTTCTCCCATCCTGGTCTTCAGTGGCCGAAGTGTTTACCTCAGCCATCACGTCATCACCCCCGCACTCGTGTCCGGCTCGGGAGGGGTCTTCCAGGACAACAACTCCTCGGTCTCCTCGACGAGCAGAGGAGGCGTGGTGCATGATGCAGTCCCGTCTCCTCTAGTTTGGCTGGCTGAGAATCCCCGTCCGAGACTCGATCGGTGGGGAGGTCGCATGGAGGGCTGCGATATTAAAGACAGGCATATGGTGAGTGATGAACCTAGTATAGACAAGCTGGATAGTCTTTGGTTATATACCTCTGAGCTCGGGGCTTGACCCTGGGGTTCCTTTGGGGGACCTCTTCGGAAGCCTCGGACTCCTCAACAGAGTCCGACCTGTCTTCGAATAGGGCCACCTTGGCCCTGCATTGGTTCTTCGGGGCAGGAGGATGTTGATCCTCCTCGGCGTCTTTGGACGCCGCCCTCTTCTTTGTCATGGAGGAGTCGCTTTCCTCCCCGTCGTCTCCTTACTCTGTTTCCCTGTCAAGGGCGGAGTGGGCTTGGGTTTCCCCGGATCTGGTGTCCAGGGGACCCCTGGGACGGAGGCCTTCTCTGGCCTCCCTCTTCTCCGCCTTCTTCTTCTCCTTATTATTGTCCTTCTTCTCTAGCGCCTAGTATGGTGCCACGACCAGCATCTCGGGCAGTGGGGCGGGCTGTCGATCGACTGAGCCTTCTTTAGCCAGCTCTGCGGATCATGGAATAGAAAGTCAAGTTCCTTGTTAAAGGTTAATATCCGAACATGAGAATAAAGCCTTGTTATACCTCCTGAAGAGGAGTTGCGGCATCAAGGCCGATGTCTTCTCCCTTGGTCGGCTAGTCCTTCTGGGGCTTGAACAACACCTTCCACAACTTGGCGTGGGTGATGCGGTAGAAGTGGAGCATGGTGGTAGGGCCTTCGGGCTTGTAGGAGCGCATGGGAGCGGCCCTGTCTTGACAAGGCAGGAGGCGGCGACTAAGCATGGTCTGAACTACATTTGTCAGTTCGGCCTTCTTCTTTATCATTTGGGAGATGCACTTCTATAGTGATGCCACCTCTATGGGAGACCCCCAGTCGAGACCTTTCTTGGTCCACGAGACCAGCCTTGTGGGGAGATTGCCACCCAATCCGCACCGTGCGGCTCTGTGATATGGAACCACTCCCTTAGCCAGATCTTGTCGGTGTCTATGAAAGTGCCTTCCGGCCACTCAACCCGGGAGAGTTTGCTGGTCACCCACACACACACACACACACACAGTCCGCCTGTTGTCCGTCCACTATCTTCGGCTTGACATTAAAAACCTTCAGCCACAGGCCGAAGTGTGGTCGGATTCGAAGAAGGGCTTCACAGATGATGATGAAAGCCGAAATGTGCAGGAAGGAGTTCGGGCAAGGTCATGGAAGTCTAGCCCATAGAAGAACATCAACCCCTTGACAAAGGGGTGGAGGGGGAAGCCTAGTCCCTGGATGAAGTGGGGCCGGAACACCACCCTCTCACCTGGCCTGGGCATGGGGATGACCTGGCCCTCCTTTGGAATGCGGTGGGTGACGTTGGCTGGAAGGTAGCCCGCGTCCTTCAGGTCATGGATGCCGTCTTCAATGACGCAGGAGGCCTCCCACTTGCCCTTCGAGCCAAATCCATACATGGACGGATTGAGGGAATGGCTGGGAAAATTTCTTGAGGAAGAATGGATCTAGGTGCTGGAGCTCAGGAGATCGGGGAAGCGATAGCAATGGAGGAGGGGAAAGCGTGCAGAGAAATTGGTGGTTGTTTCCTTTTTATAAGCTACTATAAGCCCAAGGGTCCCCTTACTACGCTGCAGGCTTCACCGCTTCAAGATATAATCATGCCATTATGCATGCATGTGATAGTCCAAATCATTGATCATATCCCTTTAAAACTAGGGCACGATCTCCATATTGATGGGATGTTCCAATGGAGGAACTGCCTCGAGCCGAGTATCGAGTTTTTTCATGACTGGTCAGTGGTTGTGGCTGGATATGACCTTTCATCAAGAGTTGTCAGGTGAAGGCACACTATTTAGAAATCGGGGCATAATCCAGATAGTGCAAGGCCGAACTTGGCCAGACAACCTTTGAAAGTTCAGCTAAGGATATTTACATACCTGGCGTAATGTCACTGTCGGCGTTCTGGGAACGGGGGTCCCCAGACTAGCCTGCCTGCGGCCTGCGGCGTGGCTCAAAGGGGGGCCCATCACGGCCCATCTTCATCAACACGAGCTCAAGACCCTGGGCGGGCGTGACGATGTGGAGCTTCCTCAGGCACGGCCTCATCAGGCTGGCTCGCGAGGAGGCGAAGAGATCAAGGCGGGGTACCTCACGAGGCGCCCATGATGCAAGCCATGACGACCAAGGGCGCTAGGCGGGCACCAGCCCACGCAGTGTCCTCCTTTCCCCTTTGGTGCAAAGGGAGCAAGCGCAGGCGAGAGCATCAAGCAAAGGCGTCCATTTCGGTGCAACGATACTAAGACCAGTCCAACGGCAGGAAGGAAGTCATTGTGGAGCCCAAGCCGGCGTCACCACCAGAGCCTTTGACAGGCGAGGACCAACTTTAGTCAGGATAAGTGTACCATATGTTCCCCTTCAAAATGGCCAATTGTTGGCACCCTTCCCGCTCAATATTTGGGAAGAGGCCCAGGGCCTCTGCCTATATAAGTAGAGCTAGCCACCATAGTAAAAGAGAGAGAGAGAGATCTTGAATCGGGAGAGAGATAGAGAGAAGCGACTGAACTCCCCCTAGCAGTTCATCGCACCAGCCAAGAACAGACCCTCGCGAGGTTGTTCTTCTTTGTATTGTTCATCACCATCAGCCCAAGAGGCAATCCACCACACCACAAACTAGAGTAGGGTATTACACCACAATGGTGGCCCGAACTAGTATAAACCCTGTGTCTCTTGTGCTGTTCCTTTCGTAGTTTAGATCCTAGTGAGGCGGCGGGGTGCAGGTAGGTAGAGGGCGAGATTCCGTGCGCACCCCAGTGTTCGAACCTCAAGGGTCTGCCGGAACCCGAAATCCGATAGTCACGACCCGGATTTGGTAGAATCCAAGTCTCTGTGCTTACTGTGCTATCCCTGGATCATAGCTAGCACACACTGTAACAAAAATGAATATCAGTAAGACATACATAATTCTACTAGAACAGTAGATCAAAAAATATATATATAAGATACCTTAGGCACAACTCAAGCTGGCACATAATACAGCGGAATTATACGTAGTCGCTAAGTTAGGGCTCCATCAACGCCACTGGGCTCGTTGAGTGTAGACAATAACCCTATCGTCTCTTAATCTTTCAAGATCTGCACATGACAGGTGCAGATGAGTACGTGGAATGTACTCGCAAGTTGCAAAGGAAAGTATAACATATTATATATATGTAGGGTAAGTATTGGTGGAGGTTTCCTTTGCATATAGCCAATTTTCTCCTATACTAAATTTTTGTAAACTTCTTTTGAAATAAAAATAGTTTTTATTATAAAAGGTAGGAGTGAGCCACTTGGATATACGCACCAGTGCTCATTCCCAAAATTAGTTTAAATCACACATAGGATTTAGGTGAAACACATTTCCTGTGCTCAATCCTCAACCTATTCCCTTAAATCAGAGTTTTAGAAAAGATATGGGAGATTCTTCTTCAGACCAAGTCTTCTGTTGCTCTAAATTGCTTGTAACCGGGGGGCGGCTAATCGATTAGGTTTAACCCTCTGCAGAGGTCGTACACGTTCCCCGCACGACACAATCGACCCCGTTTATTGTTACACAATTGGGTGCACGACTAGTAGGGGATTTTGACGAAGCCTTTCCGTAACAGCCCCCTATACCGACCAAGTCGCTCGCAACTTCGGCACGAAGGCCTCTCTCCGATGGCAGTCCTGGGGTAGGGTCCCCCTTAGTACTAAGCTAAGCCAGAGCCCATAGTAGCATGCGGTTGTACTGGAAGCTACATCAAACTGTACTTGGAAGATTTCAGTCCCCTGGATGGCGGTCCCCACCAAAAACCTGTGTGCAAGACCCCACTCGGGCATATTCACTGTAAAACCCCGATTGGCCGCAATCACTCATAGACGTTCCCATCAATACCATTCTGCCCAGGGACACTACAAAAAAATACACTTTCGTGATGATACGCGTTTGTCACAGTAGGCCACATTTTTTGTCATGCATGTATGTCCATGACGATTTTATGACACAATCAAGATAGTCATGCTTGTGCTATCGTAGAATGTTCCATGACATTACCAAAATTATCATCACGGAAGTGTCCACTTCAATGACGATAAATCGCGCGTCATAGAAGTCCTTTCGTCAAGGGTAACCAACACGTGGCATCCACCGTAATGGGTTGCCATTAAGCTATCAGGTTCCGGTTTGGATCCGATAACCCGTTAACAGCCCGGACCAATGGGAATTTTCCACATGTAAAATTCTAAATGGCCAGAGGAACCACGTGTCGGCTCACCGTTGGGACAGATGTCATCCAATCATTGGACCGAAGACGCCTATGATACGTCGACACGTGACACGGCCCAATAGAGGCCCATTCCAGTGAAAAGGCCGGCCCGTTTGACTTGGTCAAAAGGTAGTGGGCTGGCCCACGGGAAGCCTGTTAACGGCCTCTTTGCATATAGCCCATTTACAGCCCGCTAACTCATGGCCCGTTACGGCCTACCCAAATTTGGTCCAGTAGCGTCATCTGGGCCGTCCAGTATGATTCTAGCCCATTGCAACTTCTGGCCCATGTATGGCCCATGACGTGTTTTGGCCCATATGAGGCCCTTTGTAACTATAGGCCCATTAAAGGCCCGAGATGAAACTGGCCCATAATGAACAGTGTATCGCTTTATACCCATTACCCGGTGGGTTGTTTTCATAGCATCATCAAATACGGCCTATTAACAGCCCATTATGGTCGGGCCATAAAATAGACGATTTCCATTCTAGCCCGTTTACGGCCCATTTTGTGGACCGTTATTGGTCCATGAATAGTACGGCCCATGTTTGGCGAAACGATTATACGACCCGTAGAAGGCCCATAGATTAGACGACCCGTAGAAGGCCCATGGATCCTACGGCCCATAGAAGTATGGCCCGTAGGAGGGCCATGGTCACTACACCAGGTAGCAGGACCATGGTTACAACAGTCCGTGTGTTGCCATGCTTATTGTGGCCTAGTTATAAAAATAGGTTATTGTGTCCATTAGAAAAACGTGGAAAAAGAACTGCAGTGACTACAAGCAAACAACTAAAAAAGATAATAAGGAAATAAATAAGCAAGCAACTAACTCTAGGCTATTACGGCTATTACACATACTACATCCACTGGGCATCAAAGTTCGCCACCAGTGCAAATATAGGGAACAAAGCAGCATATTACGTACACTGGCCGTCTAAATTGGCCACCAGTGCAAATAAACGCGGCAGCAAAACAAGTCCATAACTGAAACAACTTCAGAGGAGCTCAAGAAACTTTATCGTGGGTATCCACCATGCTGGCAATAAGCTTAGCAAGCTTATTAGCTTTCTCCTATTTGGTGCTAAACTCCTCCAATGCTTGTTGTTGCATCAGAAAGTATGCATCTGAATGCTCAGGGAGTTCCGCAATCCTTCTGCTTCTTATCGCAGCACAGCTGACCGATGTCTTTTAGCTTCTAGTTGAGACTCAAGAAACCGAACTGATTCAGACAGTGAGTTTGAATAGCTTGTGCCAGCGGTAGTGGCCAGTAACTCGAACACTACAACAAGACAGGACTTTGGGGTTGTCTCACTGTCTTCAAGATAGTTTTCCTTAGCTGTTTTATCAGGTTTGTTGGAGACCAACAAGGATGTCTCACTATCCTGAACCTTATCTGCATTACTTCCTTTACCATTGCTTAATAAGGCACTCTTCCCCAATATTCTCACAAGATTCTAAAAGAAGAAACAAGCAGACACATAACAGGTTTATCATGTACTAGTATATGAAACTCATTTCGGTGAACCAGTTCATTAGTAAGGTGGACAGGATTAAACTAACAAGTCTTCTATTGCCAAGTAGTACATAATAAAAGCATCAAACAAACATATATCTATGTCCTATGGTCACTGCATTGTCTTGCCAAATCAAAATAGAGACACGGTTCAAATCATATTAGTTCAAGACAAAGCAGCACTAGAAGAATACAAAGCGTGTGAAACTACACGGCACAACAAGATTTCAGATGGGTACCACGGGTCTACATGTACAACAACGCTATTGGCTCTGTTGTGATGCTAGTAATGTTCATGATATGAGAAGTCAACTATATACACAATTTAAATTGAAATCAATAGAGCTATTTATAAGAGCAAACCTGTTAAAGAAACATGCGTAAACATACTTGTTGTGCCATTGGAGTTTTGATTGGATCGTTCAATTTAAAAATAAGTTTGTATGTGTAAATACAATGATACAAGAGCAAATCAGTATGCACGATAGCCATGGAATCTTAAATGAGAACAGTTGCTCTTCAGGTTTAAGCACTTGTTCTACATGAACAGAGTACAATAAGACGTAGGCATATAGTACTTAAAAATAAAAAAATGAGCTCATAGACCTTACCACATTCTTGGTTCGGGACCAGTACAGAACAAGGCGTTCCCAGTCATCGTCTAGTAAATGTGTCTTAGGAGAACGTAAGGGAATTTGATGAGTTTCTTTGCTAGTGAAGTATGTTTCCTTCAGGTAATTCTGATACTGCCACCAAGCATTCTTGAAGATAGCAGAGGTATTAGCACAGGTTACCTCATCCCAAGTTTCCAAATCGGTCCTTCTCTATAGAGAAAAGTGGGAAAATTTGTTGTATTATAACCATCATGGAGGTAGAATGTATGGGACAAAGCAAAGTAATTGCCATGAATAACATTACTTACTCATAACTCTTGGACAAACACCTGTAACTAGCATTTTCCTTCATCTTCAGTATAATATTTCCATGATGGGAAGATACGCACATAGGATTTAACAACATCAGATGTGATAGATGCTAAACTACGAATGGCTGGTTGTGCTTCCTCCACAGGAATAGGTGTACTAACTGGTGGAGTTGGGGTTCGCCGTGGTATTACTAGTGCTTTGGGCACTGGAGCTGCCTTACTAACTGCTCTTGTTTGGGAGCTCTGTGGTGGAGATGGTCTTTGTGTCAATGTGAACTGGGTTACTATCTACTGGGGTTGGGGTTAGATTGCGTGAAGCTAGTTCTCTATCCATCGCAGTAGGGGTACAATCTGCGAGAGTCTAGGTTATGTGTGTATCGCTGGTTCTCGTGCATGTACAACCGGGGTGCTATCTCCACCAAGAGGTAGCATTGTTTTATTTAAAGACCGTGTTTTTACTCCGCTAGATACTGCCATCACCCGCTCCAATTCAAATGGCTGATAAACAGGAAACATAGTTGAATTTACAGACATTGTATGAGAGACATATGCAATAGATAGTGTGGAAAAAAGAGGGCATGAAATAGTTGACATGTATATTGTTTAACTAAAAAGGATAGCATGACATAATTTCAAATATATGATGTCTATCTAAACTGGATAGCATAGCATGACATAATTCAAAGATATGATGACTAACTAAACAGAATGGCATGAGATACTATATGATGTCTTTAGTAAACAAATTCGCATGACATAATTCACGTACATGTTATCTAAGTAATCAAGATCACATGATTTAATTCACATATGTGATTTATATGCTAAGCAGAGGGCATTCGCATATATGATGTCTGAACTAAGAACATGGTGTTGAATATTGTGTATATGATGTCTAAACTATGCAATGCAAGACACCATATGCATCATATGAGCAGTATAACCATGCCAAGTTAGAGCATACAACTCGGTGGGGGAATTGGAGTGGTCATCTATCTCTGAATCCATCTCTGAGGAGCTATCGGGAACCAGCAAGAGATCTGCTTCGACAGGTAGCGCTGTTTGCTCTGAAGACCTTGTTTTCACTCCAGATTTTTCCATCACCCACTCAAATGGCTGATTCATAGGAAGAGTAGTTTAATGTACAAACATTGTCGACAAATGGAAATGTAATGAAGAAAAGGATGGGCAAGATATCATTCAAATATATGATGGCTGGTTAAATAGGATGGCATTGCATATTTCACATATATTATAGCTGGCTAAAAGAGATGGGACTGCATAATTCCCATATATGATATAGAAACTAAACTTGTGGCATAACAGAACATGTCTAAACTAAGCAGATGCCATATATGATGTCGAAAGTAGGCACTGCAAGGAAACATATGCATGATATGACTAACATCATCATGCCAAGTTAGAGTAAACACCTTGGGGGTAAATAGGAGTGGTCAGATGCGTCTAAATCCGCCTCAGAAAAGATATCTTCCTTTGGATTACAATCTGGAGAGGGGGGAGGGTTTGCCATTGAACCCACCATGGAGTGATCTCTGCATGACATAGTATTGCCGCGCAAAACTCTTCTCTTTTTCTCTACATTTTCAGCATGACTGTGTACAATATCTGACATGCATACGAAAAAATATAGTGAGATTATGTAAGTAGAGCATGCAGAAATATATAGTGATGGTAACAACCAGTGGATGGATCCAAAAATAATGATAGCAGGCTGATGATAGCTTTAATTTAATAAAAAGATAGATGATGATTGCTTTACTATTTGTTTCCCACCCAAGATGAACAACATAGGCATACCCTAGGTGAACCAGATAATAGGCAGAGATACATTCATTGCTGCCTCGATATGTGCCCCACAAGTAATTTTGAAATTCAAGTTTGAACATTAATTTGGACCTGACTTGGAGTCTAATAGGTGAACATGACGATAAAGTAGCAGGTAATATTAAGCAATGCATAACATAAACAGAACCAAAAGAGTGCAACCTCTCTTGTGGACCCGTGTACTCCTCAGGTTCATCTGCTGGAGATCCAAGGCGTCGAAAGATGGTCAGGAGTCGTGATGTCTGGTTTGGTGGATCCTTCTGTCGATGGAGCAGCTCAGGTGATGTGGAGGACGTCGCGGCAGGAGCAGGACAAACCACACAAAGTTTTCTTCGACACCTACCTGTAACTGATGTAATTCTGTAAGGGCTCCTTTGGCTTGCAGGATTCTAAAAATGCAGGGATGGGAAAAACACCGGAATAGGATAGGAATGCATGTGGGAAACAGAGCATTTGTAAACACAGGGTTTCTGTCAACTCGGGTGTTTGGTTCATGGGAATTGGAAGAGCATAGGAATGCAAAGAAACATGGCCAAATTAAAGTGAAACCATATGAAAGTGTGTGCATTTAGAATGTTATTCTGCCACTAATGCACTTGGTCTTGTTTTCATGCATAGGATTTTGAAAAGTAGGTCCAGGTGGATGTTTTGCTCCATTCCTTTCAACAAAATGCATGAATAATTGAATAGTAGACTGTCATAGGAAAATTTCCTATTGCTATGTTTTTCCTTAAGTTTTTCCTTTGAACCAAAATAGCCCTAATGGATCGACATGAATGTAGAGTAATAAGTGATGCGACAAGTGTACAACCTCTTTGCCGTAGCCGTGTCGACCTCAGCATCATTGGGTTGGTCGCTGAAGAAGTTGAGCCAGAGGTGGATGTTGGAGGTGTGGAGGAAGATCTGAGGAATCTGTAGGCGGCGTCTAGGGCACTCCTTTATTGTGATGGATGGTTCTGTCGTTGGAGCAGCTCTGGCGAGCAGTAAGATGTCGAGGCTGAAGCGGTACAAGACAGACATTGTTAATCTCAAGTGGGATTCTATTAGCATCTCCAATAGATGATGTAAAATACATTACCAAAAAGTGATAGATGTAAAATTTACATCACCAAAAAACACCTGACTACAACAGATGAGGTAAAAACTATTGACTTTGAACTTAACTGTTGAAACTGAAATTTACTTTGGAATTTGAATGTTATTTTCGAAACTGAACACACTGGTAGCAAAGAGGCACTTCACATGTAGTTTAGCCTGCTCGAGCACTAGTAGTAAAGAAACAGTGATCTAAATTAGCAAGCGATCAACGGGGAACACAGTAGCAGATAGCAGCCGGAGAAGCAGCACCTAGGAGCAGCGAACTAGAGTTGAGCAAAGAACTCGTAGTCAGAGCCTGTACCAAAGATCAGCATGAAAGCAAGAGCAAGAGCAGAGCAGCAACACGAGCGAGGGGGAGAGCAGAGCAACAACACGAGCAAGGGGAAAGCAGAGCAGCAGCGCGACCGAACGAGAGTCGGAGCAGCAGCAGTAGTGCGAGCGAGCGAGAGCCGGAGCAGCAGCAGCAGATCTGACTAGTATGGACGCTGTCGTAGAAGGGGCCTCACATTGGGGAGAGTCGTCGTGGAGATGTCACCCGTGGCGCCGGTTTCGAGGTAGCCGCGCCATGGGGGTGCAGGATGGAGCACCGTCGGCGCCGGGAGGTCGAGTTAAGGAGAAGGTGTGATGCGATGAGTGTACAACCTCTTTCGTGGCGCCGAGTAGGCCTCGGCTTCATCCGAGGAGTCGGTGAGGATGCTACGGTTCTGGTGTAGCAGGTTAAGGCGGGCTCTAGGGATGGAGCAGCCGGGATAGATGAGGCGATCATCGGAGCAGCTCCTTGGAGGTGGAGGGCGGGGCGGCTGAACCGGCAAGACGAGGAGATCGACGACGGATCCTCATCCGGGGAGGTGGATGAGGGACATCGAGCTGTTGCGGCGGACGACATCATCGGGGAAGAGGCTCTGGCTGGGCAGCGATGAGGTGGTGGATGGAGGAGGGTAGGGTTTCGCGGCTGGAGCATAGAGGTTGTGGTGGCCTGGGATTTCGAATGGCGAAAAGGAGGCAATGGGAGGGGGGAACCATGACTTAGGGACGCGCTTGTCCAAAATGCAGGGTGTGTTACAAAAGTACCCCCACCTATTTGAACTAGCAGCCCTTTCGGCTCAGGGTTAGAAGGGGGATTTCGCATGTCGGGATTTGGCAGCTGGAAGGAGTTTCCGCGCATGTTGTAATTTCAGGATAGCATGGCACGGGTTGTGAAGGCGCGAGTTTTGGGAGCACGATATCTGAATTTTCGGGATATAACAAGGCGCGGGTTGAATTTTAGGGACAAGCCTAACGTGTAATATTGTGCGTACCAAATCAATTCACACTTCCCTCAACGAAAAAAACCGAAAAAAATAAAGCTATTCACACCACACAAAGAGAGAGTCTTGTCTCATTTTACTGTACAAATTCTTTTCAAAGCTATGAATCCATGTTATGTCCAATTAATTTTTTTAGCTGGCTGTATAATGCTTGTAACCTACTCATACCAACATTTTAGTGCATTCCAAATGTCTATACTACCGCTGCAATTCGAACTAAATTTGTATTCGTTTCTCTATTTGAATAAGAATCTACAATCATGATTGTTGCCAACTTAAACCATCATTCGTGTATTATCTTAACAACACACCACATGATCACTATAGAGATAGATATGAACTATGTGTACTATATGAACTCGAATTCAAATTTTTAAATACACTTGATGTTGATTAGAAATAATAGTACATTTGACGTACTAACTAGATCTTCATAATCTAAACCATGTTCCATATGTTCACTGTGTTTATCACACAAAGTATAGTGCCCCGCCCCCTACATTATGACATGTATTTGGCCGTGAGCTACAAAATCCACACATTATCACAAATTCAAATAAATGTTCTAAATATTATATGTAATATAACATGTTCATAACCACACCATGCGTATCACCATTATATATATTCACGCATGCATCGTTTTAAAACACTATGATAAATTCTTCAAATATCTAAATTCACTTTTATAATGAATTATGATATCTATTCATCTTTTACACCCACACAATCCTCTTATCTTTGTAGCTAGCGCTAACTTTCTCTCGTGCATGCACACGCCCGCCTTCCTCTCACCCTCCCTCAGCATTCTCTAGCTCCATCGCGCAAATTTGTCTTTTCCCTTTAGGTCGTTCACCCCTGGTCTGTGAAGGCCCCCCTAGCTCCTTTCCGGCACAAACCGATCGATATGCCTCTCTAGCCAGGTGTGCCTACCACAAACACAAGCTTTCCCTATTCTCTTCTCACTGTCCATGCATCACTCCCGCCTCTCTTTTCATCAATCTCATACTCACACACTCCTTCCCCCTCGATATAGTATGCCTCTCGCACCACCTCCTAGCTGCATCCCTCTTTCTCTATCCTTCTCTATGGGCCTTATTTGTTTCTAACACATACATTCATGTATACTGATCGATCTACCTACATATACCTAGGTCAACTTTAACTCTTTTTTCCCATGCATCGATCGACGTACTGCACAAGTTATGTCTCTCCTTTCTCTGACAAAGGACGATTAATCTTCTTATGTAGTTATGTCTGCTTACCACAGCCATATCGTCTCCCCTCGTCATTCGTGCATGCCTCCTGACCCGTCTCTCATAGGCACACACACATGCCCTCCGTTTGTCTAGCAAGCCTCTCCCACCATTTATGAGAAGCAACTCCACCACCAACCCCTCCGACACTCAGGCTCTGTCTCTCTCCAACCTTATTCCTGTCCTACACATATGCATGGATGCCGATCGATCTCCCTCAATACATAAGGTAGGTCTCTCTCCTCCTCCACACAAATACCAGCCATTGTACCTCTATAGTTAGGTCTCTGCCCCCCACCCCCCACACACACCAATAGTCGAGCACTGTAGGTAGTTATCCATGCCACAGAGAAAAACTGCACCTATCCCCTCTCACGTTGCAGTAGGCTAGTGTAACACCCCGGATGTAACTTTCCATATTTGTAACTCCAACTCTTGCCATTTTCGGCATTGTGATATGATATTCCCTCCGTGGTTGGGTTTTTGTCTTTCGTTTTGCATTTTGTCCATGTCATGCATCTCATATCATGTCATCATGTGCATCTCATTTGCATACGTGTTCGTCTCATGATTCCGAGCATTTTCCCCGTTGTCCGTTTTGCAATCCAGCACTTCTATGTCCCCCGGCGTCCCCTTTTACATTTTTCCTTGAGCGGGTACTAAACTTTCTCGGAATGGACCAAGGTTTGTCAAGTGGCCTTGGTACACCCCCGGTAGACCACCTGTCAAGTTTCGGGTCATTTGGAGCTCGTTTGGTACTCCAACGGTTAACCGCACTCTCGCAAAGGCCTCTTTTAAGTTGCAGCCCAACACCCTTTCAAAACAGCCCAATAACCCATCTAAGTCACTCCCATGTCCATCGCCGTTCGATCACGATCGTGTGGGCGAAAACTACACCTCATTTGGAGCTTCCTAGCTCCTTCTACCTATAAAAACACCCCTCCTCCCGAAATTTCGGGTCATTCCACCCCTAACCCTAGCCCCGCTCCTCTCCGCGCCGCCGGACACGTCCGGGCGGAGCCGGACGCGTCCGCCGCCGCGCCCCCGGCGAATCATGAGCCGCCATGTGGCGCCCGGCCACCCGCGCCGCCCGCCAGCCCACTTTGGCCCGTCGCTGGCCCAGCCAGCCCGCCGCCGCCGCCCAGCGCGTTCGCCGCCGCCCGGCCGCCCGTCGCCCGGCCACCGCGGCCCAGCCGCCCTGACCCAGCGCCCGCCGCCCTCCGCCGCCCCCGCTCCGGCCGGCCTCTCCGGCCCCCGGCCCTCTTTCTTCCTCTCTCTCCGGTGAGGATCCGGCCAGCCTCGGCTTCCGCGCGCCGGATCTAGATCCAATCGAGACGGTTGACTTCTCCCCCGAAATTCCCTCTAAGTCATTATTCTGTGATAATTTTGTTGCATGTTCATCGTGCCATAACTTTGCACCTGTGGCTCCGTTTGGGGCTTAGATCATTACATCTCATTGCGTCATTTTCATTTGAGCTAATCTTGATGCCCGAAATGCTGTTGGAAGAGGGCTATGTGATGTTAGTTTCAGATTCTTATCAGAACATGCACTTTTGTCATTTTTGCCATGATTGATGTGTGCACCCTATGATCTTGAGCCCTACATGTGTTTTGTAATATGCCATGCCTTATTTACAGGGGTGTATGCCATGTATTTTTGTGATCTCTGTGGTGACTTGCACAAGCATGCAAACTAGGCTTCATGATGTTGCTGATTTCAGCCCTGTTTTCTTGATATTTTCATGCCATGTTAACTTGATGCTACCGAGAGATCCATGCATATTTTGAGATACTTCAGTAAGGATGTTTTGAACATATGGTTATGCTCTATCCATACATGCCCTTGTTTGAAATTATGGAGTGCCATAGCTTGAGTTAATCGAGCTCTACTTTTGCTATAAAATGTTTCCTGGCAGATTGTTTACATGTTATTCAATTTTGCCAAGGTTGCTGTAGTTGATCCGTGTATGCTATGATGTTGTTCTTGCCATGTATGGCTTCTATGACATGTATTCTTGACGGATCTATGCTTAGTTTATCATTAACTGCTCTGTAGTGAGTGCATCGAGCTCGCGAAGATGCCTACTTGTTATCTGTTTTTGTCATGCCCTGTTGCTGAATCTGTTAACGAAACTTGCTATATTGGCGTGGGTTCCATCATGTCTTCTGATCCTTTTTGGCTTATGGTCAGTAATGAACTTTTGTTCTATGCTTTGAGTAGATTCATGAAATGCCTTATTTTGCTATTATAAGTTCCCGTAGCATGTCGTTTGCTTGCTCTGAACATTGCTTCCTGATGCTGATTCTGCCATGTTCAGTATTTTCACCAAGTCTGTGAAACTGATATGTTTTGCACTTTTGCCATGCTTGTTTGGACCTGTTATGATGTGATTTAGCCGTAGCTCGGTGTCTATCTTTTGTGAAGCATCTTGAGTAGATCACTGCCATATGCTTTTCTGGTACATTTGGGTGCAGTAGCTTAATTTCTTGTTGCTTGCTATGTGGCATCATGCTGTTAATGGCAGATTTGTGTCATTCTTGTTTTGCTTGTCATCTGCAAACCGTGCATCCGATTCCGGTGATCTTTATATCGATTTCAACCGAAATCATCTCACCTTTCCAGCGGCATACTTGGTTTGCTAAGTTGATGCCTGGTTCATCTTTTTCCTTCCGGAGCACGCATACGCATTGCATATCACATCTCGCATATCATGCCATGTTTTGCATCATGTTGCTTGTGCATTGCACCGTGATTTATTGTGGTTCCTTTGTTTGTGTTATTGCCGGGAGATGAGTACGTGAACGAGGAACCTGTTGAGAACGCTTACGAGGATCAAGCTTTCGACAACTCTGAGAACTTTGCAGGCAAGATGACCATACCCTCGAAATCACTTCTATCTTTGCTTGCTAGATGCTCGCTCCTTTGCTATGCCTATGCTACGATGCCTATCACTTGCTATATCATGCCACCCATATTGCCATGTCGATCCCCTAACCATCCTTTCCTAGCAAACCGTTGATTGGCTATGTTACCGCTTTGCTCAGCCCCTCTTATAGCGTTGCTAGTTGCAGGTGAAGATGAAGTTTGTTCCTTGTTGGAACATGGAGGTGTTGTTCCTTGTTGGAACATGTTTACTTGTTGGGGATATCACAATATCTATTGTTTAATTAATGCATCTATATACTTGGTAAAGGGTGGAAGGCTCGGCCCTATGCCTGGTGTTTTGTTCCACTCTTGCCACCCTAGTTTCCGTCATACCGGTGTTATGTTCCTTGATTTCGCGTTCCTTACACGGTTGGGTGATTTATGGGACCCCCTTGACAGTTCGGTTTGTATAAGACTCCTCCAGCAAGGCCCAACTTTGGTTTTACCATTTGCCACCTAAGCCTTTTCCCCCGGGTTTTCGCGAGCCCGAGGGTCATCTTTATTTAACCCCCCCGGGCCAATGCTCCTCTGAGCGTTGGTCCAAACTAGAGCCACTTGCGGTGCCGCCCTGAGGCAACTTGGGGTATCCTCGGTTGCCGTACGTACTGCTCATCCGGACGTGCCCTGAGAACGAGATATGTGCAGCTCCTATCGGGATTTGTCGGCACAATAGGGCGGCTTTGCTGGTCTTGTTTTATTGCTGTCGAAATGTTTTGTAGTCCGGGATTCCGAGACTGATCGGGTCTTCCCGGTAGAAGGAATATCCTTCGTTGACCATGAGAGCTTATAATGGGCTAAGTTGGGACACCCCTGCAGGGTATTATCTTTCGAAAGCCATGCCCGCGGTTATGAGGCAGATGGGAATTTGTTAATGTCCGGTTGTAGAAAACCCGAAGTTGACCTTAATTAATACACATCAACCGCGTGTGTAACCGTGATGGTCTCTTCTCGGCGGAGTCCGGGAAGTGAACACGGTGTTGGAGTTATGTTTGACGTAAGTAGTTCAGGATCACTTCTTGATCGCTACTAGCTTCACGACCGTGCCTTGCTTCTCTTCTCGCTCTCTTTTGCGAATGTAGCCACCATATATGCTAGGTAAACTGCTGCAGCTCCACCTCACAACTCTGTCCTTCCTATAAGCTTAAATAGTCTTGATCTCGCATGGTGTGAGATTGCCGAGTCCCCGTGACTCACAGATTCTACCAAAACAGTTGCGGTGCCCGGCGATGCGGCAGATGGCGCAACCGAGCTCAAGTGGGAGTTCGACGAGGAACGTGGTCGTTACTATGTGTCTTTTCCTGATGATCAATAGTGGTTCCCAGTTGGGACGATCGGGGATCTGTGTAGCTTTTGGGGTAGTCTTCTTTTATTTTGGTTCCGTAGTCGGACCTTGAGTGTAATCTGAATGATGGATGTTTATTTATGTATTGTGTGAAGTGGCATTTGTAAGCCAACTATGTATCTCTTTCCCTTATGTATTACATGGGTTGTGTGAAGATTACCTCACTTGCGACATTGCTTTCAATGCGGTTATGCCTCTAAGTCGTGCTTCGACACGTGGGAGATATAGCCGCATCGAGGGCGTTACAGCTAGCCACCCTATATCTTTGACGTGGGCACACACAAATTCGATGGCACTCTTTATCAATCGCGCGCACACACACATCATCATCATCCATCTCTTCGATTCTATGGATACCTCATGCCGATGATACCTCCACTCTCTTCTCGTGGATCGCCCCCTCTATATATATGATATACCAAGCCTCTGTTTCACACACAATGCATATGTTACATTTTTTGATTGAAATATCAACGACGCATATTCCCTGTCTATCTCTCACGCCCCCCCCCCCCAAAACACTCACGAACCTACACACTATATCTCTCTATGTTTGTATCTCTCTCACACAAACCCACGTAGGTGGTGTACGTACACGAAGAGAATAGGTGCACGTACTAACGCTTCGTGCCCAGCCACACCCGCGCGGGTACACGGTGGAGCTCATTTCTGTACGAAATGGCAGCCCATGTGCTAATTTGAGCGCGTGTAGCGGTTGTTTACCTATGGAGGTCGTGTACCACACGTGTTGTCGGTGTACAAAAAGAGGGGCACACTTTTGTACCCCTTTATCTGTGCACGGGCAGTCAGAGCCGCGCCCACGACCATGCCAAGCAGAGCAGGGGAGGTGAGCCAAGGTAAGACCTAAGCCCAAGATAATCAGAGCAACGCCAAGGCCAAGACCACAAAGAGCAGAAGGACGAAGCAGGTTCCCCCGACAAGACCCTTGCCGGGGCAGCCTCAGTGGCCCCGGCAAAATCCTTGCCGGGGCAGCTGGCCCCACACCAACAGAGCGAGCCACCCTTGAGCCCAGGGCCGCCAACACCATCATGAACATGGGGCCAGGGCTCAGGAAGGCACCTCTGTGGTGGCATGCAGATCTTTGTGAAGACACATTCAAGGTCAGATGAGGATTAGAAGACGACGACCCTCGGCAACATCCTTGCAGTGGAAGGCTACCAGACCCCCGGCAAGACCCTTGCTAGGGACGACAGCACGCCATGGAAAGACCCTTGCCGGGCCACCCGGCAAGGCCCTCACCAAGGACGCCGGCGGGGCTGCCGCCAGGCCCGCCGACGACCAAGCTTCCACTGTCGTTCGCATGCAGCTGCCAGCCCAACCAGCTGTGCAGGCACCTGCGTGACAACATGCAGCTCCCAGGCCAACTCATCAAGCGCCTGTGTTGCGGCATGCAGATCTTCGTGAAGGCTCCACCACCACGCCACCTCAGCTGCCTTCCTGCCTACATGGCACCGCACGCATCACTGGCCGGGGCGCGTGTCGAAGCGAGGAGGAGCGGCGACGGACGGGACGGGCCTCGCCCCCGTCCCCGATAAAGCAAGGGGACACCTAAGCGATGCATTAAATGCATCTTGTCCTGTAATACGAGGGATAACCTCGCAACATTGTACACCTATCCACCTCCTATGTGCCTGTAGGACCTTGAAGTTTGTCTAGAGGGGGGTGCTTAGACTACTTGACCAATTAAAAACTTAACCTTTTCCCAATTTTAGATTTTGGCAGATTTTAGCTATCTTTGAACAAGTCAAGCAATCTTCACACAATTCAAGCAAGCATGCAAAGAGTATATAGGCAGCGGAAATTAAAGCATGCAACTTGCAAGAATGTAAAGGGAAGGGTTTGGAGAATTCAAACGCAATTGGAGACATGGATGTTTTTGTCGTGGTTCCGATAGGTGGTGCTATCGTACATCCACGTTGATGGAGACTTCAACCCACGAAGGGTAATGGTTGCGCGAGTCCACGGAGGGCTCCACCCACGAAGGGTCCACGAAGAAGCAACCCTGTCTATCCCACCATGGTCGTCGCCCACGAAGGACTTGCTTCACTAGCGGTAGATCTTCACGATGTAGGCGATCTCCTTGCCCTTACAAACTCCTTGGTTCAACTCCACAATCTTGTCGGAGGCTCCCAAGTGACACCTAGCCAATCTAGGAGACACCACTCTCCAAGAAGTAACAAATGGTGTGTTGATGATGAACTCCTTGCTCTTGTGCTTCAAATGATAGTCTCACCAACACTCAACTCTCTCTCTCTATCACAGGATTTTGATTTGGTGGAAAGAAGATTTGAGTGGAAAGCAACTTGGGGAAGGCTAGAGATCAAGATTTATGAGGTTGGAATGGAATATCTTGGTCTCAACACATGAGTAGGTGGTTCTCTCTCGAAGCTGGTAAGTTGGAAGTGTAGGTTTGTTACGATGGATCTCTCCATGAATGAAGAGGAGGTGGAGGGGTATATATAGCCTCCACACAAAATCTAACCGTTACACACAATTTACCAAACTCGGTGGGACCGAATCAACAAACTCGGTCTGACCGATTTAGTAAACCTAGTGACCATTAGGGTTTTCGGTGGGACCGATATGCAACTCGGTAGGACCGATATGGTTAGGGTTAGGGCATAAGTAATCTCGGTAAGACCGATTACACAAACTCGGTGAGACCGAATTTGGTAATTAGTTAACCAGAGAGTTGGTCAGGTAAACTCGATGGGACCGATTCACTCTTTCGGTGGGACCGAAAAGTTACGAAAGGGAAACAGAGAGTTTACATTGCAATCTCGGTGGGACCGATCGCTCACTTCGGTTAGACCAAAGCGTTCTGAAGGGAAACAGAGAGATTACAATCCCATCTCGGTGAGACCGAGATTCCTATCGGTGAGACCGATTTGCCTAGGGTTTGTCGCAGTGGCTATGACAATTGAACTCAGTGGCGCCGGATAGAAAGAATCGATAGGGCCGAGTTTGACTTTAGGTTTAGGTCATATGTGGATGTGAAAAAGTAGTGGAGGGTTTTGGAGCATATCACTAAGCACATGAAGCAAGAGGCTCATTAAGCAACACCTCATCCCTCCTTGATAGTATTGGCTTTTCCTATAGACTCAATGTGATCTTGGATCACAAAAATGTAAAATGTAGAGTCTTGAGCTTTTGAGCTTGAGCCAATCCTTTGTCCTTGATATTTTGAGGGATCCACTTTCATCATCCATGCCATGCCATTCATTGAGCTTTCCTGAAATATTTGTCTTGGAATAGCATTAGCTCAATGAGCTATATGTTGTTATGAATTACCAAAACCACCTAGGGATAGTTGCACTTTCAATCTCCCCTTTTTGGTAATTGATGACAACATATAGATCAAAGCTTCGACAAATGATAATAAGATTGAAAAACATAACGCTTTGAGAAGTGTGTGATAAGCAAGAGCTCCCCCTAAATTTGTGCATGTTTTAAGATTTGCTTTGGACTGCAAATGCACAAGGAATTAGACTCATGGGTTACTCTTCCATGTCACATACATCTTGGTGGAGCGCTCAAAATAATAAAGATTGAATACATGCACTCATCACCAAGCACAGTGAATGATCATATAAGGATAAGTAAGATAATAACATATAACAAGCATAAGTGTAGCTTATGATCAAACACATGATCATCAATGTCTCACATGTTATATCTTAGTATCTCAAGCTATAAATAGCAACCATACTTCAAACTAGAAGACAATAGAGAACAAAAGCAGCAAATCTCTCTCGAAGCCTATGATCTATACATTTTTTCTCCCTTTGGCAACAAGTTACCAAAAAGTTCCTAGAAAATGCATAGGACTATATCATCTCTCGGGCTTGGTCTTCATTGGTGGCGTAGAGATGGCTCCTTGGACGAAGACTTCAGTAGATGTGGAAGGAGCTGAAGGAGTTGGTGCTGGAGCTGGTTGCGCTGGAGCTGTAGCTGGAGCAGATGAAGTGACTTTGGTGACTGGTACTGGCTCTGCAGCTGATCTCTGAGCTCGAGGCACTATGGAAAAAGCATCAGTTGTTGTCCTGCCCTTCCTCTCTTGCATGTCATTCTCAGAATCGCTCCACAACCCACTGAATCTGCCATTACTTTGACATCAAGATCATAGAATTTTTGTTCCATGATTCTTTCCAGGCTCTCCTGGTTTTAAGTTAGGGTGGCCAACCCCTTCTCAATCCGCAGAGTCGATGCTATCAAGTAACCAAGCTGCTCCTGGTTGTTCTTCAAAAAGTACTCAGATGCCTCTGCTAGATTTGGCATCTTGGCACCCTTCTCTTTCCTTGCCTTCTCCTTCTTCTCTTGAGCTTGTACTGATGATGGTTCATTCTCAGTCATGACAACTTGATTGTCCTCAAATTCAGGATAGAGAACTAAGTGTTCCTTATCCAACAGATACTTCCCTGTGCCCATCTTTGAGTTAATCAACTCCTGGATTTGTGGGGCATATCCACAGCTCCTCTTTTGGTCTGCTCTTGTCCTCTTGATAGTTTCAACTATGAGGCTCATGGCCTTGAATTTCTGGGGCATATAAAAAATGTGAAGCAAGTTAATTGCATGCCCTCTGATCATGGTGTGATCGCCTGATTTGGGCAACAGAGTGTGCCTTAGGATCCAGTTGATCGTTGGCAGCCCAGACAGAAGAAAATGAACTGATCCAAACTTGAAAGTCTCAAGTGCATCATCTGGGATCTCCCTGTACATCTGTGACATTCAGTTATGATCCATCTTCTTCTTGGCATAAATGTCCAAGTCATCTTCACTTTCCTTTGGGGCATTGATCAGACTTGCCCATTCCTCTATGGTTGATTGGTATCTCGTTCCTTCTGACATCCAAACTATCCTGCCATCTGGATAGAAATGTGCTGTGGAGTAGAATTTCATAATGAGCTCGTCATTCCAGTTGGTGAGCTTCTGCCCAACAAAATCTGCAAATCCACACGCACTGAAGCTATCATATACTCCAGGATAGTGTTCTTCATTTTCCTGAATGTAGCTCCAGTCGACCCACCTCATATCACATACTATGGGCTTCTTATCCAATAAGATGGTCTCATAGAAGTCCTGCTGCTCCTTGGTGTGGAACCTGTACTCTATATGGATCTGACTCTCTCCATAGCCTCAACCCTAAATCTCTCCTGATCTTCATGTTTTCAGCCACAGGATGAACATCATTGTGGTCTGGAATCTTGGGTTTGAGCTTCCTTATGACCTGCCCTTCTTCATCTTCCTCAGTAGAAACATCTGGCATTGGGGCCTTGTTCTTTTCAGCAGCTGGTATACTCCTGGTATTCCTCTTAGGTGCACTCTTGGGCATGGGGGCAGCTTTGGGTGCTACTTTGGGCTTTGAAGTGGCAGCCCCTGACTTTATAGCATCACCCTTCAGCTTTTGTGCCTTGGGTGCTGGTTCAGCAACCTCTTCTTCTTCCTCTTCTTCCACCATCATGGAAGGCTTTCCTATTACTCTGGCCATGGTCTTCTTGACCCATTCCTTCCTTTTCTTTCCTTCAGCAGCAGCAGGATTTTTGGGTTGGGATTCCAAAGAAGCTTGAGTGGAGACTCTGGCTTTGGACATTGGTTGTCTTCCTGCAGGCCTTTTGATCTTCATTCCTGGCTTAACTGCAGTTGAGCTCTACTCCTTCTTGAGCACTTACTTCTTTGAACTTGCCTCATCCTCAACTGCCACATAATCCTCATCCTCAGACTCTGAGGTCTTCTTCTTCCTTGTCCTTGTGGCAGCCTTGGGAAAATTGCTAGGAGTGCTTCTGCTCCCCTCATCTGAGCTGCTAGAGGGACTAGTGCCCTCACTCATGTGAATCTGCTCTTGACTTGTTCTCGCTGTCACTTTGATGCGACATGCACACTGCTGACCCCTGTGAATAGTTATAGATGAGGTAGAGTGGATGAGCATCACAAAATGCAGAGATTTTTGCAAAAGAATGATTCAAAAGCTTAGTTTTAGTTTTCCACAGAAAGCATTTCGGATCTACCGATTTTCAAACTCGGTGATACCGAAGCAGTTTTGGAACCTAAACTAGTGAACTCGGTCAGACCGAGTCACAGTTCGGTGGCACCGAGACTGCTAGGGTTTCACAAAGTTTTAAAATCGGTCACACCAATCAGCAATTCTCGGTCAGACCGAGACTTACTAGTGCAATGGCGTTAGCAAAATCGGTGGGACCGAGTTTTTCAACTCGGTGGGTCCGAGATGGTTTAGGCGGAAACCTAACCCTAAATTTTCGAATCACACCTATTCCAAGGATTGTTTTAAATGGATAGAAGTGTTTCAATCGTGGCAAGAAGCATTATGAACACAATGTGCTGAGAATTAGACGAGGATAGCACTGTGATCGAGTTCATACCCTAGTTCGGCCGTGAACTCGCTACGGCGGCAACGACGGAGAAGAAATCCGTTGACTGCGGCGGAGACCAAATGACGATGGAGGCGGTCATGGCGAAGTCGACGATCCGGAGACCTAGTAGGCAGAGCGAGCTATCTTGTGAGGCGAGGAGTTTCGGAGAAAGTTTTCCAAATTTGCCCGTGTGAATATATAGTCGACAACTTTGCCGGTGTGACCGAAAGTGGAACAACTTCGGTGGCACCGAGATGCATAACTGCTATGATTACAGCAACTCGGTGTGACCGAAAAGTTCAAATCGGTTGCACCGAGATGAAAACCTAGATCGACTTAGTAATCTCGGTATGACCAAAATGGAAGAATCGGTCAGTCCGAAAATCACAAAGAAGTTTTGGAAGTTTAAGTCTATGACGAATCGGGGACTCCGAGTGATCCTCACACAGAGTGGTTCGAATCTGACTTGATCAAATTTTGTGATGTAGCATGAATAGAGTTTGAGACGAGAAAAGCATAGATAGCTAGAGAAGGTTCTTAGGCATTCTTATCCATCCACTTGGCCAAAGAGAAAGAAGCCAATCAATCAAAACAACAAGTGGATGTCCTCAAATGAGTAAAATATGCAACCAACATGCTCACACAATAAAATGACAAATGAAATATGTGACAAAGCATGCACAACCAATTCTAGCATCTATCAAACAATTGGCGATGACTAGGTCATCTATATATGAGTATATTGACTTAGGAGTCAAATGAGAACATTTGATCATAGGTCATACTCATCGCTTTAAGCTCAAGTGGGGTTACCACTTTTACATAAAACATTTATGTGTTCACATCATTAGAGTTGCTTTGACTCAGTTCTTAGAGTTAAGCTCCCCTAGATGTGAGATCCCCTTAGAGGGATGAACTAACCTTGGGTTTTGTCGATGATGACTTCATGTAGGTGTTGAAGATGTGGATGCTCAATGTTGATGTAGATCTTTTTGGAGCAAACCTTTGGAGTGAGTTGCACTTTCAATACCTACATGGGTTAGTCCCACAAGGAACAAACAAGAATATCCATAGACATAGAGTGATGCACACACAAAATGATGTCCTTGAAAACATTAGGTTACCTTGTCCCTTGCCTTACCCACATGAGGGTTTGTGACTCCTTGAACTAGTGCATGATATGGAAGATGATTGCACTTGTCCTTGCCATAATGATATGAGTGAAGAATGTTGGCGGAGTCACCCTCAAGAACTTTCTAGTTCTTCTTCTTCAGGATCCACATCATCTTGATGGGAATCCTTAGTGTAGTAGTTGTACTTGATGAAGTAGAACTTGACGCAGTCTTGGGAACCCACTTGACCAAGGCCTTAGGTGCTTCTTCAAATGCATCAATCTCCTCTTGAAGCTTGTCCTTGCCTTTGTTCTTGTGGTCTTGTGGTGGAAGATCATCTTGTGCTTATGTTCCCTTGAAGGAAGTAGGATCATACTTCTCTTGTTGAGGAACAAACTTCGTCTTGGGGTATTGATCTTCTTCCCACTCAACTCCATTGGCATTGAACTTTCGTTCAAAATCAACACCTTGATTCTTCCGGTGCCTTCCTTGCTTGCGCATACAATTTCCTCAAATTGCTTACTCCGGCAAGGCTCTTGTATACACTTTTCTCTATAATTCCCTTCAATAAGCTTTTTTCTTGCTCAAGTGTAACTTGGCTAAGAGGATCATTAGTGGAATCAAGAGAACTACTAGAAGCAACAATATTGGATTTAGCATTGTTATTGTTACTACTAGAAGAAGAATCTTTCTTGCTCTTGTTACTAGACTTGACTTGAGGCATGTAAGTAGATAAGAGTAAACGCTTGGCAATGTAAGAAGAACTTTTCTTTCGGAGATCATCATTGATTGCTTTTAGGAACTCATGCTCTTTTTCAAGATTGAGCTTTTCAAAGCGTAACTTCTCATGAGCCCTTAAAAGTTCTCGATGATCTTCGAAGATAGTTAAATGAGCTAACTTAAGAGTGTTTAGTTCTTTAGTTAGACGCTCAATCTTCTCCTTATCATTGTCATTCGTTTCATCTTGATTATCCTGATTAATTGACGTTTCATAAGAGTATTCATCACTAGAGTTGTCAACAAGTAAATCATCATCACCTAGCAAGTCATCTTCATCACTATTAAAATCCACATACTCGGGGTGTGTTACCTTAGGACCTTTGGCCATGAAGCATCTACTAATTCCTTCATTTGGTGAATCAAATATATCATAGGAGTTGGTTAACACCAGTGCTAGACCGGCAACACCTTCATCTTGAGTGTATTCAGAGTCTGAGTGATAGCTTCTCTCAGAGTGATTATCGGAGTCGGAGCCGGATACCCATTCACCAACGTGAGCTTGATGTCTTCGTTTTGTGTAGCTCTTTGATGACTTGACCTTCCTTTCCGAATCCTTGCTTCTCCGTGAGGGTATTTGTTCATAACGATCATCTCTACTACTTCTCTCTCTTGGCGGTGATTCTTTTCTTCTACTTCTTCTCTTGGGAGAATCTTCTCTTCTTTTGTAGGGTGTCGTACACTCATTGGAATAGTGTCCGGGTCTCCCACAATTGTAGCAATTGCGCTCTCGACTAGAAGATCTTTTGTCATTGTAGGACCTTGACTTAGAGCTTCTTTCTTTGCTTCTACTCTTGTAGAATTTGTTGAAGTTCTTCACCATTAAGCTCAATTCTTCATTGAAGGTTTGTTTCTCACTTGATGATGTGGGGGCTTCACATGAGGCTTTGTAAGCACCACTTAACTTGTTGTGAAGTTCCTCCTTATCCTTGAGTGACATCTCATGAGCAACAATTCTTCCAATGACTTCCGTTGGCTTGAGATCTTTGTAATTTGGCATCATTTGGATCAATGTGCACACGATATCATATTTTCCATCCAATGCTCTTAGGATCTTCTTGATGATGAATATGTCGGTCATCTCTTCACTTCCTAAGCCGGCAATCTCATTTGTGATAAGAGCAAGCCTAGAGTACATTTCAAATGACACCTTCACCATCCTTCATTTTGAACTTGTCAAGCTGACTTTGGAGCACATCCAACTTGGATTCCTTGACGGAGTCGGTACCTTCATGCATATCAATCAAAGTATCCCAAATTTCCTTTGCATTCTCCAGACGACTGATTTTGTTGAACTCTTCGGGGCACAAGCCATTGAAGAGGATATCACAAGCTTGAGTGTTGTATTGCAGCATCTTCAACTCATCCGCGTTAGCTTAACGCTTCGGTTCTCTCCCATCAAAGAATTCACCTTGCAAACCAATACACACAATAGCCCAAACGGCGGGGTTATGTCCGAGAATATGCATTTTCATCTTATGCTCCCAACTAGCAAAATTAGTGCCATCAAAGTAAGGACCTCTACGGTGATAATTTCCCTTGCTAGACGCCATACTCTCCTAGGTTGTGAAACCAAGGCTATGACCACCAAAAGCTATGGAAATCAAAGCAAATGGAGACCAAAGCTCTGATACCACTTGTAGGACCTTGAAGTATGTCTAGAGGGGGGGTGATTAGACTACTTGACCAATTAAAAACTTAACATTTTCCCAATTTTAGATATTGGCAGATTTTAGCTATCTTTGAACAAGTCAAGCAATCTTCACACAATTCAAGCAAGCATGCAAAGAGTATATAGGCAGCGGAAATTAAAGCATGCAACTTGCAAGAATGTAAAGGGAAGGGTTTGGAGAATTCAAACGCAATTGGATACACGGACGTTTTTGTCGTGGTTCCGATAGGTGGTGCTATCGTACATCCACGTTGATGGAGACTTCAACCCACGAAGGGTAACAGTGCGCGAGTCCACGGAGGGCTCCACCCACGAAGGGTCCACGAAGAAGCAACCTTGTCTATCCCACCATGGCCGTCGCCCACGAAGGACTTGCCTCACTAGTGGTAGATCTTCATGAAGTAGGCGATCTCCTTGGCCTTAAAAACTCCTTGGTTCAACTCCTCAATCTTGTCGGAGGCTCCCAAGTGACACCTAGCCAATCTAGGAGACACCAATCTCCAAGAAGTAACAAATGGTGTGTTGATGATGAACTCCTTGCTCTTGTGCTTCAAATGATAGTCTCCCTAACACTCAACTCTCTCTCACAGGATTTTGATTTGGTGGAAAGAAGATTTGAGTGGAAAGCAACTTGGGGAAGGCTAGAGATCAAGATTTATGTGGTTGGAATGGAATATCTTGGTCTCAACACATGAGTAGGTTGTTCTCTCGTAACTGGTAAGTTGGAAGTGTAGGTTTGTTCTGATGGCTCTCTCCACGAATGAAGAGGAGGTGGAGGGGTATATATAGCCTCCACACAAAATCTAACCGTTACACACAATATACCAAACTCGGTGGGACCGAATCAACAAACTCGGTCTGACTGATTTAGTAAACCTAGTGACCGTTAGGGTTTTCGGTGGGACCGATATGCAACTCGGTAGGACCGATATGGTTAGGGTTAGGGCATAACGTAATCTTGGTAAGACCGATTACACAAACTCGGTGAGACCGAATTTGGTAATTAGTTAACCAGAGAGTTGGTCAGGTAAACTCGGTGGGACCGATTCGCTCTTTCGGTGGGACCGAAAAGTTACGAAAGGGAAACACATAGTTTACATTGCAATCTCGGTGGGACCGATCGCTCACTTCGGTTAGACCAAAACATTACGAAGGGAAATAGAGAGATTACAATCCCATCTCGGTGAGACCGAGATTCCTATCGGTGAGACCGATTTGCCTAGGGTTTGTGGCAGTGGCTCTGACAATTGAACTCGGTGGCGCCGGATAGAAAGAATCGGTAGGGCCGAGTTTGACTTTAGGTTTAGGTCATATGTGGATGTGAGAAAGTAGTGGAGGGTTTTGGAGCATATCACTAAGCACATGAAGCAAGAGGCTCATTAAGCAACACCTCATCCCTCCTTGATAGTATTGGCTTTTCCTATAGACTCAATGTGATCTTGGATCACTAAAATGTAAAATGTAGAGTCTTGAGCTTTTGAGCTTGAGCCAATCCTTTGTCCTTGATATTTTCAGGATCCACTTTCATCATCCATGCCATGCCATTCATTGAGCTTTCCTGAAATATTTGTCTTGGAATAGCATTAGCTCAATGAGCTATATGTTGTTATGAATTACCAAAACCACCTAGGGATAGTTGCACTTTCAGTGCCACTGTGGCAACCCCTTTTCCCTATAAAAGGAGGCCCGAGGCGACCAGGAGAAGGATTCGGCTCTTTCGAACCACGCACTGACCACAGCTAGTTCGAGAGCTCAAGAACTCTCAGAAATACACCCACCAAAGCAGGACTAGGGTTTTACGCATCCTCGGCCCGAACCTGGGTAAACGATCCCTGTGCTGTCTACTAGCCCTGCTCTCCTTGCAACCCTGCGCTCCGGCAACCGTAGTAGGGATTCTTGTGATCCCATAGGTGTTGTTCCACACCGACATCTTTGGCGTGCCAGGTAGGGGGCGCAATTGTGAGAATCTGGTCTGGTAGTTAGCCTAGCAGTTCTTCATCGCCATGGCCCCTAAGAAGAAGACGGCCACAGCGATCGGCTCATTGGGAGCCGAACGGCCCGTGTCGGTGTGGACGAGCAGCGGACCGGTCGCGGACAGGACCCGGCCCGCGGCCCGCGAGCACAAGCATCGCCCAGGCAGTCGGAGCCTGGCGAGCGGCGCCGTTCGTGCGCCAGATGACCGGCTACACGCCGCCGGATCCAAAGACGGAGTTGGGCCCCCCGCAGGCGGCACGGGGCCCTCCGGGGGTGTCGTTGTGCCGACTCTGGGCGGCGCGGCAACCTCCAGGACGCATACACCGATGACCACCGCGCGTTCTTCCCATGGTGTGCGCGCCGAATAGCGTCACCACGTTGGTAACCCTGGGCACCGCCGTGGGAAGAGCCTTGTGCGTCGCCAGCAAGATGAAGGGGTTCAGCATGCTCGCCGAAGCGCTGGCGAAAATGGCACGCAGCCGCTGGGTCGTGACGGAGCTCCTTCTAACATAGTTAGAAGTCGAAGTGCGCCGCGATCCACGTAGTTGTTGCCGCCGCCCACACCAGCGGAAGCTTTGGCGCGCGCACAGCTGCTCCTCGACTTCCCTCCTGCTGCGGAGAAGCTCGATGAGTGGAGGGCCACAATCCGGAGCCTCGTCGTCGTCGCAAACAAAGACGATCCGTGACCGGCGAGGCCCTCAGGACGGCGCTCCACCGAGCCACCACATGCTGGCGCTGGGAGGACCGGGGGAGCTGCGGCCACGGTGCACTCTCCTCCTCTCGCCCGGCCATGGCGTCGGCCCGTCGCGATGACGCTTGTGATAACATCTCCATAGCATCGTCTGACCCGCGGACGCTCCGCGACCAGCGCCAGGTCCTTCGGGAGCGAGCTCACGAAGACGCTCAAACTACCGTCGAGCGCCGGCGCGAAACGCGCCGCCAATCGGACAAGCGGGCGGGACCCGCTATGGACCACTCGGCACCGGGGGGGCCCGGCGGCCTACCTTACGAGGTGGGCTGCCCGGCTTTTACCCGCGAGCTGAGGCAGTTCCAGTGGCCGTCCCACCGCACGTTCAAGCCCGACGTCGGCGAGAAGTACACCGGCAAGACCCATCCGTCCGAGTACCTCAAAGATTCACACCATCGCGATGCAGCCGCCGAGGCTCGCTGACGACAAGGTGCTTGCCAACTATTTCGGCCGCACTCAAGCCCAATGTGATGTCTTGGTTGATGCACTTGCCGGTGGAGTCCATTTCTTCTTGGTCAGATATGTGCCATGAGTTTGTTGGCGCCTTCACAGGAGGCCACCAAGCTCATGGCCAGGCCAGTGATCTGCACATCATTCCCCAGAAGGAAGGGGAGACCCTGTGCAAGTGCATCCAGAGATTCAGCCGGGTGCAGTACAACATCCCCGACGTTCATCCCACCGCTGTGATTAGCGCATTCCACCAGAACATGCGCAATCGCAAGATGTGTGAGGAGCTGGCGATGACCAAGGTTAAGGATGTGGCCGAGCTCTACGTTCTGGCCGATAGGTGCGCCCGAGCTGAAGAGGGAAGGAAGTACCCCCGGCGAAGACGCCAGCGCGGAAACCGACTCTACCGATGAACACGCCGCCACCCTGACGAAGAAAAGCCGGCGTCGCAACAGGAAACGCAAAGGCAAGGCCGTGCTTGCCATTGAGGGATCTGACGATACCGGTGCCGGCAAGAAGGTCAAGGCAGACGCCCCCGGCAAGGATATTGCCGGGTGTGCCTCCTGCCTGACGTTGGCGGCTACCGACAAGCCAGGAAGCTCCGGTAAGCAATACTACAAGATCCACCGCAACAAGGGCCATGACCTCCAGCACTGCCGACAAGTCGAGTTGCTTGCTGAGAAGCAAAAAGCTGAGTACGAAAGGCGGGACAAGGAGAAGGACCAGGACGGTGCTGAGGGATCCGGCAAGAGGCGTATGCCAAGGAGGCCGCCCGGCAAGGACAACCAGCAAGAAAGGCCCGCCGGCCGCGACAAGAAACAAGAAGACGGCGATCACGGTGAGGACGATGAGTCCGGTGAGCAAGGGTTCGAAGGCTACGGAGGCCATATGCGTTCTTTGGCGGCACCTCGCTGCATACCTCTCACCGCCAGCTCAAGCAAGGCACGTGAGATTACAGCAGAGAGCCGCTGCTCGAAGCCGCTAAAGTGGTCCAAGACGCCTCATCTTTAACGCCGAGGACCACCCTGACCGCACTACCGCGGTCGGGTGTTTGCCATTGTTGGTCTCACCAACAATACGCAACCTCAGGGTGAACAAGATGTTGGTTGATGGCGGGGCCGGCCTGAACCTGATCTCGCCTGTCGTGATCAAAAGGTTGCAAATCCCTGATGGAAACCTCGAAGACGGGCACGTTTCAAGGGGTCAATCCGGGGAGGAGCCAGCCAAAGGGAAAGGTCACACTGCCTGTGACATTTGGAGGAGAGTTGAACTACAAGACAGAGAGGATCGTCTTTGACGTGACCGATATCCCCTTGCCCTACAACGGGATCCTCGGCCGCCCGGCATTGGCCAAGTTCATGGCGGCGTCACACTACGCCTGCAACATGCTAAAGATGCCCGGGCCGTTGACCATCATCTCCGTCCCCTCCGACAAGAAGGACGCTACCGATCTGTGGCCGACCAACTCTGGGGAAGCGATTGCGATGAGCTGCCGTCGAGGCACCTGCTCCTACCACTGAAGGCCCGGGAGGGAAGAAGGAGTCCGGCAAGACCTCTCGCACCCACTCCGGCAAGGGCACCTCCTCGGAGTGGTGTGCTACCGTCGAGGACGTGCCAGAGAGCTCTACCGACAAGAGCAAGAGATCCAAAGCCGAGCCGCCGCAGACCAAGAAGGTGCCCGTCGGGGAGGATGGCACGGGAGGGGCCTTCATCATAGGCTCCACCCTCGACAGTAAATAGAAAAGCGCGCTCGTCACCTTCCTGCGGGCAAATGTCAACGTGTTTGCATGGCAAGCGTCCGACATCCCCGGTGTTCCCAGGGAGGTGATTGAGCACCACCTAGCTATCTTCCCCCACGCGCGGCCCGTCAAGCAGAAGGTCAGAAAGCAGGCTCTGGAAAGCCAGGAGTACATCGCAGAATGGACCTCGACGCCTGACGAAGAAATCCAGGAGACCACTCTCCCCAGCAAGGAAGCAGACCACGATTGGATCATGTACTTTGGTAGGGCTTTCTCGCTGCAAGGCGCCGGTGCCGGTGTGCTGCTCGTCGCACCCACCGGAGAACACCTCAATTACGTGATCCAGATGCACTTCCCCAAAGAGATGTCCACCAACAACACCACTGAGTACGAGGGATTGCTTGCCAGTCTTAGGATCGCGGCAGACCTTGGGGTTAAGAAGCTCATCGTCAGGGGTGACTCACAGCTCGTTGTCAGGTAGGTCAACAAGGATTATCAGAGCCCATTGATGGAAGCTTACGTAGATGAGGTGAGGAAGCTGGAGGAACGCTTTGACGGTATCCAGGCGGAGCACGTCCCCCGAGCGGAGAACGACATCGTCGATTACCTGTCAAAGCGTGCCGCATTCGAGCTACCTGTGGAACCAGGTACCTTTTTGCTCTGGTTAACTCAACCATCCGTCGAACCATCGGCGGGGCAGATCAAGCGGAGAAAATCGGGTCCCGGCAAGTACTTTCCTACCGAGCCCCCTGGGGCTGCCGGCAAGGGTGCTTCCACGGACGCTGAGCCTGCCCAAGAGCAACTGGCTCCGGTAGGGCATCAAGCCCTAGCCGTAGAGACAGCCGCTCCCATGGCGGAAGAGATGACTTTGGTCCTTGCTGTCGAGCCCCAGGCTCCGGCAAGGGCGCAACATACCGTCCAATTCCTCCAAACAGGGGAGCTTCCTAAGGAGCAGGAAGAAGCGGAGAAAGTAGCCCGTCGGTCCGCCCTGTACCAGTTCGTCGATGATGTCCTTTACCGCAGAAGGCCGAACGATGTGAAACTCAAGTGCATCCCCCGGGAGGAAGGACTAGAGCTGTTGGCGGAGATACATGGAGGCATATTTGGCTCCCACATAGGGTCGAGGGCCCTTGCCGAGAAGGCGTTCCGGCAAGGTTTCTTCTGGCCCACCGCCCTCCAGGATGCGACGGCACTAGTAACCAAGTGTGAAGCGTGCTAGTTCCATTCAAAGAACCCTCATCAACCAGCTCAAGCCCTTCAAAAAATCCCTCTCTCCTGGCCATTCTCGGTCTGGGGGCTCGATATACTGGGCCCTTTCCCCATTGTCGGGGCTTTGAGTACTTGTACGTTGCAATCGACAAGTTCACAAAGTGGCCGGAGGTGGAAGCAGTGAGGAAGGTAACTGCTCAATCATCCGTCAAGTTCTTCAAAGGACTGGTCTGCCGTTTTGGTGTGCCAAATAGAGTCATCACCGACAACGGCACGCAGTTCACAAGCCACACCTTCATGCAGTACATCCAAGACCTCAAAGAAGAAGGTCTGTTTTGCTTCCGTGGCACATCCACGGAGCAACGGCCAAGCGGAGAGGGCAAATGCTGAAGTGTTGCGAGGCCTGAGAACAAAGACCTTTGACAAGCTGGACAAGAGCGGAAGGCGCTGGGTTGATGAGTTTCCGGCGGTTCTTTTGTCGATCAGGACGACGCCAAATCGAGCCACCGGCGAGACACCTTTTTCCCTGGTATACGGGGCAGAAGCATTTCTCCCCACGGAACTCATATACGGGTCACCTCGGTGCTTGCTTATGATGAGCTTGAGCAAGAGCCGTTGCGCCAAGATGACGCGACGCTCCTTGAGGAAGATCATCTTCGGGCGGCTGTGAGAGCAACCAGCATGCCTTGCGCCGCTACCATAGCCACAAGGTTCCTGCCCGAAGCTTTGAGGAAGGTCACCTTGTTCTTCGGCGCGTTCAGTCGGCCAAGAATTCCAACAAGTTGATGCCGATGTGGGAAGGCCCTTATCTGGTAATACGAGTCACTGTGCCCGGCGCGATCCGCTGGAGATCAAGATGTTGTCCCAAAGTGAGCAACTCACGGAACATCGAGCATCTTCGCAAGTTTTACCCATAAACGCGGCTTGCGGGCCTCCCGACAAGCCACCTTTTGTACAAGCTTTGCCGACAAGGCATGTGACCCTTTTGACAAAGCCAAAGCAGACTACGAGCATAAATAAATGAAGCGCTGGCGCCCTAAGTTATAGCATGCATGCTAGGTCGAGTCTCTTCCTTGGTTAGGGTTGATAGTGCTTAGCGGCGACTAACCCCTAGCCTAGAGGTCGAGTGCGCGTCTATCTATTCCTTTTCTGTCCTCCTTTGGTTCGCAGGGCACATGAGCATTTCTGCTGAGCTACTCGGAAAGAAGGAAACGGACCGGCGCCCCGACCCCGGCAAACCAGAGTTGCCGGGGGCTGCAAGCACAAGGATCCAACCACGGCAAGATGAGATTGTCGGGGGCTGCAGATCCAGATAAGTCTTTTATCCTCTGTCATGCATTTCGGAACCGGACTGGGGTATGTTAAACCTCGTTTTTATCTCTAGGCTGTCGTGCTCCCCTTTTTCCTATACCTAAGGAGTATTTCCTGGGTCCGGATTTGGTCGTAGCCGCGGCGGCAAGGAGGTGGGATGAGGAGCCTGAAGCCCACTTCATCCCTGCCTCCGCCAAGAGCCTTGAAACGCAGTCCGAGTGGAGTGGGGACGGCAAGGCCTGTTGCCAAAGCGAAAACGCTTTTTCTTAAACAATAACAAGGATTCGCTCCTTGTCGCGGGATTTACCTTGAATGAAAAACCCGCAAGCATCCCTTTTTCATTAAAAACATCCCATACAGTACAGTTAAATGCGAGATGAAAAACATGAGCAAGGGGATTACAAGTTTTAAACTTAACAAAGGCCCGCAGGCTTACAAACTAAAAAAGAGATAAGATGCCCGTAATACCTTTCTTGTCCCTCTCCTCAGGAGGAAGGTCAAGGAGGCGAAAGGGGAAAAGGGGAGCCTAGGCGAGCTACGAGCAGCAGAAAGCACCAAGAGAACACCTCGGTGGCCGCCCACGGGCGGGCCGGTGATGACGGTGCCGGGAAAGGAGCTGGAAGACGAGGCGGCAGGACCGGCAATACGCGATGAAGGCGTCGGTGCCCGCGTACTCCGAGTTGACGGCCTTGCCGCCCGCCCTCTTCCTCTTCCGCGGCCTCCCAACGCCAGCCGCCCAAGGAGATGGCCCCGAGAAGTTCAACGAGCTGGCCCCGCCCCCGGCAAACCTCTGCCGGAGGAGCAGCCAGGTGCAGATGCTGCTGCTGCCGCACCCGCCCAGGCGCGGGGTGTCCGACGCCTAGTCGGACTCGTCCCCGCTATCCGCCCCGCTGTCCTCCTCATCACTTTCGCTCGAGGAAGAGCTTCCATCGTCAGAATCTCCATCGGAGGAGCTCTCCACGCAGCACTTCAGGCGAGTCCCGGACTCTCCGAAGACCTTGACGGAGAGTAGGCCGTCCTCCATTAATTTGAAGTAGAGGACGAGCCCCGCCGTCAGGCTGTGGATGCGAGCGAACGTCTTCCATCCACGAAGGAGATACATGACTCGAGGAGCCGGGAAGTCGACGACAACCCACGTGCCCCCGTTCCCGCAACCCCTCATGTGCAACCTAATGGATTGGCACCGGTCACGCTCCATCTCCCAAGCAAACGGGGCGGGAACTCGAAGACGACAATGCGGAGGCCGGCGCAGCCTGATGAAGAACACGCGGGGCTAGTCTTCGACATGGCCTTCCATCGGGTAAGGCATCATTGGCGGGGGCGAAGCCGGCGTGCCACCTCGTCCTCCTCTTCCCCGAGCGCTGCGACCTCTGCCCCGGCCTCGCCCACGGCCTCGCCCCCTCCCCCTTCCTCTCACGGCCGGCTCCACCACCACGGGCTCAGGAGGAGGAGGGACGCGTTGTCGGGCAGCGACCCTCGCCGCCACCGTCGAAGGACTAGGATTCCCTTTCTCCATGGCAAGTGGAAGGAAGAAGTAGAAGCAAGAGAAGATGGATGGCAGAAGAGTGCGGGACGCCATCCCCCCTTCCCCCTCCTTATAAAGGAGCGCAGTCGGGGATCGGCCACCCCGTTCGACCAATCCAGCCACCAGAGGCGCGCGGAATCGGGACCGACCCGCTGCCCCAACCAACGACGGCCTGGTTTCCCGTCCCCGCCGCTTGCTACCCCAAGTGCATAGGGAACGCGTGGCGGATGTGCAGAACCGATGGGACAAGCGAAGCAACCTCTCCCCACCCCGTGATCGTGGGGAGTGGACGCCTTGAAGACCATGCCCCAGCCCCGTTTAGTAAATGAGCCGCGCCTCCATGCCTCCCTCTTTTTACGGGGAAGTCGCGAGCCGCCTCTTTACTGCGATGTGACGCATGCGTGTGAAAACCGCTGTCGGTGACAAAACCGGCGGATCTCGGGTAGGGGGTCCCGATCTGTGCGTCAAGGCTGATGGTAACAGGAAGTAAGGGACACATATGTTTACCCAGGTTCGGTCCCTCTCGATGGAGGTAAAACCCTACTTCCTGCTTGATTAATATTGATGATATGGGTAGTACAAGAGTAGATCTACCACGAGATCATAGAGGCTAAACCCTAAGAGCTAGCCTATGATGGTATGATTGTAATTATGATCGGCCTTCTAAGGACCAACCTCTCCGGTTTATATAGGCACCGGAGAGGGGTAGGATTTACATGGAGTCGGTTACAAGGAAGGAAATATAATATCCGGATCACCAAGCTTGCCTTCCACGCCAAGGAAAGTCCCATCCGGACACAGGCCGAAGTCTTGAGTCTTGTATCTTCACGCTTCAATAGTCCGGATGTTGTACACAGTCAGGCTGTCCGGATACCCCCTAATCTAGGACTCCCTCGGTAGCCCCTGAACCAGGCTTCAATGACGATGAGTCTGGCGCGCAGTCTTGTCTTCGGCATTGCAGGGCGGGTTCCTCCTCCGAATACTCCAAAGTAATTACTGAACACGTAGACCATGTCCGGATCTGCAAGATGATCTTCACGTAGCATAAACCCGATCCGCTGGCAATCTTCGGGCGTCGTGCCCTTGCATCGTAGCCTGGTCCAACGCGGACCTGCGTTTCATACCCCACAATGACTCGTGTTACGAGGCGGTTTTATTTGCACGTCTCGTCGAGGCAGAGATCGTGTTTCCTCTTATTACGGGACTCTCCATTAATACGAGCGCGTGCGACCCCACGACAGTCGTTGGTATTACGCCGCGTTTTTTTAGATAAGCCTCAAATGGCCACACCACGGACTCTTGATATTCATCCCCTTTATAAAAAGGGTCGAGGCCTATACCTCTTTTCCACCTTCCTCGCGCCTCCTCGCATCTTGAGTTCTAACACCCGAAACCCAAGCTTCAACACCCCAGATCCTCCAACATGTCCGGATCCGTCCCTCAAGGCCAGTGGGTGGCCTCCTCAATTCAAGAGGACGATATTGCGAAGCTTAGGGAGGTCGGATACCTGACCGCCGACATCCAACACCGGCTTCCTGCCCCAGGGCAGGTCATCCCCACACCGGAGTCTAATGAGTGCATCGTTTTTGTCCTGCACTTTCTCCGTGGCTTGGGCTTCACCCTCGATCCTTTGTGAGGGGGCTCATGTTCTATTATGGGTTAGATTTTCACGATCTGGCTCTAGACGCTATCCTCCACATCTCGTCGTTCATTATAGTGTGCGAGGCCTTCCTCCACATCACCCCACACTTCGGCTTATGGCTCAAGACCTTCAATGTGAAGCCGAAGATGATCGAGGGGCGACACGCGGAGTGCGGAGGTGCTGTAATAAGCAGGAACGCTGATGCCCCATGGCCAGAGGGTTCTTTCCCAGAAGTATCCGATGTATGGCAACGGAGGTGGTTTTATGTCACGGCTCCCCGAGGCACGAAGTGGGTGGCTGCTCCCGAGTTCCGCTCGGGCCCTCCGTCACAACTATCGTCTTGGACCGACGTAGGACGGAATTGGGGGCCCGCTGTGTTGGGGAACGTAGCAGAAATTCAAAATTTTCCTACGTGTCACCAAGATCTATCTATGGAGAAACCAGCAACGAGGGGAAGGAGAGTGCATCTACATACCCTTGTAGATCGCTAAGCGGAAGCGTTCAAGAGAACGGGGTTGATGGAGTCGCATTGCCGTGATTCAAATCACCGATGATCCTAGTGCCGAACGGACGGCACCTCCGCATTCAACACACGTACAGCCCGGTGACGCCTCCCACGCCTTGATCCAGCAAGGAGAGAGGGAGAGGTTGAGGAAGACTCCATCCAGCAGCAGCAACGGCGTGGTGGTGATGGAGGAGCGTGGCAATCCAGCAGGGCTTCGCCAAGCACCATGGGAGAGGAGGAGGAGGAGAGGCAGGGCTGCGCCTGAAGAGGGAGAGGCTCATGTGTGTTGGGCAGCCCAAAACCTCAAGTATATATAGGGGGAAAGAGGGGCTGCGCCCCCTTTAGGGTTTCCCACCCCAAGGGGTGCGGCCAGCCCTAGATGGGACTTGGGGGGCGGCCAAGAGGGGGAGGAGTGCCTCCCAAGTCAAGTGGAGGCCCTCCCTTAGGGTTTCCCCTTCCCATGCGCATGGGCCTTGGGGGGCTGGTGCCCTTGGCCCATTATGGCTAGGGCGCCCCCTACAGCCCATGCTACTGTATTGGACGTGGTGGAACAATTTCCGGACCTCCGGACCCTCCGAATCCTCCGGAACCTTCCGAAGCTTCGGTACAATACCGAAAAACCCGAACTTTTTCGGAACCCGAACAACAACTTTCCATATATAAATCTTTACCTCCGGACCATTCCGGAACTCCTCGTGACGTCCGGGATCTCATCCGGACTCAACAACATTTTGTAACCACATACAAGCTTCCTTTATAACCCTAGCATCACCGAACCTTAAGTGTGTAGACCCTACGGGTTCGGGAGACATGCGGACATGACCGAGACGTTCTCCGGTCAATAACCAACAGCGGGATCTGGATACCCATGTTGGCTCCCACATGTTCCACGATGATCTCATCGGATGAACCACGATGTCAAGGACTCAATCGATCCCGTATTCAATTCCCTTTGTCTAGCGGTATTGTACTTGCCCAAGATTCGATCGTCGGTATCCCGATACCTTGTTCAATCTCGTTACCGCAAGTCTCTTTACTCGTTCCGCAACACATCATCCCGTGATCAACTCCTTGATCACATTGTGCACATTATGATGATGTCCTACCGAGTGGGCCCAGAGATACCTCTCCGTCACACGGAGTGACAAATCCCAGTCTCGATTCGTGCCAACCCAATGCAGACACTTTCGGAGATACCTGTAGTGCACCTTTATAGTCACCCGATTACGTTGTGGACGTTTGGTACACCCAAAGCATTCCTACGGTATCCGGAGTTGCACAATCTCATGGTCTAAGGAACTGATACTTGACATTAGAAAAGCTTTAGCATACGAACTACGATCTTTGTGCTAGGCTTAGGATTGTCTTGTCCATCACATCATTCTCCTAATGATGTGATCCCGTTATCAACGACATCCAATGTCCATGGTCGTGAAACTGTAACCATCTATTGATCAACGAGCTAGTCAACTAGAGGCTTACTAGGGACATGGTGTTGTCTATGTATCCACACATGTATCCGAGTTTCCTATCAATACAATTATAGCATGGATAATAGAGCGATTATCATGAACAAGGAAATATAATAATAACTAATTTATTATTGCCTCTAGGGCATATTTCCAACAGTCTCCCACTTGCACTAGAGTCAATAATCTAGTTCACATCGTCATGTGATTAACATCGATAGGTCACATCGCCATGTGACCAACACCCAAAGAGTTTACTAGTGTCTATAAACTAGTTCACATCATTATGTGATTTAGACTCAATGATTTCTGAGGTTTGATCATGTTTTGCTTGTGAGAGAGGTTTTAGTCAACGGGTTTTAGTCAACGGGTCTGAACCTTTCAGATCCATGTGTGCTTTGCAAATTTCCAGGTCATATTATAAATGCTGCTTCCACGCTCCACTTGAAGCTATTCCAAATGGTTGCTCCACTATACGTATCCGGTTTGCTACTCAGAGTCACTCGGATAGGTGTTAAAGCTTGCATCGACGTAACCCTTTACGCGAACTCTTTATCACCTCCATAATCGAGAAACATGTCCTTATTTACTCCAAGGACAATTTTGATCATTGTCCATTGATCCATTCTTGGATCATTCTTGTACCCCTTGACTGACTCATGGCAAGGCACACTTCCGGTGCGGTACATAACATAGCATACTGTAGAGCCTACGTCTGAAGCATAGGGGACGACCTTCGTCCTTTCTCTCTTTTCTGCCGTGGTCGAGCTTTTAACTCTTAACTTCATACCTTACAACTCAGCTAAGAACTCCTTCTTTGACTGATCCATCTTGAACACCTTCAAGATCATGTCAAGGTACATGCTCATTTGAAAGTATATTTAAACATTTTGATCTATCTTATAGATCTTGATGCTTATTGTTCAAGTAGCTTAATCCAGGTTTTCTATTGAAAAACATCTTTCAAATAACCCTATATGCTTTCCAGAATTCTACATCATTTACGATCATCAATATGTCAACAACATATACTCATCAGAAATTCTATAGTGCTCCCACTCACTTCTTTGGAAATACAAGTTTCTCATAAACTTTGTATAAACTCAAAATCTTTGATCATCTCATCAAAGCGCACATTCCAACTCCGAGATGCTTACTCCAGTCCTTAGAAGGGATCGCTGGAGCCAGCATACCTTTTAGCATCCTTAGGATCGACAAAACTTTCGATTGTATCACATACAACCTTTCCTTACTTAAAATTGGTAAGGAAACTCATTTTGACATCCATCTGCCAGATTTCATAAACGCAGTTCATGCTAACATGATTCCGACGGACTTAAGCATCGCTACGGATGAGAAAATCTCATCGTAGTCAACTCCTTGAACTTGTGAAAACTCTTTGCCACAAGTCGAGCTTCATAGACGGTGATATTACCGTCCACGTCCGTCTTCTTCTTAAAGATCCATTTATCTCAATGGCTTGCTGATCATCGGCAAGTCCACCAAAGTCATGGATCCTTTCTCGGATTTTATGGCCTCTAACCATTTGTCGGAATTTGGGCCCACCATTGCTTCTCCATAGCTCGTAGGTTCATTGTTGTCTAGCAACATGACCTTCAAGACAGGATCACTGTACCACTCGGAAGCAGTACGCGTCCTTGTTGTCCTATGAGGTTCGGTAGTGACTTGATCCGAAGTTTCATGATCACTATCATAAGCTTCTACTTCAATTGGTGTAGGTGCCACAGGAACAACTTCCTGTGCCCTGCTACACACTTGTTGAAGTGACGGTTCAATAACCTCATCAAGTCTCTACCATCCTCCCACTCAACTTTTCGAGACGAACTTTTCCTCGAGAAAGGACCCGATTCAAGAAACAATCCCTATTGCTTCCGGATCTGAATTGGGAGGTATACCCAACTGTTTTGGGTGTCCTATGAAGATGCATTTTGTCCGCTTTGGGTTCGAGCTTATCAACTTGAAACTTTTTCACATAAGCGCCGCAGCCCCAAACCTTTAAGAGATGACAGCTTAGGTTTCTCTAAACCATAGTTCATACGATGTCATCTCAACGGAATTACGTGGTGCCCTATTAAAGTGAGTGCGGTTGTCTCTAATGCCTAACCCATGAGCGATAGTGGTAATTCGATAAGAGACATCATGGTACGCACCATATCCAATAGGGTGCAACTATGATGTTCGGACACACCATCACACTATGGTGTTCCGTGGTATTAATTGTGAAACAATTTGCACAATGTCTTAATTGTGTGCCAAAACTCAGAACTCAGATATTCATCTCTATGATCATATCATAGACATTCTATCCTCTTGTCACGAAGATCTTAAACTTCACTCTGAAATTACTTGAACCATTCAATAATTCAGATTTGTGTTTCATCAAGTAAATATACTCAACATCTACTCGAATCATCTGTGAAGTCAGAACATAACGATATTCACTGCATGCCTCAGCACTCATTGGACTGCACACATCAAAATGTGTTACTTCTAACAAGTTGCTATCTTGTTCCATCTTACTGAAACCGAGGCTTTTTAGTCATCTTGCCCATGTGGTATGATTTGCATATCTCAAGTGATTCAAAATCAAGTGAGTCTAAACGATCCATCTGCATGGAGTTTCATCATGCGTATACACCAGGACATGGTTTGCATGTCTCAAACTTTTCAAAACGAGTGAGTCTAAAGATCCATCAACATGGAGCTTCTTCATGCGTTTTACACCAATATGACTTATATGGCAGTGCCACAAGTAAGTGGTATTACTATCTTATACTTTTGGCATGAAAATGTGTATCACTACGATCGAGATTCAATAAACCATTCCTATTAGGTGCAATACCATTCAGGTTTAATACTAATCTTGATGGTAGAGGGAGCGGGCGATGCTTGATCACATCAACCTTGGAAACACTTCCAACACATATCGTCAGCTCACCTTTAGCTAGTCTCCGTTTATTCCGTAGCCTTTTATTTCGAGTTACTAACACTTAGCAACCGAACCGGTATCTTAATACCCTGGTGCTACTAGGAGTACTAGTAAAGTACACATTAACATAATGTATATCCAATATACTTCTTTCGACCTTGCCAGCCTTCTTATCTACCAAGTATCTAGGGTAACGCTGCTCCAGTGGCTGTTCCCCTTATTACAGAAGCACTTAGTCTCGGGTTTGGGTTCAACCTTGGGTTTCTTCACTAGAGCAGCAGCTGATTTGCCGTTTCATGAAGTATCCCTTCTTGCCCTTGCCCTTCTTGAAATTAGTGGTTTCACCAACCATCAACAATTGATGCTCCTTCTTGACTTCTACTTTCGTGATGTCAAACAACGCGAATACCTCAAGGATCATCATCTCTATCCTTGATATGTTATAGTTCATCACGAAGCTCTAGCAGCTTGGTGGCAATGACTTTGGAGAAACATCACTATCTCATCCGGAAGATCAACTCCCACTCGATTCAAGTGATTGTTGTGCTCAGACAATCTGAGCACAAGCTCAACGATTGAGCTTTTCTCCCTTAGTTTGCAGGCTAAGAAGATCGTCGGAGGTCTTATACCTTTTGACATGCGCACGAGCTTGAAATCCCAATTTCAGCCCTCGAAACATCTCATATGTTCATGACGTTTCGAAAACGTCTTTGGTGCCTCAACTCTAAACCGTTTAAGCGAACTATCATGTAGTTATCAAAAGCGTGTATGTCCGATGTTCGCAACATCCACGAGAAGACGTTTGGGGTTGACACCGAGCGGTGCATTAAGGACATAAGCTATTTATTGTCCGCATAATCGCTATTGTCAACTTTCAACTATATTTTCTCTAGGAACATATCTAAACAGTGGAACTAAAGCGCGAGCTTACGACATAATTTGCAAAAGGTCTTTTGACTATGTTCAAGATAATTAAGTTCATCTTATGAACTCCCACTCAGATAGACATCCCTCTGGTCATCTAAGTGATTACATGATCCGAGTCAATTAAGCCGTGTCCGATCATCACGTGAGACGGACTAGTCAACATCGGTGAACATCTTCATGTTGATCGTATCTACCATACGACTCATGCTCGACCTTTCGGTCTCTGTGTTCCGAGGCCACGTCTGTACATGCTAGGCTCGTCAAGTTAACCCCAAGTGTTTTTGCTGTGTAAAACTGTCTTACACCCGTTGTATGTGAACGTAAGAATCCATCACACCCGATCATCACGTGGTGCTTAGAAGCGACGAACTGTAGCAACGGTGCACGATCGGGGAGAACACTTCTTGAAATTTGTGTAAGGGATCATCTTATTTACTACCGTCGTTCTAAGTAAACAAGATGCATAAACATAATAAACATCACATGCAATTATATAGTAGTGACATGATATGGCCAATATCATATTGCTCCTTTTGATCTCCATCTTGGGGCTCCATGATCATCATTGTCACCGGCATGACACCATGATCTCCATCATCATGATCTCCATCATCGTGTCTCCATGAAGTTGTCTCGCCAACTTATTACTTCTACTACTATGGCTACGGTTAGCAATAAAGTAAAGTAATTACATGGCGTTGTTCAATGACACGCAGGTCATACAATAAATAAAGACAACTCCTATGGCTCCTGCCGGTTGTCATACTCATCGACATGCAAGTCGTGAATCCTATTACAAGAACATGATCAATCTCATACATCACATATCATTCATCACATTCTTCTTGGCCATATCACATCACATAGCATACCACCGCAAAAAAAGTTAGACGTCCTCTAATTGTTGTTTGCATGTTTTACGTGGCTGCTTTGGGTTTCTAGCAAGAACGTTTCTTACCTACGCAAAACCACAACGTGATATGCCAATTGCTATTTACCCTTCATAAGGACCCTTTTCATCGAATCCGTTCCGACTAAAGTGGGAGAGGCTGGCACCCGCTAGCCACCTTATGCACCAAGTGCATGTCAGTCGGTGGAACCTGTCTCACGTAAGAGTACGTGTAAGGTCGGTCCGGGCCGCTTCATCCCACAATACCATCGAAACAAGATTGGACTAGTAACGGTAAGCATATTGAACAAAATCAACGCCCACAACTACTTTGTGTTCTACTCGTGCAAAGAATCTACGCAATAGACCTAGCTCATGATGCCACTTTGTTGGGGAACGTAGAAGAAATTCAAAATTTTCCTACGTGTCACCAAGATCTATCTATGGAGAAACCAGCAACGAGGGGAAGGAGAGTGCATCTACATACCCTTGTAGATCGCTAAGCGGAAGCGTTCAAGAGAACGGGGTTGATGGAGTCATTGCTACGTCGTGATTCAAATCACCGATGATCCTAGTGCCGAACGGACGGCACCTCCGCGTTCAACACACGTGACAGCCCGGTGACGTCTCCCACGCCTTGATCCAGCAAGGAGAGAGGGAGAGGTTGAGGAAGACTCCATCCAGCAGCAGCACAACGGCGTGGTGGTGATGGAGGAGCGTGGCAATCCAGCAGGGCTTCGCCAAGCACCATGGGAGAGGAGGAGGAGGAGAGGCAGGGCTGCGCCTGAAGAGGGAGAGGCTCATGTGTGTTGGGCAGCCCAAAACCTCAAGTATATATAGGGGAAAGAGGGCTGCGCCCCTTTAGGGTTTCCCACCCCAAGGGGTGCGGCCAGCCCTAGATGGGACTTGGGGGCGGCCAAGGAGGGGAGGAGTGCCTCCAAAGTCAAGTGGAGGCCCTCCCCCTTAGGGTTTCCCCTTCCCATGCGCATGGGCCTTGGGGGGGCTGGTGCCCTTGGCCCATTATGGCTAGGGCGCCCCCCTACAGCCCATGCTACTGTATTGGACGTGGTGGAACAATTTCCGAACCTCTGGACCCCTCCGGAATCCTCCGGAACCTTCTGGAAGCTTCCCGGTACAATACCGAAAAAATCCGAACTTTTTGAACCCTAACAACAACTTTCCATATATAAATCTTTACCTCCGGACCATTCCGAACTCCTCGTGACGTCCGGGATCTCATCCGGGACTCCGAACAACATTCGGTAACCACATACAAGCTTCCTTTATAACCCTAGCGTCACCGAACCTTAAGTGTGTAGACCCTACGGGTTCGGGAGACATGCAGACATGACCGAGACGTTCTCCGGTCAATAACCAACAGCGGGATCTGGATACCCATGTTGGCTCCCACATGTTCCACGATGATCTCATCGGATGAACCACGATGTCAAGGACTCAATCGATCCCGTATTCAATTCCCTTTGTCTAGCGGTATTGTACTTGCCCGAGATTCGATCGTCGGTATCCCGATACCTTGTTCAATCTCGTTACCGGCAAGTCTCTTTACTCGTTCCGCAACACATCATCCCGTGATCAACTCCTTGATCACATTGTACTGATTATGATGATGTCCTACCGAGTGGGCCCAGAGATACCTCTCCGTCACACGGAGTGACAAATCCAGTCTCGATTCGTGCCAACCCAATGACACTTTCGGAGATACCTGTAGTGCACCTTTATAGTCACCCGATTACGTTGTGACGTTTGGTACACCCAAAGCATTCCTACGGTATCCGGAGTTGCACATTCTCATTGTCTAAGGAACTAATACTTGACATTTGATAAGCTTTAGCATACTAACTACGATATTTGTGCTAGGCTTAGGATTGTGTCTTGTCAATCACATCATTCTCATAATGATGTGATCCCGTTATCAACGACATCCAATGTCCATGGTCGAAGCTGTAACCATCTATTGATCAACGAGCTAGTCAACTAGAGGCTTACTAGGGACATGGTGTTGTCTATGTATCCACACATGTATCTGAGTTTCCTATCAATACAATTATAGCATGGATAATAGACAATTATCATGAACAAGGAAATATAATAATAACTAATTTATTATTGCCTCTAGGGCATATTTCCAACACGCTGGTGATGTACCAGCCCTGCAGAGCCGCATCCGAGAGCTTCTTGAGAGGGACATTAACCTTGTCAGCATAATGCAAGTGATGTTAATCTGACGGATGTTGTCGTGCCAACGCCGGCCTCTCCGGTTGTGGGAGTTCAATCCAGAGGGTCCGCGGACTGTTAAGCACTTCTTCGGCCTAAAGCTCGAAGGGATGTGCAGATTATTCTTCGGACCGGAAGTAAAGTGTCCGGACACCATCGAGGATGCGGGCCTAAGCTGCAATTGCCTAGATACCCAAGTAAGTAAACTTGATACCGGACACCGTGTTTTGTATTTGTCATAATTGTTTATCCTGAAAATCACCTGTGGCTAGGAATGGCTGAACAAGGCGGAGAGAATCAGGTGTCCGCCTCCACTTCCCGAAGGCTCGCCTGGTCCCACCATGGCCAAGATGCTTGACCGGGTACTCAGCAGAGTGCCCTCAGGGAAAGAAGGGGAAGAACGAAGAAACCAAAATCCACACACTATGCATCCGAACCGGGGGAATTGTTGCCTCCCCTAAGGAGGATAGTCAGGAAGGGGGGGCTAAGGCCTCCTCCCCGTGCGGGAAGAAGAGGGCTGCCTCCAAAGACCCGGAGACGAAGATGCCCAAACCAGTGAAAAAGATATCACCAGGGGGCTCTGCCCCGACGGGCACCCTCACCGCATCGTGCTCACCGACGGGCCAGCCCCCCACCGAGCTGTAAGTCAATTTTTGATTCGAAGGTACTGCGTTTCTCCTAGATCAATACCCAGGATTCGTCTTCCGCAGTCCGGCTAGCAGCCCTTCTCAACAGAGTTCGTCTTCGGGGGATCTCCCTCTGGAGATGATGTAGAGCGAGACCCCACCCACCTCTCCGGCTCATGAAGCGGGCGACACCGAGGTGTCGTCACGGAGGAATCCGGATCTGCCGAAGCCGGAAGCCAATACGTCAGCCCCCCTGAGCCCGGAGCTAGCATTTGGCTCCCACGAGGGGTGATGAAAAGGGTCCGGCACAGTTCGATGTCGGGCCGGACGTACAGACGGGCCTACTGGAGCGAGCTGCGCTATCAGAGGAGCACCGCTCATTAATGAGCGCGGTGCTCAAGAAGATTTCATCCGCTACCAGCGGTTTGAATGAAGCATTCACAAGCCTGCTCAGAGGCTTAGAGGTATGTAATGGAGAATTCACTATTTCTTTGGTTGTAAGGCACGCGCTAGGTGTGCTCCATAAAGATAGCAGCCCCTGAGACTCTGGTTGCCCGCCATAGGCGGCAAACGGGGGATCATAAACCAATGATAGTGATGTAAACGTGTGTAGGTACCTGTGAGTCTGGACGCCAGCCAGTCCGTTGAAGTTGCCGAATTAATGAGGCAAATTGGATCGATTGATGCTGATATCACATTGGTGAATGAGCGGCTGGACAAATCACAAGGTATGTGTCATGCCTTCCCTTGTATAGAGAAAATATGAAGATGGAATGATGTTGATGTAGTATGCTTGGACTGCAGATGGTGCTGCTGCCGTAGAGGCCCTGAGGGCGAGCTTGCTCAAGCCAAGGAACAAGCTCGGGTTAGCAATGCAGCTGCCCTAAAGGCGGCCGAAGAATTGAGAGCCGAACAGGCTGCTCATCACCGGAGCGAGGAAAAGGTAGCCGAAATGGTTGTGGAGTTAAAGAATGCCGCCGACCGGTATGATCTCCTTAAAAAGGAGCATACGGATAGTTTGGCCGAGCTGGACAAAGCACGTAATGCCACCAAGGAAATACGTACCATGCTCAGGGGTGCGCGGGAGGAACTTCAACAGGCCGGTAAAATCATGGCTGGAGGCTCCTACTTGCCGCGGACGAAGTTTTTCGATCCGAAGTACGCTCCCCTGGATGGATGCTGGAGTCCTACGGACGCCAGAGCGCGGATTTGGCGACGAGTACGGTGACATCGCCAAGTTCTTCGAGGATCGGGGTGATAAGGAAGTGGAGAAGCTTTTCGGTCGCAATTCAATGCTCCCACTCGTCATTGTCGTTAAGTGACAAAATGGCTGCTGTGGCGGAGCTTCACAGCTGGCCGGCTTGCAACGCTGGCTATGATAAACCATCTTTGGCGAAGGGGCCTAAGCAGACGATTATTTTGGCTTGGTGCAGCAATTCCTTGGGGTCGTGCCTCAAATCAACGCCATGAGGAGGGCGACGTGCATAGAGGGTGCACGGATGGCTCTTGCCCGCGTTAAATCCTATTGGACAGATATGGAGGCCACCATTATAGTGACCCAGGATCCGGCGGGGGGCCAATATCCGGCGGAGCACTACTTGGCGCAGGTCACAGAAGGTGCCCGCCTAATAGAGGTGCGATGCTTTCGAAGAATGTCTTGTTCGGTGATGAATCGAATCATTGTAAAAAACAATGTTAGTTTGGTTATAAGGCTATATTTATACTTTTTGCCCGAAAGTATTATTGTGTCCCCTGTGGTGGCGTTTACATATATATATATATATATATATATATATATATATATATATATATATGAATGTTTATCTGAAAGATAGCGATCGTTGGCTTCATCCCCCACGCAGGCAATGTGGGGGTGTTCGCAAAAAAATATGCTTAATCACACTTGATCCAACGTCTTGGTCCATGAAGGAGGTGATCACACGTCGAACTAGGCAACCGGACTATATAGTTGTAACACTTTCGCTTAGCCATGGGAGTCTAATGTTGGGGCTACTATGTAGCCTGGTACCTTCAGCGTGCATCCGAATACTGGTGCGTGTGTACATGACCAGGAAATGGTCCTTCCTTAATGCGGAGGATCCTAAAGATTCCGATAAGTCTTCGAGTGGTTGAGCAGGTCTCTCATTTGTATCATGACAGTCAGTTTTTGGCTTTCTCTCTTGAGGTGCTCGTCCGGAATAACCAGGGCACAATCACGATAGTTCTCCTTTAGCCACCTTAGCCGATAATAACGAAACGTAAGGCGGCAAACCCGAGAGCCGGCAAACCCAACATTTGACCAAAGACATGATTCGGAGCTGCTGCATATAAGGCCAAACTTCGTGGCGCTTGAACACTCCGAAGGTATTCGGACTTTATAATAGTCGATGGGCTCAAGAATGCCCATTCATTATAAACCCTGTGTTTCTAGGTACGTGCGTTAATCTGTCGTGGCGAGATGCCAAAAATGGCAGTATCCTCTGTGGGTATGGAACCCATGGGATGGTTAAACAACAAGAGGCAATAGAAAAGGTTTACGCAGGGGCTTAATCTAAAAAGAAACCTGTTGAACGGGGTCCTGCTGCACGTCTGCGCCTTTGTCTCCGTTGTGCCGTATCCTCGAAGGGTATCGCGCGAACGTTGTCTGTGAAAAAGGATAACTCGTAGGAGAGTACAACGTAAGTATGCGATGGATGATAAAAGTGTAAGATGTTGGCATGCCCATAAGGTTGAGCCAAGTGTGGGGCTGTATTAAGTATTTATAGCCCCTGGTGTCCACTATAGGATTACATATACGGTGCCCTGGTTTGATCTGGGCTACCGGACTCATCTAACCGTGTCCCTGGTCTTAACGACCGGTCATATTTTTTTATGTTGGAAGTCACTTGTAGTCCGGCCGCGAGGGCCGTCACGTGTTCCTCTGCGCGTGACAAGCGCTCTATTATTCCGCTAACGGTGATGACGCCACGTGGTCCGGGCATCTTAAGTGTAAGGTAGCCATAGTGCGGAAATGCATTGAAGCGGGTGAAGGCCGTTCTTCCGAGCACTGCGTGATAGTCGCTTTGGAAGGGTGCGATGATGAAGAGTAGTTCTTCACTTCTGGAGTTTCCTAGAGAGCCGAATGTTACCTCCAGTGCGACGGAGCCTCTGTTGTGGGCTTCAACGCCTGGTATCACCCCTTCAAAGGTGGTGTTGCTTTGGTTAATTCTGGATGGGTCTATCCCCATCCTGCGGACAGTGTCCTCATATATTAAATTGAGACTGCTGCCGCCGTCCATAAGGACGTGTGTGAGACGGTATCCATTGATTATCGGGTCAAGCACCAAGGCCTTTGATTCTCTGCACCGAATACTGGTTCGGTCGTCCAAGTTATCGGAAGTGGTCAGATAAGGCATCCAGTGGTTAGGTGTGAGTACGATGGGCTCTATATTGAGCGCGTCTCTATGCGCGCGTTCGTGCCTCCTCATGGATGTGTGAGTCGCGTGGATCATGTTCACTGTTTTAACCTCTGGAGAATTTTTTACGTCGCCGGTGTTCAATTTGGCGAGGTTCATCCTCGTATTCACTTGGTGTTTCCCTTCCCTTGTGTTCGGCATTTAATTTGCCGGCCTGCTTGAAGACCCAGCACTCTCTGTGCGTGTGGTTTGCAGGTTTGTCAGGGGTGCCATGAATTTGGCATAGTCTTTCTAGGACTCTATTCAGACCGGACGGTCCCTCTTTGCTGCCTTTAGATGGCTTATTTTGCTGATTAGGTCGAGAGCCCCTGAATCCGGCATTAACCATCGTGTTATCCGGGCTATCTTCCTTGTTTTGGCGTTTGTTTTTATGACGCCGTGGCTTCCCGTTGCCATCCCTTATTTCGGATGTGCTGGGGCGTTGGTGCCTTTACGGGCTAGCCAGCTATCTTCTCCCACGCAAAAGCGGGTCATAAGGCTTGTTAGGGTTGCCATTGTCCTTGGCTTTTCTTGGCCGAGGTGTCTGGCGAGCTACTTGTCACGGATGTTGTGTTTGAATGCCGCTAAGGCTTCGGCATCCGGACAGTCAACAATTTGATTCTTCTTAGTGAGCAATCTGTTCCAAAGCTTGCGGGAGGATTATCCGGGCTGTTGGACTATATGACTTAAGTTGTCAGCATCCGGAGGCCGGCCATAGGTCCCTTGAAAATTGGCCCTGAAAGCATCCTCGAGTTCCTCCCAGCTCCCAATTGAATTTTTGGGGAGGCTTTTCAACCAGTGCCGAGCTAGTCCCTTCAGTTTGAGGGGGAGGTATTTGATGGCGGGAAGGTCATCCCCACGAGCCATATGTATGTGCAGGATAAAGTCCTCAATCCAGACCCCTGGGTTTGTCGTTCCGTCGTATGCCTCTATGTTCACAGGTTTAAAGCCCTGTGGAAATTCATGGTCCAAGATACTTCGCCAGTACAAAGACGGGGTGAGCAGCCCTCTCATGTCTGGACGTGTTGTGGCATGTCGTCGGCTGTTGTTGTGTCCGGTGTTTATTCTGGACTGGTATTCGTTTGGCGTAATCGTTTTGGTGACCATAGTCCCTCGCCGGGGTGCGTCCTTTGGATTCATAAATGGACCTGGCTGCACCGGCTTTCTTATTCAGGTGTTCACATGGATCGTGCGCAGCGTCGGTAGCCGCTTTGTTGCGGTTATGAAGTGGTACAGCTTCGTCGTCGAATTCTGGCAGTAGCTTGCGTTTTGGATAGCTCTTTGTATGGCGATCATCGCCATATCTTTCTTTAGTGTCTAGAACTTTATTCCATCTACGGTTGAGCATTTCCTGTGCGGCTTTGAGCCGTTGCTTCTGCTTTTTTAGACTTCTTGCGGTGGCCATAAGCTTTCTGTGGAGGTTATCTCGTTCCACGTGTTTTTCCGGGATTGCATCATTATCCAGACTGTTTTCCTGTGCTGGTTCATTTTGATGACCTCGTCCGTCGAGATCATTGTCCTCGGGCGTCTGCTCCGAACTGTGTTCGTGGTGACTGGTTCGATCTGCTCCATCATTGGAGTCTGTATGGTCGTTGTTGCCTTCGGGGTTGATTGTAGTATCGATCCCTCTGGCGCTCTTGTCACTATTTTTACTGTTGTTGGGCTTAGAATGGCGTCTGCACCGTCGCTTTGGCTTTTGTCCGGGGATTTTATCGTCCGGATTGTCGCCTTTGTCCTCTTTGGGCGTATCCACCATGTATATGTCGTGTGACGAGGGGGAAGTCCGGCTCCCCATAGATTCCGAATCTTCTCCTCCATCGTCGTCCATATCATCGATGTCTTCGGAGTCGAAGTCAGGCACGTCGGTTAAATCATCGACCATGGCTATGAAGTGGGTGGTGGGTGGGCAACGAATTTCTTAAATGCTTTGCTTCCCACTCGAACCGGACATAGTTTGGCCCAGAAATTTCTGTCAAAGAGAGAGTTTTCAACGAGTTCAGCATGTCGCCAAAGGGAGAGTGCTGAAACATGTCCACGGCGGTGAACTCCATTACCGGAGCCCAACCTGGCTCGACCGGCTCGGGAGTGCGCGGACCAGACTCAACATCCGGATACGAATCGGGGGGTCCGGAGTCATAGGCCACCACAGAGGTAAGGCCCGTGTTCGGCTCCACCGCCGATAAGTGTGCGACCTGCGGGGCGGGGTCCAGCCCTTCGTCCACACGCAACGCGGCCTGCTCTGGATTTAGGTCCGAGGCTACTGCGGGGGTGATACCCCGAGCTTTGTCCGACAGCAGGCCTAAGCCGTGCTCGTCGTGACTGTCCAGTGCTCCTGGCATAGGCACGAATTCGTCGGCGATCCAGTCTCCGTGGATATCCGCCGTGTAATTCAGGTTTCCGATGATGATCTGGTGGCCAGGGGCGTAGCTATCGATCTGCTCCAGATGGCCAAGCGAATTGGCCCACAGGACGAAGCCGCCGAACATGAAGATCTGTCCGGGGAGAAAGGTCTCACCCGGGACCGTTTTATTGACGATGGTTGAAGGAGCCATCGAGCCCCGTAGCGACGGCACAGAGGAACTCTCAATGAAAGCACCAATGTCGGTGTCAAAACCGGCGGATCTCGGGTAGGGGGTCCCAATCTGTGCATCAAGGCTGATGGTAACAGGAAGCAAGGGACACAGATGTTTACCCAGGTTCGGGCCCTCTCGATGGAGGTAAAACCCTACTTCCTGCTGATTAATATTGATGATATGGGTAGTACAAGAGTAGATCTACCACGAGATCGTAGAGGCTAAACCCTAAGAGCTAGCCTATGATGGTATGATTGTAATTGTGATCGGCCTTCGAAGGACCAACCTCTCCGGTTTATATAGGCACCGGAGAGGGCTAGGGTTTACATGGAGTCGGTTACAAGGAAGGAAATATAATATCCGGATCGCCAAGCTTGCCTTCCACGCCAAGGAAAGTCCCATCCGGACACGGGCCGAAGTCTTGAGTCTTGTATCTTCACGCTTCCATAGTCTGGATGTTGTACACAGTCCGACTGTCCGGATACCCCCTAATCCAGGACTCCCTCAACCGCCCCACGCATGCCGCCCACGTCACGCACACCCCTCCACGCCGCACCACGCGCGCGAGTCATGGGAGGCAAAGCGCGTGAAAAGTCTTACCGCGGTAAAAACCACCCTTGCCGCCACAAGACTGCTTTTGGGCCTGACCCAACAACGTGTCGCGCTTATGTGTGGCCCAGGCCCGGGGACTCCTGTTGGTGTACAAAAAGAGGGGCACGCTTTTGTACCCCTTTACTTGTGCACGGGCAGTCAGAGTCGCGCCCACGACCACGCCAAGTAGAGCAGGGGAGGTGAGCCAAGGTAAGACCGAAGCCCAAGATAATCAGAGCAACGCCAAGGCCAAGACCACAAAGAGCAGAGGGACGAAGTAGGTTCCCCCGACAAGACCCTTGCCGGGCAGTTCAGCCGCCCCGGCAAAATCCTTGCCGGGCAGCTACTTCACACCAACAGAGCGGGCCACCCCTGAGCCCACGGCCGCCAACACCGTCATCAACGTGGGGCCAGGGCTCGGGAACGCACCTCTGTGGTGGCATGCAGATCTTTGTGAAGACACATTCATCAGATGAGGATTAGAAGACGATGACCCTCGGCAAGATCCTTGCCAAGGAAGGCTACCAGACTCCCGGCAAGATCCTTGCCGGGGATGACAGCACGCCACGGCAAGACCCTTGCCGGGCCACCCGGCAAGGCCCTCACCAAGGACGCCGGCGGGGCCGCCGCCAGGCCCGCCGACGACCAAGCTTCCATCGCTGTCAGATGTTGCCAGCCCAACCAGCTGGGCGGGCACCTGCGTGGCAACATGCAGCTCTCAGGCCAACTCATCAAGCGCCTGCGTGGCGGCATGCAGATCTTCATGAAGGCTCCACCACCACGCCACCTCAGCTGCATGCCTGCCTACATGGCACCGCACACATCACTGGCCTGGGCGCGTGTCTAAGCGAGGAGGAGCGGCGACGGATGGGACGGGACTCGCCCCCGTCCCCGATAAAGCAAGGGGACACCTAAGCGATGCATTAAGTGCATCTTGTCCTGTAATACGAGGGACAACCTCGCAACACTGTACACCTATCCACCTCCTGTGTGCCACTTTGGCAACCCCTTTTTCCTATAAAAGGAGGCCCGAGGCGACCAGGAGAAGGATTCGGCTCTTTCGAACCACGCGCTGACCACAGCTAGTTCGAGAGCTCAAGAACTCTCATAAATACACCCACCAAAGTAGGACTAGGGTTTTACGCACCCTCGTGGCCCGAACCTGGGTGAACGATCCTTGTGTTGTCTACTAGCCCTGCTCTCCTCACAACCCTGCGCCCCGGCAACCGTAGTAGGGATTCTTGTGATCCCACAGGTGTCGTTCCACACCGACACGTGCACGAAACAAAGTTCGACTTGATGCGTTGGCGCGTCATTTTTAAATAAAGTTATATCGCTCAATGGCATGTACACAGAATATAAAACGATTTTTATGGAGAAAAAGGTAGTTCGCTCCACTATATACAATGGAGCCTTCCTGCTGGGGTTTGTCTCTCTTCAGAGTATCTCACACAAGGCGACGGTGGCCTCTCTCTCTCTCTCTCTCTCTCTCTCACCGTTAGTCACTGATCCGGCCGCATCCCGTCCGCCGGCGGAAAGGGAGGATGTGCATCATTTCTCCGTTCGACGGCGCCGAGGCAGCACGTCCTAATCTGCGGTACCCGCCGTTCTCTCTGGCCAATTTCCGTTGTGGTAGGGACTACGCCACTTGCTCGCTGCCGTAGTATGGATAGATCCCGCCTGCCGCCGCCCTCCTAGTTACATCCCGATGACCCCCAGGTATCCCCTCTGGCCTTGCTCCACTTCGCATCTTCCCACGTTGCTGCATGTGGAAAATCTTGCATGTGGATCTTCCCTAGTTCTTTGCCCAAAATGTAGCTCGTCCGGCGTACTTTCCATTTTGCAATCTCGTCGTCGCATCGTTTTAGATAAACACAACCGTGTTGTTATCTTCCCCTAGGACAAGGAATATGCTTCTTTTTTGTCGTCGTATGTGTCATCAACTGTTATTGGCCAGTAATTGTTTCCTTTCTACCTCTTTTTTGCAAACAGGTCTATCCATTTCACCTTGTTGCTATTGCGACCTTTTGGTGAACTGCATAAATCACTTTTTTCTTAAGAGTCTTTTGTGCAGTTGTACTAAAATGTCACACGGGCAATGTCTCTACATTTCAGTGCGACTGCACAAGGGGAGATTGGTTTTGCTCTATCCTCCTCATCCAACTTCGAGCCTAATCTTATCCAACTATTTGCTTAATCTTATCCAACTAGCTAGTCTTAAGAGAGACTGCAATGTTGACCGGCTTCTATTTATGTGTTTATTGTTTCATCAACAGTCCTCTATTATTGTAATCACACTTAATCTCTTCGGAACAGGGACGCTCAACTCTATTTTAGTGGAACTACACAAAAAGATCGGAATGTTGCATGCTCCTGACAGCTACTTTTTTCCCAACATGCCTTGTTGACTTAGACAGAGCTGGGGGAAGTTGTTGCCAATGAAAGCATGGATCAATTTCAATTTAACACCTTCTCACAACTTTGTCTTCAGTTGTGATGTAAATATTAGATCTGATCTGCCAATCATTGTGATGCATTAGCAAGGAAGTTAGTTTTTTATTTTTTCCGAAAGAGCATGGATGGCAAGACACACGAAACAAAAGATAAAAGATCGGAGCATTGTACATTTCATGTCACTGGAAAATTATTTGTATAGTACGTCAATTATGTTAACAAATGCTAGAAGCTTGATAGCATTGCAAGAAGCCTCTTCAGCATCTGGGTCCATGTGCCATGCACAAAATTATACTCCCTCCGTTCCTAAATATTTGTATTTTTAGAAATTTCAAATGGACATATTTTAGAGTGTAGATTCACTCATTTTGCTTCGTATGTAGTCACCCGTTGAAATATCTAGAAAGACAAATATTTAAGAACGGAGGGAGTAGTGCACAACCGCATGGGAGACTCAGCCCGGTCGTTGCGCTGCACTGATAGTGAGTAATGAGCAGTCCAATCGTAAGCCCCATCTTTCCCACTGTAAGTTGCTCGGAAGAAGCAACCATCAATATGCTCTTATTTGAATCCGCTCATACTACTCCCTCCATCACTATTTATAGAGCGCGCTTCAACAATCTCTCGGACCAACGCGACTAGCGATCGGCCTGAAAAATAGCATTAGTAGTTATAGCACAGCGTCTATTGCTAGAGGAAATAATGCGTACATACATGCATGCAGTGCTTCCACCCCGGGTACACACATGCATGCACTTACTCCACTACATCGAGAGAAAATTGTGGACTTGATTGTTGTTACCGCGCCCTAATTAATTTAGCATTAAACCAAACGCGTCTAAAATCTCTCTGGTGGCGGAAATGCATGGAGAGAAATGCATGAGAATGAAGCGCGCCCTGTAAACTGTGACGGAGGGGGTAGTATCAAGATGCAAAACCAAGTACGCGTATGGCCAGTCAGTCAACGCACTTCCTTTTGGCATATCACTGTGGGACCGGAGTGTGAGCAAACCGATCTCAATTGACGGCAAAATGGCCAACTCACCGTTCCTTGAGAGAGACGAGGAGCGAGAACACACAGGCGGGCTCGCACAGAGGCCAAGATATATTCGAGCGTGGTTGATCGATATCATCATTACATGTTGTATGTTTTTTAATAGTACTATTGGGCTATCATTTTCCGCACTTCCCCCTAATAAATGTGTACTTTATCAGAGATTAAAATAAAATAAGAGTACATGCGGTTCTTAGTACCTGTATACTAGTAGTAGTAGTACTCGTACTACTAAACCTTGCGCTTGGCTCTTCGCCTCTTCGGGAAGTCCAATAATGATGGCACTACAGTGTATGCCTCTGGCAATCTGACACCGAATGAACTGTTGCGCGTCCACTGCCTGGGCGAGGGTAGGTTGCATTAGTCAAAAGTTTCTCCTCGTCCTGCGAGCCACCACGCTTGAGGTAGGTGGAGAGTGCGTAAGCGAGCTTCACCTTGTCCTCCAAGCTTCTCCTCGTTCTACGAGTTGACTGGACACACCAAAAAGTAGTGCTAGTCCATACTCCCTCCTTTCCGGTTAATATGGCTTAGTCTTTTTTGCGGGTAAATGAGAGAGCTTTATTCATATATAAGTATTCTTAGGACGATCAGCCAAGAGACTGGTCACTAGGAAGTGAGGTACCCTGCAAAAAATACGAAGGAAGCGAGGTGTTTCATCAAGCCAGCTCTCGGTCACATTCAAAGTGCAGCAAGAACGGTTCGCACAAAGGTGCGCCGCAAGGTTTGCTGACCTGTTTACATGCTGAATAACAAAAAAGAGAAAATATAACCAAGCGCTCCTATTTCTAACAGGATAGGAGCCAGAATTATGTGAGAATTGTGGTGAGTCTTCCATGCAATCAACTTCCGTTATCACATGAGAGAACCCTCGAAGAGAACAAAATGTGTTGAAGATTGCTTTACATAGATTAAAATAAAATAAGAGTGTAGACGCTCCATCGTCTGGTTCCTAGTAGTACATACCTGTATAGTAGTACTATGTAATACTAGTACTCAGAGTAGTAAACTTTGCGCTTGGTTGTTCGCCTCTTCGGGAAGTCGAACAATAATGGTACTAGTACAGTGTATGCTTCTGGCAGTCTGACACCGAATTAACTGTTGCACGTCCACCGCCTAAGCAAGGGAGAGCTTGCATTAGTCAAAGGTTTCTCCTTGTCCTGCGAGCCACCGCGCGCAAGCTTCTCCCGTCCTGCAAGCTTCTCCTCGTTCGGCAAGTTGACGGGACCCAGCAAAGTAATGCTAGTCCATACTGCCTCCTTCCCGGTTAATATGGCTTAATTTGAAACGAGATAAATACACTGTCTATCACTTTATATTTGTAAAAATACGGTCAGCGGACTTCATAATACACTCATTGCGGTCAATATATACATTTTCCGGTGTTTATACGGTCACTACCTCGCCTTGGCTGAGTATATATGGGCATGCACGTGTAGGTTGAGCACTTGAGTGTGACCGTGTGTGTTTCATCGTGTGCTTAGACATGCATGCATTAGGGCGTCGCGCGCGTTTTTGCGTCCATTTGTACGTGTGAATATTGCATGCATGCACGAGGTTGTAGTCCCTCACATTCACATGTTCATAAGTCAATGCTTTGTCAAAACGTTGCATGCAAAGTTTAATCACTCATTGTTCATGCATGCATTCCCGATATTAATACGTTGGTAAAGACAATTTCTTGAGGAAAACGAGCCCATGAATTGAGTACAAAGGGGACCAATAAGCCAGGATGGAGGGAGTACCAGTAGTGAATCGGAAGGAGGGAGTAGGTACTAGTAGTACTACGTAACAACGTGCAATAACAAAAATTCATCTATGTGCATCATGTCTATGTGTCATGCAAGAAACTAGAGATAAGTACAAGTTAGACTCAGGAATGGTCATACACGTAGGGGGAGTGCATGTAGGGGCCACTCAGGAGCAGTCAAATCACAAAGTAAGTTAGTCGGAAGAAGCAACCATCATTTCACTCTTCAATGACATGTACGCAATATAAAATGGTTGATATGGAGAGAAAAAGAAAACCGCTCCACTATATATACACTAGCAGGAGCCTAAGCTACAAGCCCGCTTGCTTGGGTTGCTCTCTTCACAAGCATAAAACGACGGTGGCCACACCGCTGGTCACAGATCCAGCCTGATCTTGCTGCTGGGGGAAGGGGTCGATGTTCTGCATAGACGCGGTCGACAGCGGCGAGGGAGAAAACCCACTGTCGGTGCGTCCTGATCGGGGGTCACCGCGGTATCGGATGATGCACCCCAACGTCCCAGGTACAACTTCCTTTTGGAGCCGGCTTGCTCCACTGCCGCAACTCCCCATGTAGCTCCATCTCCATGTGGATCTTTCTCTACTTTTACAAGCTTCTATTTGTGATGAGTTTATGTCTCATGAACTAGTGCTAGTACTATTATTCTAATCACACTTCTTCAGTATCTTTGCCAACAGGGATGCTCAGCTCGATTTCAGTGGAACTGCACAAATGCATCGTATCATCCAAGGATGCCAGCCGTCTTTCCTTCGACAGGTTCTACCTAGCTAGGAAATTAAATCATGTTTAGGGTTTAGGGTTTACGGTGTAGTGACCCCATCAGTAGTTTTTTTGTACACACTCTCACAACTTTTGTCTTTAATTGTGAAGTAAATATTGGCTATGATCTGTGAATCATTGAGATGCATCAACATGTATGTTAGTTTTCCTTGTATTTGATGGAATGTTGTAACGGGGCAACCTTGGAGTCAGGATACATACATGAAACAAAATCATAAAGCTTCGTACTCCCTCTGGTCCTTTTTTGTATTCGTATAAGGCTACTCATAGTTGGGAGTATCATATACTAGTATCATGCATAAATTACATAGGGAACAAAGGTAGTATGTGAGAGTGTATGGTGGGTCTTGTGGTAAAATGTACTACTATGCAAAGAAAAAAGGACCGGAGGTGTCGCACGATGTCCAAGGAATATGGTGATAGTGAGAGGTGGGCCATGTAGTCACTGGGCTGCCGTGTTTCGTACTCCTCCGGTGTTAGAGTGGAGAAAGTTAGTTTTATCACAAAATAAATAAATAAGAGTGCATGCGCTCTATGATGCTCTACCGCCGCAGTAATAGTGACCAATGAGCCGCCAAATCACATAGACCCAGTATAGTTATTGGACGGAAGAAGCAAATCATCACTCTATGTCTCTCATGCAGTACAATATTCTTTTGGAAACCAACCTTTCGTTTTGTTGGATTGCGTCATCGAGCAAAACCAACATTTAAATCACGTTTGTCGCGTTCGTGCCTCACCCTCCTCCACGGCTCCACCCCACACGGTCGCTCGGCATGCCACTCACCGCAAACCGAGTATACGATAACTTTCCAGCTTGCTTGTCGATGGATCATGCCATGGAGTACTAGCACTACTGGAAGAGATTGGCGAGGAGCGGGAGGACGGCTAGCTCTAGCACGGACTCCCAAGAACTTTTTACATGCATGTTGTGGCCGGCCGTGGTGAGCTTTGAACGCAGAGTAGTTGCGTGCACCGGGAAGCGGCATGGGCGGCACTCTCTCGGCCGTGCGCCCTTCAATGCCGGCGCTAGTGAGAGGCCGGGTCTGCTCTGGCCGGGCATGAATGCGGCACTGACCGTTTCGGGTGGGAAGCAAGTGATGGTGATGAAGAGGGTTTGGGTTGGCCAGGGTGGTCAGGAGCGGGAGTGGCAGCGGTCCGGACGCCCACAAACAAGAGATGTTGTACGTAAATATTGCGGGCGTGAGCGATACAAACTGTGAACTGGAAGCAGGGGGCGTGTTTTTGATCGAGTTTTCTTTCTTGGTACGTTAAAAAAAGATTTTTTTCTGCCAGTTTTCATTTCATTTTTCTAGGAACACGTGTATTCTATTTAAAACCACTGCTATGGAGAGATTTTTTACTCCACTGTATATATAGCCTCTTGTTTGATAGGGTTTCTTGCGCCTCGCTCTCTCACCCTCTCCATATCTAAACAAGATGACAGTGTCCACTCTATCTCTCTCCTCACCGGTGGTCACAGATCCGGCAGAATCCCATCCGCTGCGGGAGGTGAGAAGGTGCAGCATTGACGTTGTCGTCGGCGGCGATGGAGGAAGAAGATGCGCACCGTCCTCTCTGAGCCGGCACTGCCACGGGGGTATATTTTCTTCTCCGCCGCATCTTGCCGCTGCAGGAGAGGAACAAGCCCGCCTGGTTGTATGGCAGTGCCGGGGACAGGACGAGGTTGCTCTCAGGATTGGCCAACAACTTGTCAGTTTATGGCCACGCCTGGTTATGTGACCAATTGTTTGGTCGCCTCGAGTTGTTCAAGCTCCCGACAACCGTTATCCCTCTGAACATCAATTCAGCCCGGGATCAGATACTGAAATGGATGTCGGATTGCAATGCTCAAGGGGTGGCAAGTGATTGGTGGCTGCCCACTCTTGATGAAGAGCTCTAGTGGTCCAGCACCCTGGTGGAGAAGGCCACCAGGGTTGATACAGGGATGTACAAATGCACCTCCTCTATGGAGGTGGCGTATATCTTAAGGAGGGTTGAGGAGGACAAAGTTGCCCGTCTCACAGAGATGGCAAGGGCCGCGAAGGCCGGGAAGGGCAAGGGGAGAGTTGAGGATGAGAGTTCTTCCCATGGCGGCGACGAGGTGCAGGCCACGGAAGGGGTTGTCGGGGAAGAGCTTGCTAGGGATGTTCCTGCCGAGAACAACTTTGCCGGGATAGAGGCCCTAGCTACAACGGCAACGAAGCTCCAGGAGGAAGAGGAGATCGGCGAGGTGGCGGAGCTCGAGGCGGAGTGGCTCGCGGCTGGGTCTCAAGCCCCTGAGCCGGTTTTGGACCAGCACCCCTGTAGGCGCGCTGCTAACCGGGGGCGGCGGCTCCCAATCGAGCGCCCGCCGCTAAGAGGGTGAAGAAAACCACCACCAAGGTTACCAAGGCTAATGTGGCGTGCCGCAAATCCCCTCGCCTTGTTCGGATTAAGGATTCCCCCGCCAAGCAATCGGCGGATGTCGAAATTGATTCCAGCCCCCACTCTGGCTCGAGTTCTTCACAAAGTTTGCATCCATCCGAGCCCCCGGCGTCTCGTCTGGCGTCAGAGCTGCCGGAGAGTTCTGCCCTTCCACCTCCGAAGAGAGGAAGGGAGCCCTCGCCTCCCATGGAGTTCAACTTGAGCTCCATGCTCTTTGAGGAAGAGTAAGGAAGATTTTTCCTTTCGTAAATAGCTTCTGTATACTTGATTACGTTTGCTGACTGACCTTTTGTTTTGCTGTTGCCAACAGGGAAGTGGAGGAGGACACGGAAACCGTCATCTACCGTGCACGGAAGAGGCTCCGGTGCACCGGGTCACCGAAGACCGCGGAGAGCCCGGTCTTGCCGGGGAGCAACATGGATGATCCCGTGTCGAGCCGCCAGTCCAGCCCCCAGCCCGGAAGTGGAGGACTGGCCCCTCCTCCTGGAGGTGACGAGGATAGCCTTCATGTTACCTTGGCCGGAGGGGACTGTAACACCCTGGATGTAAACTTCCCCTTGTGGGCAATATATCATCTTGACCTCATCCTATTTCTTGTGGGTTCTTGTCATGCTTGGCCTTTTTTTTGTTTGGTTATGTTGGGTTTTTCTCTTTTCTTTGTTTTTGCTCATCTTACCATATTGCATTTGTGCCTCTTGTCATCTTGCATTTCCTTCTTATCATGTGTTGGTGGTGATCTCTCACCTGTTGTGTTGTGGCATGTGCCATTCTCTTTTGCATTACCATCTCCTCCTTTCCCTCTACTTCTTTCATTTTCAAGGGCTATAATTTCCTTTCTCATTTAATGTTCATCTTCTCCTCGCAAATTTTGCTCTTTGCACTAAAGACTCTCTGCCAAATATCTCCTCATTTGAAGTTGTTATGGTCAGGTTCAAAATGGCACAAGTTTGAAATATTTCCAAACTTGCATTATTTTTCTACCTTTAAAAATGTCCATTACAATTTATTTAAATAGTGGAGAATTCCAGGAGTTTGGGGATATTTTCCTTTCACTCAAACTCTTTTCAATCATTTCTGTACTTTCTTTTCTTTTCCTTTTGATTTTTCAAAAGGAGAAGAAAGAAGTCGGCAGCAGCAGTGGCAGCCCAGCCACTCCTCCCCACTGGGCCTCGGCCACTCCGCCGCCCAGCTTCACGCAGCCCGCAGCCCAGTGGAGCAGGCGCGCCCAGCCCAAGACGCTTTCCTCTCCCCGCCTTGGCGCACCCATCGCCGCTCTTACCCCTCTAGCCCCGTCCACGTGGCAGCGTCGGCCCTTTGGCAAAGGACCGACCCGTGCTTCTCACCCACCTTTCCCTCTCCTCTCGCCCGGCGCCATGGGGACCCGAGCACGGAGAGCACGAGCTCGTCCTCGCCACCTAGCCCTCTACTTATCCCTCTCCTCATCGGACCGCACCCTAGGGTTTCCCTCTCCTCTCGCCGCCGCCGCTGTAAAGAGAACCACCAGATTCGCCGCCCCCGCTCCGTCCGGCGCTTGTCACGAGAGCGTCTCAGCCGGCGTGCTCTCCGGCCACCCCAACCATCCGCATTCTGTCCCATCTTCTTCCTCGTCGTCGTCTTCGCCCACGACGTCGACCACGGGGCCCGGATCGCCAAGTTCGTCGACGCCTGCTTCGGTCTTCTTCTCGGTCGAGGTTCCCGAATCTTGAGCTCGATCTCGTCGCGTCGGCCCGTCTCCGTCAGCCGATTCCGTGTCCTAGGGTAAGGAGGTATAACCCCTTCCTCCCTGCTCCTTCTTGCCGTCGTTAGATCCCCATAGAGTAGGGTCCGATCCATGTTCGTGTCGTGCCCGGGCGTGCTCGGCGTGCTCGTAGTAGTTTAGGTTCAGAGTTGTTTTGGCCACGCTGCGTGTATGCCGCTATCCCCGCCGGGCTTGTCCCTTCTTGCTCTGTGGTGCCCTCTCGCATGCACTCTGGGCCAGTTTACGAGGGGCGCAGAGCCCCTAGCCGCTGCTGTTCGCCGGGCGCTGCTGCTCGTTGTCTACGCCTCGAGTAGGGCCCGGCAGTTTTGGTCAAGTGCGCTAGCGCCCTGGTTCCTACCAGATCCCCTACCCTAGCCGAGCTGGTCGACTCCCGCTCTACCACCGCGGCGACACTGGTTCGAATCCCAAAGCGCCGCCCTTTTTAATTCTGTTTTCTTTACATTCTTGGTTCGTCTCTTCAAAGAAGATCGGTAGATAAGCCCGAGGCCCTTCCTCTGTCAAGAGTCGCCAAGACCAGCCTAGTGGTAGCAGGGAGGGATTCCACCGAGGAGACCCGGGTTCGATTCCACCCGAGTCCGGGTTTTCTTCCCCATTTTTAAACCTGCTATACCACCGACTCTATGACAAGAGGGTCCCACCATGTCAGCCTCTCAGCCCTCCTCCATATGCATATTTTTTCCTTACCCCACGTTTCCATTTCCAGCATTGTTTCCTTTTCTGTTTTAGGCAAGTCCATTTACGGACATTTCCAAATCTGGAATTTGCCATTTACATTAACTTCCCTATTAGGCGGGTTATGACTTAGTGCATTTGTGATGATTTCTATCTTGCAACCCTAACATATTATATATGTTTTGGGGTAGAAAAATCCCACCAACTCAGTGGTGGCATTAGTTTCTGCATTTGAGCAAGTTTGTGATCATGTCTTTTTGCATCATGGTTATGTGTTGTCTTTCATGGGCATATTTATTTGATTTATGCTATGAGGTAGTTTGCACACGTGCATGGCTTTGTTCCTCATGCTGTTATTATAGGTTTCTCACCATTCTTGTTTTGCTCGCCATATCCAACCCGTGCATCCGCTTTCCGGTGATCTCTATATCGATTTCTACCGAAATCATCTCGTCTTTCCGTTGGCATGCTTGGTTTGCCAAGATGATGCCTAGTTTCTCTTTTACCTTCCGGAGCGCATATACGCATTGCATATCACTTCCCACATATCATGTCATGATTGTTGCATCATGTTGATTGTGCATCGCACCGTGATTTATTGTGGTTCCTTTGTTTGTGTTGTTGCTTTGGGTAGAGCCGGAGATGAGTACGTGAGCGAGGATCCTGTTGAGAACGTTTCGAGGATCAGGCTTTCGACAACTCTGAGAACATTGCAGGCAAGATGATCATACCCTCGAAATCACTTCTATCTTTGCTATGCTAGATGCTCGCTCTTTGCTATGCCTATGCCGCCATGCCTACCACTTGCTATATCATGCCACCCATATTGCCATGTCAGCCCTAACCATCCTTTTCCTAGCAAACCGTTGATTGGCTATGTTACCGCTTTGCTCAGCCCTCTTATAAGCGTTGCTAGTTGCAGTGAAGTTGAAGTTTGCTCCTTGTTGGAACATGGAGATGTTGTTCCTAAACGGAACATGTTTACTTGTTGGGGATATCACAATATATATATCTGCTATAATTAATACATCTATATACTTGGTAAAGGGTGGAAGGCTCGGCCTTATGCCCGGTGTTTTGTTCCACTCTTGCCACCCTAGTTTCCGGCCATACCGGTGTTATGTTCCTTGATTTCGCGTTCCTTACACGGTTGGGTGATTTATGGGACCCCTTGACAGTTCGCTTTGAATAAGACTCCTCCAAAGAAGGCCCAACATTGGTTTTACCATTTGCCACCTAAGCCTTTTTTTCCCCGGTTTTCGCGAGCCCGAGGGTCATCTTTATTTTAACCCCGGACGGTGCTCCTTCGAGTCTTGGCCCGAACCGAGTCGCCATGGGCCACCACGGGAAACTTCGAGGCTTGGTTTTACTCGTAGTCTGTCTCATCTGGATGTGCCACGAGAACGAGATATGTGCAGCTCCTATCGGGATTTGTCGGCACAACCGGGTGGCTTTGCTGGTCTTGTTTTATTGCTGCCGAAATGTCTTGTAGTCCGGGATTCCGAGATTGATCGGGTCTTCGGTAGAAGGAATAATCCTTCGTTGACCGTGAGAGCTTATAATGGGCTAAGTTGGGACACCCTGCAGGTAATATCTTTCAAAGCCGTGCCCGCGGTTATGAGGCAGATGGGAATTTGTTAATGTTCGGTTGTAGAAAACCCGAAGTTGACCTCAATTAAAATACACATCAACTGCGTGTGTAACCGTGATGGTCTCTTCTCGGCGGAGTCCGGGAAGTGAACACGGTGTTGGAGTTATGTCTGACGTAAGTAGTTCAGGATCACTTCTTGATCGCTATAAGTTTCACGACCGCGCTTTGCTCCTCTTCTCGCTCTCTTTTGCGATGTAGCCACCATATATGCTAGGCGCTTGCAGCAGCTCCACTATACTACTCTGTCCTTCCTATAAGCTTAAATAGTCTTGATCTCGCTGGTGTGAGATTGCTTGAGTCTCCGTGACTCACGAGATACTTCCAAAACAGTTGCGGTGTTCCGACGATGCCGGTCTGAGATGATTCCACCGAGCTCAAGTGGGAGTTCGACGAGGAACGTGGTCGTTACTATGTGTCTTTTCCTCGATGATCGTGAGTGGTGCCCAGTTGGGACGATTCGGGATCCGTGTTAGCATTTGGGGTATCTTCTTTATTTTGGTTCCGTAGTCGGACCTTGAGTGTACTACGAATGATGGATGTTTATTTATGTCTTGTGTGAAGTGGCGATTGTAAGCCAACTATGTATCTCTTTCCCTTAATTATTACATGGGTCGTGTGAAGATTACCTCACTTGCGACATTGCTTTCAATGCGGTTATGCCTCTAAGTCGTGCCTCGACACGTGGGAGATATAGCCGCATCGGGGGCGTTACAAGTTGGTAATCGAGCCTTCCCGACTTAGGAGCCCCTACTTGATTGTTTCTTTGGCGTTGTTGAGTCTAGAATGGAAAAATGTTTTGAGTCTTAGGATTATATATATCGGAGAGTAGGATTCTTTTTACTCCCCTACCCCTTCTGCCGCTCGTGAGGTATCCCGACGTAGTGTTTTGACTCTTCTCTCCTCAAATTTCACTAAAAATTTTTTAGGATCACGTGGGTATCTTGGAATCGTTCCGATGGTTTTGTGGCGAGAACATTGTTCTTGGTGCCTCCCGACATTTAGGGGTTGTGGCGGTGTCCCGGGAGTTGAGCTCCGAGGTGTTGTCGTCACAATTTTATCGCTGCAGCTCGGAATACACGAGTTTTGCCGACATCGAAATCTCTTTTGTGCAGTTGTTGGTGAGATAACCCCGATAGCCCAAAGATCTATGGCGAAAAGTGGAGTATTGCCATGACTTGCATAACGGATGTTTTTCAAGGTCGAGGTACACGATTTCCGAGGATTTCTTGGTTATGTGTTGACGGATGGATACTGGTGGATCTAGGTATTGTTAGTTTGGGTGATATATTTTGTGTCCCTGTATCCCCAACACCAGATTGCATAACCGTAAAGTTTCGGGAGTTTATAGGTGGGAATTCTAGTAGCTTATAGGATATTCTTTCCGATGATGTATGATTTGAGATTGGGGTTCAAAGTTTAGTGGTCCGCCCATTCACGGTCGATTCTGATGGGTCGCGAGACGCCTTAAAGAATCCTTGGCTATGCTGATTCGGGACGTCTTGTTAGTCATTCGTGACGGCCGCTTATATCGTCGTGCCGTGTGGGCCCCACCACTAACACTTTGGGCGTAAATCTACATCATGTGTTTGTTCGGCTCATTCTAGAAGCCAACCTTTTGTTTTCGATTGTGATATTCGAATTGTTTCTAAGATGTTGTTGTTTCCATATCCTTATCTAAGTGGCTTCTCACCTTATTGGACGTGTGATGATTATCTTTGGAATTCATTCGTTCATTCTTGTTCGAATGTTTATTGTGAAGACTATATGTTGCAATTTCTATCCGTTGATTCTACTTATCAATTTGTCTATCAAAGGACTAACGGATGTCACCCTCTTCAGGATGGCTCCGCCAACGCGTACGAATCCGGATCGTAATGATGGGGATCGGTCGAACCCTCCACCTCCACCTCCACCTCCGCCTTGAGAGGCACGGCAAGCTATCATGGCAGCCACCAATGCCAATGCTCGAGATGATTTTGCAGCTCTTGCAAGAACGCATTACTCGAGGGGCAAGGCAATCAAGGCAATCAAGGTCAAGGCAACAATCAGCCACACTTTGCTACTCTCGGTCGGTTTCGCTAATCACCGAAGTCTTTCGGTTTACGTGTTGAGGCCACGACGCCGACGATTGGTTAGTGGATATCTGCAAGCACATTGACTGTAGCAATGTCAGACCTGAGGACTTTGTCAAGTTTGCATCGTTTCAACTCAAGGATCAAGCTGCTGAGTGGTTCCAGCAATACAAAGATTCCAGAGGAGGTCGTGTCATTACACAGGATGAGTTCCGCCGTGATTTGAGCTCATCACATTAGAAAAGTGTTGTTGAGAGCAAGCGTGAGGAGTTCCGCAATCTCAAGCAAGGCACCATGTCTGTCTATCAATACAATATCCAGTTCGGAAGCTTGCCTGCTTTGCTAAGCAAGACGTGCACGATGAAAGGAGTATGATCTATCAATTCAGAGGTGGTCCGAGAGAAGATCCGCAATTACCTCTTGTGCTGTTTGAGCGGATAAGTATGATGATTTCTACAACATGGCTCTCAAACAAGAAGCTGCCCAGCTCAAATGTGAGGCTTCTAAGAAGAGAATCGGGGATGCGATTCGGTCTTCTTCTTCCTCTCAAGTGGCAGCTAAGCAGCAGAAGTTTTACCTTCCTCCTCCTCCGTTCCGTCGGCCTTATCGCCAGAAGAACTTCGGTGGCCGTGGATCTTCCCACCCACCCAACCCAAGCTATCGTAACAAGTCTAATTCTCAAGCTCCAAGGTCAAGTGCTCCTTACCACCGTCCGCTCTCCGAGGTGACTTGCAACAAATGTCACAGAAAGGTCACTATGCGAACAAATGCTTCAACCAGAGGCGCCTTCCGCCTCCTCCTCTGTGAAATCTTCCGGCAATGGGTTGGTCAAGCATAATCCCAAATCTGCAAAGGTGAACATGATGAATGCAGCTCAAGCGGAGGAATCTTACGATGTGATAATGGGTAATCTTCCGCTTAATGATATTCCCGCAAAAGTCTTATTTGATACTGGTGCATCGCATTCTTTCATGTCATATCCTTTTGCATCGAAGCACAATTTTGAGACAGAGGCATTACCTAAAGCTATGCAAGTTATTTCTCCGGCCAAGCGTTTGAGATCTACCATGTTGGTTCCAAATGTCGGTATCAAGATGGGTGATTATAGGTTTCGCTAAACCAATTGTTCTTGGTGACTCGGATATTGATCTTATTCTCGGAATGGATCGGCTTTCTCAAAGACAAAGCTCAGCTTGATTGTGCTGCCAGGGAAATTCAATTGACTCACTCTTCTAATGATGTGATCATCTATGCCGCCGTGATGAAACCATTCGGTTGTTTTCTCTCAATGAGAAGGGCGAACTGAATGCCATCTCTCGATTCGGTCGTTTGTGAGTACCAAGATGTCTTTCCGGAAGAGCTTCGGGTATGCCTCCTCATCGGCCAGCTTGAGTTCGTTATTGATCTTGAGCCCGGCATCGAACCCGCTTTGCAAGCGTCCATACAAGCTTGGACCTAATGAGTGAGGAATTGAAGAAGCATTTCGATGAACAAGAGCGTCTGGTTTGATCGCATCGAAGTTCATCTCCTTGGGGTTGTGGTGTTCTTTTGTCCAGAAGAAGGATGGCACGGACCGACTTTTGCGTCGATTACCGTCCATTGAATAAGAAGACAATCAAGAACAAGTATCCACTTCCCAACATCAATGAGCTTTTCGAGCAACTCAAAGGTGCTACGGTGTTCTCCAAGCTTGACCTTCAGATGGGGTATCATCGATTCGCATTCGTGAACAAGATATTCCCAAGACAAAGATTCGTAACAAGCTTTGGTTCTTATGAATATCTTGTCATGTCTTTCGGCCTCGTCAATGCTCCTCCAACTTTCTCTCGGATGATGAACTTCATATTCAATCCCTACACCAATGAATTCGTCTTGGTCTATCTTGATGATATTTTGGTCTTCTCCAAGAATAAGAAGGATCATGCCAAACATTTGCGATTGGTGCTAGACAAGCTCAGAGAGTATCAATTCTATGCTAAGTTCTCCAAATGTGAATTTTGGCTTGATGAAGTGCTTTATCTTGGTCATATCATCTCCGCCATAAGGGCATCGCTGTTAATCCCGAGAAGGTGTCCGCAATTGTGAATTGGGAACCTCCTCGTATCGTCAAGCAGCTCCGCAGCTTTCTTGGTCTTGCAAGCTATTGTCAAGATTCGTTGAGAATTTCTCCAAGATTGCAAAGCCTCTTTCCAACCTCCTCCGAAGCATGTGAAGTATGTCCGGTCTCCCGAGTGTGACGTTGCTTTCAATACCCTCAAAGAGAAACTTCGTCACAGCTCTGCCTTGACTCCTCTGATGAATCCAAGCCATTCAAGTTTTCTCGTGATGCTTCTCTTCAAGGTCTCGGTCTTTGTGTTAATGCAAGAGAAGAGAGTTGTGGCTTATACCTCTCGCCAGTTGAAGCTCAACGAAAAGAACTACCCCACTCACGATCTTGAGTTGGCGGCGATTGTCCATGCATTGATTACATGGAGACATCTCTTGTTGGGAAGGAAAGTGGACATTTTCACCGATCACAAGAGTCTCAAGTACATCTTTACTCAACCCAACCTCAACCTCGAGGCGAGACTCGATGGGTCGAAATGATTCAAGAGTACAACCCAAGTATTGAATATACTCGGCAAGGCCAATGTCATTGCAGATGCTTTGAGCAGGAAAGCTATCGCAATGCCTAATCCTCAAGCCCTTTCACCGGATCTCCGTGGAAGCGTTCCAAGCTGAATCTTCAAGTTGTTCCTCAAGGCTTTCTTGCCAACCTCATAGTATCTCCTACTTTGGAAGATCAGATTCGTGAGGCTCAACTTCTGGATACCATGGTGAAGAAAGTGAAACGTGGTATCGACAAGGACATTTCCAAGTACAAGTGCTTCCACGTTGATGACAGAGACACTGTTCTTTGAGGACCGGATTGTGGTTCCTAAGGGTGATCTCTGAAAAGTCATTATGAACGAGGCTCACAATTCGCTTCTATCTATTCATCCCGGAAGTACGAAGATGTACCATGATCTCAAGCAGTCATATTGGTGGACTCGAATGAAGCGAGAAATTGCTCAATTCGTGAATGAGTGTGATGTCCGCAGAAGAGTGAAAGGTAACACCAAAGACCAGCTGGTCTCCTTCAACCTCTTGCTATTCCAGAGTGGAAGTTTGATCATATTGAAATGGACTTCGTGACTGGATTTCCAAAGTCCAAGCGTGGAAATGATGCTATCTTCGTTGTCATTGACAAGCTTACTAAAGTGGCTCATTTTCTTCCTATCAAAGAATCCATCATCGCAGCTCGGTTGGCGAGAGCTATACACCTCGAGGATTGTCTCTTTGCATGGCATTCCACAATTGATCTCTTCGCACCGTGGCAGCATCTTTACCTCCAAGTTTTGGGATTCTTTTCGTAAGGCCATGGGCACCAACATTCGCTTTCAAAGACAGCCTTCCATCCTCAAACAAGTGGCCAAGTCGAGCGAGTTAATCAAATCCTTGAAGATATGCTCAGAGCTTGTGTCATTTCCTTCGGTATGAAGTGGGAAGATTGTCTTCCATATGCCGAGTTCTCCTACAACAACAGCTTCCAAGCGAGTTCGGGCAAGGCCCCATTCGAAATTCTCTATGGCGAAAGTGCCGTACTCCTCTCAATTGGTGCGAGACAGTGAACGCCAACTTCTTGGCAATGACTTGATCACAGAAGCAGAACAAATGTGCCAAGTCATTCGTGAGAATCTCAAAGCCGCGCAATCGCGCCAGAAGAGCTATTATGATGATAAGCACCGTGATGTGACTTTTGAAATTGGAGACCATGTCTACCTCCGCGTCTCTCCAATGAAAGGCATTCGTCGCTTCGGTATCAAAGGGAAGCTTGCCCCTAGATACGTGGGTCCTTTCAAGATCATTGGGAAAAGAGGCGATCTCGCCTATCAACTTGAGCTTCCATCCAACTTTGCAAACGTGCACGATGTGTTTCACGTGTCACAACTTCGCAAGTGCTTCAAGACTCCTGAACGCACTATCAACTTCGAAGAGATTGACCTTCAAGAAGATCTCTCTTATCATGAGCATCCGTTGCTATTCTTGAAGAAACCGAGCGCAAGACTCGCAACAAGTCTATCAAATTCCTGAAAGTGAAGTGGTCACACCATTCCGACCGAGAAGCTACCCGGGAGCGCGAGGATCACCTCCGCTCTGAATATCCGGAGTTCTTCCAGTCCTAGATCTCGGACGAGATCCTCTTGTAGTGGTGGAGTGTTGTAACACCACGGATGTAAACTTCCCTTGTGGGCAATATATCATCTTGACCTCATCCTATTTCTTGTGGGTTCTTGTCATGCTTGGCCTTTTTTTGTTTGGTTATGTTGGGTTTTTCTTTTCTTTGTTTTTGCTCATCTTACCATATTGCATTTGTGCCTCTTGTCATCTTGCATTTCCTTCTTATCATGTGTTGGTGGTGATCTCTCATCTGTTGTGTTGTGGCATGTGCCATTCTCTTTTGCATTACCATCTCCTCCTTTCCCTCTACTTCTTTCATTTTCAAGGGCTATAATTTCCTTTCTCATTTAATGTTCATCTTCTCCCTGCAAATTTTGCTCTTTGCACTAAAGACTCTCTGCCAAATATCTCCTCATTTGAAGTTGTTATGGTCAGGTTCAAATGGCACAAGTTTGAAATATTTCCAAACTTGCATTATTTTTTCTACCTTTAAAAATGTCCATTACAATTTATTTAAATAGTGGAGAATTCCAGAGTTTGGGGATATTTTCCTTTCACTCAAACTCTTTTCAATCATTTCTGTACTTTCTTTTCTTTTCCTTTTGATTTTTAAAAGGAGAAGAAAGAAGTCGGCAGCAGCGATGGCAGCCCACCACTCCTCCCCACTGGCCCTCGGCCACTCCGCCGCCCAGCTTCACGCAGCCCATGAGCCTGTGGAGCAGCGCCAGCCAAGACGCTTTCCTCTCCTGCCTTGGCGCACCCATCGCCGCTCTTACCCCCTCTAGCCCCGTCCCACGTGGCAGGCGTCGGCCACTGGCAAAGGACCGACCCGTGCTTCTCACCCACCATTCCCACTCCTCTCGCCGCGCCATGGAGACAACGAGCACGGAGAGCACGAGATCGTCATCGCCACCTAGCCCTCTACTTATCCCCTCTCCTCATCAGACCGCACCCTTAGGGTTTCCCTCTCCCTCTCGCCGCCGCCGGCAGTAAGAGAACCACCAGATTCGCCGCCGCTTTCCGTCCGGCGCGATCCGAGAGCGCGTCTCGTCGCGGCGTGCTCTCCGCCACCCCAACCATCCGCATTCTGTCCCATCTTCTTCCTCGCCGTCGTCTTCGCCCACGACGTCGACCACGGGGCCCGGATCGCCAAGTTCGTCGACGCTCGCTTCGGTCTTCTTCTCGGTCGAGTTCGGCGAATCTTGAGCTCGATCTCGCTGGCCACACCTGCCTCCGTCGCCGATTCCGTGTCCTAGGGTAAGGAGGTATAACCCCTTCCTCCCTGCTCCTTCTTGCCGTCGTTAGATCCCGTAGAGTAGGGTCCGATCCATGTTCGTGGTCGTGCCGGCGTGCTCGGCGTGCTCGTAGTAGTTTAGGTTCAGAGTTGTTTTGGCCACGCGTGTATGCCGCTATCCCCGCCGGCTTGTCCCTTCTTGCTCTGTGGTGCCCTCTCGCATGCACCAGTTTGTACGAGGGCGCAGAGCCTCAGAGCCGCCGTTGCCTCGCCGGGCGTGCTGCTCGTTGTCTCTGCCTCGAGTAGGGCCTGGCAGTTTTGGTCAAGTGCGCTTAGCGTCTGGTTCCTACGGATCCCTACCCTAGCCGAGCTGGTCGACTCCCGGCTCTACCACCGGCGACACTGGTTCGAATCGTGCGCCTTTTTAATTCTGTTTTCTTTTCTGTTCTTGGTTCGTCTCTTCAAGAAGATCGGTAGATAAGCCCCGAGGCCCTTCCTCTGTCAAGAGTCAGCCAAGATTCAGCCTAGTGGTAGCAGGGAGGATTCCACTGAGGAGACCGGGTTCGATTCCACCCGAGTCCGGTTTTCTTCCCCATTTTTAAACTGCTATACCAATCGACTCTATGACAAGAGGGTCCCACCATGTCGACCTCTCGGCGCCCTCCTCCATATGCATATTTTTCCTTACCCCACGCTTTCCATTTCCAGCATTGTTTCCTTTTCTGCTTTTAGGCAAGTCCATTTCGGACATTTCCAAATCTGGAATTTGCCATTTCGTTAACTTCCTATTAGGCGGGTTATGACTTAGTGCATTTGTGATGATTTCTATGTCGCAACCCTAACATATTATATATGTTTTGGGGTAGAAAATCCCACCAACTCAGTGGTGGCATTAGTTTCTGCATTTGAGCAAGTTTGTGATCATGTCTTTTTGCATCATGGTTATGTGTTGTCTTTCATGGGCATATTTATTTGATTTATGCTATGAGGTAGTTTGCACACGTGCATGGCTTTGTTCCTCATGCGTTATTATAGGTTTCTCACCATTCTTGTTTTGCTCGCCATATCCAACCCGTGCATCCGCTTCCGGTGATCTCTATATCGATTTCTACCGAAATCATCTCGTCTTTCCGTTGGCATGCTTGGTTTGCCAAGATGATGCCTAGTTTCTCTTTTACCTTCCGGAGCGCTTTTATACGCATTGCATATCACTTCCCACATATCATGTCATGATTGTTGCATCATGTTGATTGTGAATCGATCCGTGATTTATTGTGGTTCCTTTGTTTGTGTTGTTGCTTTGGGTAGAGCCGGAGATGAGTACGTGAACGAGGATCCCGTTGAGAACGTTTTCGAGGATCGAGCTTTCGACAACTCGAGAACATTGCAGGCAAGATGATCATACCCTCGAAATCACTTCTATCTTTGCTATGCTAGATGCTCGCTCTTTGCTATGCCTATGCCGCCATGCCTACCACTTGCTATATCATGCCACCCATATTGCCATGTCAGCCCTAACCATCCTTTTCCTAGCAAACCGTTGATTGGCTATGTTACCGCTTTGCTCAGCCCCTCTTATAGCGTTGCTAGTTGCGGTGAAGTTGAAGTTTGCTCCTTGTTGGAACATGGAGATGTTGTTCCTAAACGGAACATGTTTACTTGTTGGGGATATCACAATATATATATACGCTATAATTAATACATCTATATACTTGGTAAAGGGTGGAAGGCTCGGCCTTATGCCCGGTGTTTTGTTCCACTCTTGCCACCCTAGTTTCCGGCCATACCGTGTTATGTTCCTTGATTTCGCGTTCCTTACACGGTTGGGTGATTTATGGGACCCCTTGATGATTCGCTTTGAATAAGACTCCTCCAAAGAAGGCCCAACATTGGTTTTACCATTTGCCACCTAAGCCTTTTTTCCCCGGGTTTCGCGAGCCCGAGGGTCATCTTTATTTTAACCCCGGACGGTGCTCTTCGGTGTTTGGCGAACCGAGCCAAGCCATGGGGCCACCACGGGAAACTCGAGGCTTGGTTTTACTCGTAGCTTTGTCTCATCTGGATGTGCCACGAGAACGAGATATGTGCAGCTCCTATCGGGATTTGTCGGCACAACCGGGTGGCTTTGCTGGTCTTGTTTTATTGCTGCCGAAATGTCTTGTAGTCCGGGATTCCGAGATTGATCGGGTCTTCCCGGTAGAAGGAATAATCCTTCGTTGACCGTGAGAGCTTATAAAGGGCAAAGTTGGGACACCCCTGAATGGTAATATCTATCGAAAGCCGTGCCCATGTTATGAGGCGGATGGGAATTTGTTAATGTCCGGTTGTAGAAAACCCAAGTTGACCTCAATTAAAATACACATCAACAGCGTGTGTAACCGTGATGGTCTCTTCTCGTGAGTCCGGGAAGTGAACACGGTGTTGGAGTTATGTCCGACGTAAGTAGTTCAGGATCACTTCTTGATCGCTATAAGTTTCACGACCGCGCTTTGCTCCTCTTCTCGCTCTCTTTGCGATGTAGCCACCATATATGCTAGACGCTTGCGGCAGCTCCACTATACTACTCTGTCCTTCCTATAAGCTTAAATAGTCTTGATCTCGCGGTGTGAGATTCTTTGAGTCTCCGTGACTCATGATACTTCCAAAACGATTGCAGGAGTTCCGACGATGCGGTGCGAGATGATTCCACCGAGCTCAAGTGGGAGTTCGACGAGGAACGTGGTCGTTACTATGTGTCTTTTCACGATGATCGTGAGTGGTGCCAGTTGGGACGATTCGGGATCCGTGTTAGCATTTGGGGTATCTTCTTTATTTTGGTTCCGTGAGTCGGACCTTGAGTGTACTACGAATGATGGATGTTTATTTATGTCTTCGTGTGAAGTGGCGATTGTAAGCCAACTATGTATCTCTTTCCCTTAATTATTACATGGGTCGTGTGAAGATTACCTCACTTGCGACATTGCTTTCAATGCGGTTATGCCTCTAAGTCGTGCCTCGACACGTGGGAGATATAGCCGCATCGGGGGCGTTACAGGGACGGTGAGACGACGCAGGGTGAGCCCCTCCGGGAGGGGCATATCTCCTTCATCGACCGAGCCGAAGAAACCCCCACAGAGCCCTTTGCGGACGAGATCACGCAGAAAGCTACCGCGACTATCGTGGAAAAGGGTGTAGTCCATGGCCCGGAAATAGACGCTGCTGGGGAAACAAAGGTCTCTACCCGACAGACTTCTTCAGGTAATCAACTCATGCTCTTTTTCCCTTCTTGTCCAGATTACCTCTCCTTATATCCCAATTATCTGAAGCTTCTGTCCCTCCGTTGTTCGCCTGTTTTCTTTCCGCAGTCCCCCAGGCCGATGTAACGACCCGAATCTGATAAGATTCGATGTCTCTGTGCTCACTGTGCTCGTTCCTGGATCGACACACTAGCACACACAGTACATATAAATATCAAATAACAAGTGTGTCATTTACTACAATGTATGATCCATAATTTATAAAGTATTACAAACTGAATAGCACATGGCTAACTTATTCAATAATAATAGCGGAATGGTAGCATAATAAACGATGAGTCCATCAATGCCCACTGGAGAACATGTTGAGTGAAGACTCGCGACCCTATTGTGTCTCACTGATCATCTGAAAATCTTGCAACATGATAAGTTGCAGCCACAAAGGGTCAATACATTTAATGTATTGGCAAATTACACATAATGATAAAGCAGACCTACATCCACATGCAAGGTATGACAAACAAAACACACAAGTTAGTTTGGAGAAGAATGTCTTCACCTACCTCCACTACCTAAACTCACAACCGTCTCTAATTTACTCGCCCAAGATAAACCAAAGATTCTAAATAAACATGACAAGAACTTTAGAAGTCTCTCAAGTGCGCTCTGTCGGTGGCGCATTCTCTAGGAACAATAGAGCGCTCTGCCAAGGACACATTCACCTGATTTAAGTTTCAAAAACTAAACCTCACCTCAAGTGCACTCTGTCAATGGCGCATTCTCTAGGGACAATAGAGCGCTCTGCCAGTGACGCGTTCACCTGGTTAATAATCCCGAGCCTACGGCTATAAACACTCACCACTTTCATGGATCACTCGACACATGCCCACTTCTACCATAGCAAGTTGATCACACCATCACGTAATACAATCAATCCAACACCGAATACACATATCAGGCCAAACATATATCATAGCATAAAAACACACACATGCATAGCAGAATATAGGATGAGCAAAATCAAAAGTGCAAACTTGCCTTGAATGGTGCTGAAGTACTCTAACGCTTACTTCTGGTCCGCTTCACACTCCGGACAATCTATCTTTCCCTATAATAATAAAGAAAATAGTGTTTCTGTCGTCCGTTAGGAAAATTGCCTCCGAAGTTCGCATTAATTACCCACTACGCCACCGGTAAGTGAGGAAAAACGGTTCGGCTGCATCCGCCTTGCGTTTGGTTCATATAGAAGGCAACACTACCATATAACACAAGCATATGTCCTACCCGGGTGGTTAAAGCTCGTGTCCTGCATGCCGTCGACCTGGGTTCGATCCCAACTACCCCTTCTTTTTCTTCTTTTTCTTTTTGGCTGCACCAGTGACCGCTGCTCGACCCGACATCCTTTTCTCTTTGTTTAATTTCTATTTTCAATTTCAAATATTTTAAAAATAATGGTATCTCTCAAATCCTAACTTCAAATCTAACATGTTATATATGAAAATTTCTCAGAAAAATGTGTAGATTTTAAATATGCTATTATCTTCTATGTTAATCATTTTTAAAATTATGTTTAGGATGCATCATAGTTTAATGCTCTCACGAAAGCTATTACAAATGAAATATAATATTCCAAATGTTAGTCACCATAAAAATGATTCCGTTTAAAAAATAATCTAACAAATTAGGAAAGAAAACCTTCTCAAATTAAATATATATTCATGTTTTCCTGAACAACAAAAATAAAAATGATTGAAAGACTCTTTCATCGAAGAGCTGAAATGGGTCATGACAAACATTGCTACCATACGTCCAAATTTCATAATCCAAAAAGAAACACTTAATGTAACTTTATTTCTGACGTTTGCAAAAATTGAATTAAATAAGTGTTACATAATTACATTGAAGATTGTGATATGTTTTTTCTCCCGTTGCAACGCACGGGCCCTTTTGCTAGTATGATTAAAGAAGGCACCGGTAAATAAACCGTACTCACATAACACCACAATAAAGTCAACAACAAGGAATTTAAATAAAACTCAAATAACAGGACATATCAGTAGGTATATATTATCTACATGCTAGTAGGATCACAATGCAAACAAAAAGAATCAACTAAATTAGATAAGCGGTTTGAAAGATATGGCCTCCGGAAGGTTAAATTCAAATTTGAGCAAATTCAAATTTAAACAGTTCAAAAATTATATTGGATAGGTGTTCTGGACAGAGGGGATCATGGTGAAGAATTTGGCGTTGGTTTCATAAAATTTGGACAAACTATGCAAAAGTTATGAAGGTTTGAAAAACAGGATAAGATCTATTTTTTTCTATTTAAAAGAAAATGCTTGCCACGTGGCGAGTTACTACTAGCTGGTACCTGTCCGCTGGATGCTCTAAACGATGGACGGCCACAACTTAAGGAATAATGGTTCGGTAGAAAAAAAAACATAGGCGATCTAATATCAGCGGTTTGATAGAGATCGGACGGACGACAAGGACTCACCGGATAACAGAGGAACACAGCGCCGGAGTTGAGGAAGAAGACGCGCGGCGGCTCGGACTTCGCCGGTGGAGAAGTCTAAGGTGCTCAGGTGGACTTGAAGAGGATCGAGTCGGACGCGGAGTGGCACGGAGCCCCAGGAGGTGCACTTCTCGGGATCGGGGACGGTCTGCAGAGGCGGTGTCGCTCGTCTGGAGCAACCGCGGCGGTGTTCGTCGGAGCGAGGTCGAAGTGCTCGGTTGGGAGCTTCCCTGTCCGAGATAGATGGTTAGGGTGACAGACTATGGCATAGTGAAGAGAACAGAGAAGAGAGGAAGTGCTGGGAACCTTCAGACGCGACAGAAATGACCAGCGACAGAAGCGTCATGTGGTTGTACGCCGGCGAGATCGGGACAGGGCGATACAGGCACGGGAGATCTCAAATTTGCGAGAAAACGGATGAGGAGGTGGGGATTACTTATAAGGAGGTGGAGGTGAGAAACGGCAAAGGATCGAGGTGATTCGGCGTGGATTTGGATCGGGACATGCTGTCCAGGAAGAACACGGGAAAGGAGAGGGATGACAGGTGGGTCAGGGTGGTCAGCGGATGAGAGGAAAAAACAAAAAGAACCGGCGGGGTGGGCTGCTCGCTGCTGTTGCTGGGCCGCTCTGCTGGCTGAGCGCGCGCGCGGGCGAAGCCCTGGTTGGGCCACTGTGCATGCCGTCTGCATAGTGCGACTGGTTTTTTTAAACCTAGCTACAGAAATTAAAATAGCTAAATAGAATACAAAAAAACCAAAAACTAATAAAATCACCAAAGCACATAGTAATATATTACTACTAATATATAAAACAGTGACCATTTTTACAACACCAATGCATTTCTGGAAAAATATGTTTTATGCAATAGGAACATAGTAATATATTGTTACTAATATATAATAACAACTATGTAATAACTTTGGTTTTCTAAAATTTTCCCAAAAATAAATCCTGTGAAATCCAAACAATATTCTTAGCATTTTCCAACTACACTTAATAGGGGAGAAGTCATATTATCTCCACTCCAAAATTTTGCCTTGAGTTGAAAAACACTTTGAATATTCAGAAAATTCAAATATGCATAGAAATCATGATGACAAAGAATGATCCTATTAACATTCCAAATCTTAAATTTTGGGACGTTACAGCTGAAGAACCAGAGCTGCTCGAAGAGGTGGCCGGCATAGGGAGGGATGCTGCGGACGAGGCCGCCAAGATCGCCACGACGGAGGAACAAGACCTCATCGCAGGGCGTGCCCAAGATGCCTCGGCGGTGGTGGAACATTCCTTGGAGAACGCCCCGGAGGAGGAAGTGGTATTTGAGGGGAAAGTCCCTCTCCAAACCATGGGCCCGCTTCCTTCCTCCGGGATCATTATGGAGACTCCGCCACCTCCCTCAAATCAGCTGGCAATGGTGCTTGAGCGGTCTGGGACTGGAGCCCCTGGCTCGTCTATAATGACGGGCGCGAAGCTTGATGAAGAGCTTCAACGTCTCCTGGCACCGTTGTACCAGGGAGTTGGAGAAACAGATGATTCAACCGCCGTCGCGATGGTCTTGTCTTTCATGGAGTCCATGGCGATGGGCGTAAAGGAGATGCAGGCCCGGTACGACCAGAAGTGGCAGGCGCTCAAGGAGCGGCACGAGTCCGCCAGCAGGGTGGACCAGAAGCTGAAGGATAAATGCTTGAAGCTGCGTGAATGGCACGAGAAGCAGTTCAAGGTGCTCATGAGGCAACAAGAGACGCTCCTGATAACAAGGGAAGATGTCATGGCCCGCGAGACGTGACTGGCGGACCGCAAGGCACTCCTGGAGGCCAGAGAGCAAGAGATTACTCTCCGGGAGGAGAAGCTCGAAGCCACCCTTCACGCTAAAGATGATGAGCTGGAGGCTCTTGTGCAGCAGCGCACCAAGAAGCTAGAAGATAAGCACGAAGCTGCCTCGACGCCTCGCCATCGACTCTGCCGCTCAATCAAGAAACTTCATTAAGACACAGGCTGCCGATTCGCCGCCAAGACTGATCTCGACCAGCGGGTGGTTAAGCTGTCTAAGGACCTTGCTAGGAGCACCAAGGAGGTGGAGGCTCTCAAGGAAGAAGCACGGAAGGCGGAGGTTCTCCTGACTGACGTGCAGTCGCAGCTCTCTTCCAAGGCCCGGAACCTCAAGACCGCCAATGACACCATCAGCAACCTGAAGGCCAGGATCGGCTCCCTGGAGAGCGTGGAAGAGTCTAGCGAATCCTGCCAACAGCTGTTGTCCAAGGATCTGGATACTTCCCAATGCCTCCGAAAAGATGCAGAGGACAAACTGGAGAATCAGTCCGAGCAGGTCAACCTTTGGATCAAGAGCCTGATCGACATCGCTGAGCGCCTTGCTGCCCAAACTATGGTGATGGGCATGGATGGCCCAACTTTCTCGATAAAAAAGCACAAGGTTCCAAGCGCCAAGCTGGGAGTCTTCTTCAATGAGATGATCAAGAAATTGAAGGTGCATGAAGAGGGGAGGGCCGAGCGTTTCGCGACCGAGTCCCGGAAGCTTGCCCACGACGCCCTCTTCATGGTCTTGAGTAGTATCGCCTGCCGCCATCCGGACCTCGACCTTGATGACGGGTTCAAGAAGCCGCCAGCGGGTGCCAACGTCACAGCTGCCAAGGAGAAAGCCACTTCTCGGGCCGCCAGGGTCCTCCATGTCCAAACGGCTTCACCCGGCCACCAGACCAAGTTACGGGCCATCGTTGCTCCTACGTTACCCTGTAACAAAACATGACGTATGCTTTGTGTTTAGGCACTGTATCTTTTGTGTTTGTGTGGAACTGATACTCTCTGTTGAATCTTAAATGCGCTTTTATCCCTTTGAGCTTTATACATTTGTGTTCGTATGATCAATCCCTATGTCTGTTCTGGATGCCTGCCAGTATCATATTGTCGTAAGGGTCTGGCCCTTAATACTCATCTTGGCGTGGTTTTTCCTAGGTAGCTCTCGACACAGCCTCTCGTGGTGTGAGCATGGCTCGAGACAGGACGATGGTGCGATCAAAGAAACTAGCCAAGGTTCCATCAAAGCTTGCTAAAGCCAAGGGATAAACAACCACAAGAATCTAAAACGCATCAATAAGAACGATGATGTAGACTTAACTTTTGTTCTTAGTTCCTTTTCTCTCTACCGGGCCATGCGCACTTGGCGTGCTTGCAACGTCCAGAGGAGTGGAAGCCAAACAAGCAGCTCTCTCATTCCCGGCAGGGACCGATACACGTCATGTGCGGCTGGCGGGCAGTGGAGTATGGTGTTGGGCTCTTCTGGTCCCCCTCCCTTTCCCCTTCCCTTTCGAAACAGCCTGGCGGCAGCTGTTGCATGGATCATGCCAACACAGACGGCCTTACCAGAGCACGCTTGACGGGGCATCAACCAACGGATTCATACCAGCGTTTCACCCAGGATTTCCCAAATAGGGTAAATATTGGACCGAGGATCGCGTAGTAGTCGTCTACATTGATGATGCCAGGGCCAAAGTGGCTCGACCACTGACGAATGAGAGGGATGGAAAAGAGGGGCCTCGCGCCCGCGCGCCTTGTCCCCTTTTCCCGAACGGCGCCTGGACAGCAGGTATGCCGCATGGGCCGCCAAGAGGAGCATATCACCGCCAACAAAAATCTTCGTCGTAGCCACAGCTACGGCGGGATGTGGTGATGAATAATGCAGGCGCGGGGACGGCCCCGCTTAGTCTTCATGTCTTTGCAGGCGCCACAGACGCCAAAAAGCTTTGGGCGAGCTACCACGGAAATGGCGCGCTGCCCACACTTTCAGGTTCGCGCAAGTGCACCCCCTATGTGTTGGGGAACGCAGTAATTTCAAAAAATTTCCTACGATCACGCAAGACCATGGTGATGGCATAGCAACGAGAGGGGGAGGTCTGTCCCAATGCACTCGTGAGACCGAAAGCGGAAGCGTTATAACAACGCGGTTGATGTAGTCAGACGCCTTCACGATCCGACCGATCCAAGCACCGAACGACGACACCTCCGAGTTACGCACATCGCTCAGCTCGATGACGATCCCGGACTCCGATCCGGCAAAGTGTCGGGGATGAGTTCCACAAGACGACGGCGCAGGACGATGTTGATGCTCCACCGACGCAGGGCCGCTTAAGCTCATGACGACGATATGACTTCTCCGGCAGGCTTCGCCTAAGCTCTACGACGATATGACCGAAGTGGAATATGGTGGAAGGGGCACCACACACGGCTAAGGAAAGATCCGTAGATCAACTTGTAGCCTGGGGTGCCCCCGCCCCGTGATATAAAGGAGCCAAGGGGAGGTGGCCGCCCAAGGGGGAGGCACTAAGGAGTCCTACTCCCTCCGGAGTAGGACTCCCTCCAATCCTAGTTGGATTAGGATTCTTGAGGGGAAAGAGAGAGAGGGGGTCGGCCCACCTTTCCTAGTCCTAATAGGACTAGGGGAAGGGGGGGCGCGACCACCTAGGGCTGGCCCTCTCTCCTTTCCACTAAGGCCCACTATGGCCCATGTAGTTCCCGGGGTTCCAGAACCTCCCTAAGATCTGCAGAATTCTCGATTTCACTCGGAACCCTTCCAAGTCCAAACATAGGCTTCCAATATATCAATCTTTATGTCTCGACCATTTCGAGACTCCTCGTCATGTCCATGATCACATCCGGGACTCGAACAACCTTCGGTGCATCAATACTTATAAACTCATTATGAACTGTCACATCGAAGCGTTAAGCGTGCGGACCCTACGGTTCGAGAACTATGTAGACATGACCTAGAACCATTCTCGGTCAATAACCAATAGCGGAACCTGGATGCCCATATTGGTTCCTACATATTCTACGAAGATCTTTTATCGGTCAAACCGCATAACGACATACGTTGTTCCCTTTGTCATCGGTATGTTACTTACCCGAGATTCGATCGTCGGTATCCAATACCTAGTTCAATCTCGTTACGGTAAGTCTCTTTACTGCTCCGTAATACATCATCTCACAACTAACTCATTAGTTGTAATGCTTGCAAGGCTTAAGTGATGTGCATTACCGAGAAGGCTCGAGATACCTCTCCAGGCAATCGGAGTGACAAAACCTAATCTCGAAATACGCCAACCCAACAAGTACCTTTGGTGACACCTGTAGTACTCCTTTATAATCACCCAGATTACGTTGTGACGTTTGGTAGCACCCAAAGTGTTCCTCCGTAAACGGAGTTGCATAATCTCATAGTTATAGGAACATGTATGGGTCATGAAGAAAGCATTAACATACTAAGCGATCAAGCTGTTAAGCTAACGGAATGGGTCATGTCAATCAGATCATTCAACCAATGATGTGACCTTGTTAATCAAATAACAACTCTTTGTTCATGGTTAGGAAACATAACCATCTTTGATTAACAAGCTAGTCAAGTAGAGGCATACTAGTGACATATTGTTTGTCTATATATTCACACATGTATTATGTTTCCGGTTAATACAATTCTAGCATGAATAATAAACATTTATCATGATATAAGGAAATAAATAATAACTTTATTATTGCCTCTAGGGCATATTTCCTTGAGTCTCCCACTTGCACTAGAGTCAATAATCTAGATTACAAAGTAATGATCCTAACACCCATGGAGTCTTGGTGCTTTGATCATGTTTTGCTCGTGGAAGAGGCTTAGTCAACGGGTGCGCAACATTCAGATCCGTATGTATTTTGCAAATCTCTATGTCTCCCACTTGGACTTGGTCCCGAATGGAATTGAAGGCGTCTCTTGATGTGCTTGGTCCTCTTGTGAAATCTGGATTCCTTTGCCAAGGCAATTGCACGATATTGTCACAGAAGATCTTCATCGGTCCCGATGCACTAGGTATGACACCTAGATCGGAAATGAACTCTTTCATCCAGACTCCTTCATTTGCTGCTTCAAGCAGCTATGTACTCCGCTTCACATGTAGATCCCGCCACGACGCTTTGTTTAGAACTGCACCAACCGACAGCTCCACCGTTTAATAAAAACACGTATCCGGTTTGCGATTTAGAATCGTCCGGATCAGTGTCAAAGCTTACATCGACGTAACCATTTACGACTAGCTCTTTGTCACCTCCATATACGAGAAACATATCCTTAGTCCTTTTCGGGTATTTCAGGATGTTCTTGACCGCTGTCCGTTGATCCATTCCTGGATTACTTTGGTACCTTCCTGCCAAGCTTATAGCTAAGCATACGCCGTGTCTGGTACACAGCATTGCATACATGATAGAGCCTATGGCTGAAGCATAGGGAACATCTTTCATTTTCTCTCTATCTTCTGCGTGGTCGGGCATTGAGTCTTACTCAATCTTACACCTTGCAACACAGGCAAAAACCTTTCTTTGCTCGATCCATTTTGAACTTTTCAAAATTTTATCAAGGTATGTGCTTTGTGAAAGTCCAATTAAGCGTCTTGATCTATCTCTATAGATCTTGATGCCCAATATGTAAGCAGCTTCACCGAGGTCTTTCATTGAAAAACTTTTATTCAAGTATCCTTTTATGCCATCCAGAAATTCTATATCATTTCCAATTAATAATATGTCGTCCACATATAATATCGTAAATGCTCTGAGCTCCCACTCACTTTCTTGTAAATACAGGCTTCTCCAAAAGTGCAGATAAACCCATATGCTTTGATCACACTATCAAAGCGTTTATTCCAACTCCGAGAGGCTTGCACCAGACCATAAATTGATCGTTGGAGCTTGCACACTTTGTTAGCACCCTTTGGATCAACAAAACCTTCTGGTTGCATCATATACAACTCTTCTTCTAGAAATCCATTCAAGAATGCGGTTTTTACATCCATTTGCCAAATTTCATAATCATAAAATGCGGCAATTGCTAACATGATTCGGACAGACTTAAGCATCGCTTCTGGTGAGAAAGTCTCATCGTAGTCAACCCCTTGAACTTGTCGAAAACCTTTTGCAACAAGTCGAGCTTTGTAGACAGTTACATTACCATCGGCGTCAGTCTTCTTCTTAAAGATCCATTTATTTTCAATGGCTTGCCGATCGTCGGGCAAGTCAACCAAAGTCCATACTTTGTTCTCATACATGGATCCCATCTCAGATTTCATGGCTTCCAGCCATTTTGCGGAATCTGGGCTCACCATCACTTCTTCATAGTTTGTAGGTTCGCCATGGTCAAGTAACATGACTTCCAAAATAGGATTACCGTACCACTCTGGTGCGTATTTTACTCTGGTTGACCCACGAGGTTCAGCAAGATAACTTGATCTGAAACTTCATGATCATCATCATTAGTTTCCTCACTAATTGGTGTAGTTGTCACAGGAACCATTTCTTGTGATGAACTACTTTCCAATAAGGGAGCAGATATGATTATCTCATCAAGTTCTACTTTCCTCCCACTCACTTCTTTCGAGAGAAACTCCTTCTCTAGAAAGGACCCGAATTTAGCAACGAAAATCTTGCCTTCAGATCTGTGATAGAAGGTGTACCCAATGATCTCCTTTGGGTATCCTATGAAGACACATTTTTCCGATTTGGGTTCGAGCTTATCTGGTTGAAGTTTCTTTACATAAGCATCGCAGCCCCAAACTTTAAGAAACGACAACTTTGGTTTCTTGCCAAACCACAGTTCATAAGGCGTCGTCTCAACGGATTTTGACGGTGTCCTATTCAACGTGAATGCGGCCGTCTCTAAAGCATAACCCCAAAGCGATAGCGGTAAATCGGAAATCGACATCATAGATCGCACCATATCTAGTAAAGTACGATTCTGACGTTCGGACACACCATTTCTTTGTGGTGTTCCGGGTGGCGTGAGTTGCTAAACTATTCCACATTGTTTCAAATGTAAACCAAACTCGTAACTCAAATATTCTCCTCCACGATCAGATCGTAGAAACTTTATTTTCTTGTTACGATGATTTTCCACTTCACTCTGAAATTCTTTGAACTTTTCAAATGTTTCAGATTTGTGTTTCATTAAGTAGATATACCCATATCTGCTCAAATCATCTGTGAAGGTGAGAAAATAACGATACCACAAGTGCCTCAACATTCATTGGACCACAAACATCGGTATGTATGATTTCCAACAAATCAGTTGCTCGCTCCATAGTTCCGGAGAACGGCGTTTTTGTCATCTTGCCCATGAGGCACGGTTCGCAAGTACCAAGTGATTCATAATCAAGTGATTCCGAAGCCCATCAAGATGGAGTTTCTTCATGCGTTTTATACCGATATGACCTAAACGGCGGTGCCACAAATAAGTTGCACTATCATTATCAACTCTGCATCTTTTGGCTTCAACATTATGAATATGTGTATCACTACCGTCGAGATTCAACAAGAATAGACCATTCTTCAAGGGTGCATGACCATAAAAGATATTACTCATATAAATAGAACAACCATTATTCTCTGATTTAAATGAATAACCGTCTCGCATTAAACAAGATCCAGATATAATGTTCATGCTCAACGCTGGCACCAAATAACAATTATTTAGGTCTAAAACTAATCCCAAGGTAGATGTAGAGGTAGCGTGCCCATTGCGATCACATCGACTTTGGAACCATTTCCAACGCCAAGATCGTCACCTCGCCCTTAGCCAATCTTCGCTTAATCCGTAGTTCCTGTTTCGAGTTGCAAATATTAGCAATGTAACCGGTATCAAATACCAGTACTACTGCGAGTATTAGTAAGGTACACATCAATAACATGTATATCATATATACCTTTGTTCACCTTGCCATCCCTTTTATCCGCCAAATACTTGGGGCAGTTCCGCTTCCAGTGTCGATGGCTTGCGGTAAAAACACTTTCGATTTAGGGCTTAGGTCCAGACTTGGGTTTCTTCTCTTGATCAGCAACTTTCTTGCTGTTCTTTTTGAAGTTTCCTTCTTCTTCCCTTTGCCCTTTTCTTGAAACTAGTGGTCTTGTTGATCATCAACACTTGATGCTCTTTTTGATTTCTACCTCCGCAGCTTTTAACATCGCGAAGAGCTCGGGAATTGTCTTAGTCATCCCTTGCATATTATAGTTCATCACGAAGCTCTTGTAGCTTGGTGGCGATGATTGGAGAATTCTGTCAATGACACTATCATCCGGAAGATTAACTCCCAGCTGAATTAAGTGATTGTTATACCCGGACATTTTGAGTATGTGCTCACCGATGTAACTATTCTCCTCCATCTTGCAGCTATAGAACTTATTGGAGACTTCATATCTCTCAATCCGCATTTGCTTGAAATATTAACTTCAACTCCTGGAACATCTCATATGCTCCATGACGTTCAAAACGTCGTTGAAGACCAGTTCTAAGCCATAAAGCATGGCACACTGAACTATAGAGTAGTCATCACCGCTTTGCCAGACGCTCATAACTTCTCGCTCAAAGATTCTGCAGCAGTTCGCTACCCAAATGCTTCCAGGCGTAATTTTTACGTGCAGCAATGAGGATAATCCTCAAGTTACGGACCCAGTCCGTGTAATTGCTACCATCATCTTTCAACTTTGCTTTCTCAAGGAACGCATTAAAATTCAACGGAACAACAAAGACGAGCCATCTATCTACGATAAACATAGACAAGCAAAATACTATCAGTACTAAGTTCATGATAAATTTAAGTTCAATTAATCATATTAAAAACTCCCACTTAGGCAGACATCTCTCTAGTCATCTAAGTGATCACGTGATCCATATCAACTAAACCGTGTCCGATCATCACGTGAGGCGGAGTAGTTTCAATGGTGAACATCACTATGTTGATCATATCTACTATATGATTCACGTTCGACCTTTCGGTCTCCGTGTTCCGAGGCCATATCTGTTATATGCTAGGCTCGTCAAGTTTAACCTGAGTATTCGGCGTGCGCAACTGTTTTGCACCCGTTGTATTTGAACGTAGAGCCTATCACACCCGATCATCACGTGGTGTCTCAAAGACGAAGAACTTTATAGCGGTGCATACTCAGGGAGAACACTTCTTGATAATTTTAGTGAGAGATCATCTTATAATGCTACCGTCAATCAAAGCAAGATAAGATGCATAAAGGATAAACATCACATGCAATCAATATAAGTGATATGATATGGTCATCATCATCTTGTGCTTGTGATCTCCATCGCCAAGCTGGCAAATCATGATCACCATCGTCACCGGGCGCGACACCTTGATCTCCATCGTAGCATCGTTGTCGCCTCGCCAATCTTATGCTTCCACAACTATCACTACCGCTTAGTAATAAAGTAAAGCATTACATCGCGATTGCATTGCATACAATAAAGCGACAACCATATGGCTCCTGCCGATTGCCGATAACTTCGGTTACAAAACATGATCATCTCATACAATATAGCATCACGTCTTGACCATATCACATCACAACATGCCCTGCAAAAACAAGTTAGACGTCCTCTACTTTGTTGTTGCAAGTTTTACGTGGCTGCTACGGGCTGAGCAAGAACCGTTCTTACCTACGCATCAAAACCACAACGATAGTTTGTCAAATAGACTCCGTTTTAACCTTCTCAAGGAACGGGCGTAGCCACACTCGGTACAACTAAAGTTGGAGAGACCGTCTTCCACAATCCATCTATGAGCAAAGCACGACTAGGGAAACGGTCTCGGCGAAGCGTCTGGCGTAAGGTTGGTCCGGATCGTCTCGTCCAACAATACCGCTGAACCAAAGTATGACATGCCGGTAGGCGGTATGACTTGTATCGTCCACAACTCACTTGTGTTCTACTCGTGCATATGACATCAACGCATAAAACCAGGCTCGGATGCCCTTGTTGGGGAACGCAGTAATTTCAAAAATTTCCTACGATCACGCAAGACCATGGTGATGGCATAGCAACGAGAGGGAGAGTGTCCGTCCACGCACCTCGTGAGACCGAAAGCGAAGGCGTTATAACAACGCGGTTGATGTAGTCAGACGCCTTCACGATCCGACCGATCCAAGCACCGAACGACGGCACCTCCGGAAGTTACGCACGCTCAGCTCGATGGCGATCCCGGACTCCGATCCGGCAAAGTGTCGGGGATGAGTTCCGTCAAGACGACAGGCGTGGTGACGATGTTGATGCTCCACCGACGCAGGGCTTCGCCTAAGCTCGCTGACGATATGACTTCTCCGGCGCAGGCTTCGCCTAAGCTCTCTGACGATATGACCAAGTGGAATATGGTGGAAGGGGCACCAGACACGGCTAAGGAAAGATCCGTAGATCAACTTGTGTAGCCTGGGTGCCCCCTGCCCCGTGATATAAAGGAGCCAAGGGGAGGTGGCCGCCCAAGGGGGCGCGCACCATGAGTCCTACTCCCTCCGGAGTAGGACTCCCCTCAATCCTAGTTGGATTAGGATTCCCGGAGGGGAAAGAGAGAGAGGGGGCGGCCCACCTTTCCTAGTCCTAATAGGACTAGGGAAGGGGGGCGCCACCTAGGGCTGGCCCTCTCTCCTTTCCACTAAGGCCCACTATGGCCCATGTAGTTCTGGGGGTTCGGTAACCTCCGGTACTCCGATAAATTCTCGATTTCACTCGGAACCCTTAGAAGTCCAAACATAGGCTTCCAATATATCAATCTTTATGTCTCGACCATTTCGAGACTCCTCGTCATGTCCATGATCACATCCGGACTCGAACAACCTTGATTGCATCAATACTTATAAACTCATTATGAACTGTCATCGAAGCGTTAAGCGTGCGGACCCTACGGGTTCGAGAACTATGTAGACATGACCTAGAACCATTCTCGGTCAATAACCAATAGCGGAACCTGGATGCCCATATTGGTTCCTACATATTCTCTGAAGATCTTTTATCGGTCAAACCGCATAACGACATACGTTGTTCCCTTTGTCATCGGTATGTTACTTACCCGAGATTCGATCGTCGGTATCCAATACCTAGTTCAATCTCGCTATCGGTAAGTCTCTTTACTCGTTCCGTAATACATCATCTCACAACTAACTCATTAGTTGTAATGCTTGCAAGGCTTAAGTGATGTGCATTACCGAGAAGGCTCGAGATACCTCTCCAGACAATCGGAGTGACAAAACCTAATCTCGAAATACGCCAACCCAACAAGTACCTTTGGTGACACCTGTAGTACTCCTTTATAATCACCCGATTACGTTGTGACGTTTGGTAGCACCTAAAGTGTTCCTCCGGTGGCAGGAGTTGCATAATCTCATAGTTATAGGAACATGTATGGGTCATGAAGAAAGCATTAACATACTAAACGATCAACTGTTAAGCTAACGGAATGGGTCATGTCAATCAGATCATTCAACCAATGATGTGACCTTGTTAATCAAATAACAACTCTTTGTTCATGGTTAGGAAACATAACCATCTTTGATTAACAAGCTAGTCAAGTAGAGGCATACTAGTGACATATTGTTTGTCTATATATTCACACATGTATTATGTTTCCGGTTAATACAATTCTAGCATGAATAATAAACATTTATCATGATATAAGGAAATAAATAATAACTTTATTATTGCCTCTAGGGCATATTTCCTTCACTATGTGGTGCGCCATAGATGTCGCAGGAAGCCACGGCCACCTATGGGACCAAAGGTCCCTTGCTGGTTTGGCGGGGGGATGGCACGTTGCACAAAGACCAGAACAACGTGGGGCAGCACGACAAAGATCACGTAGGCAATTTTACCCAGGTTCGGGCCGCCATGAGGCGTAAAACCCTACTCCTGCTTTGGTGGATTAATGGTGGAGAATGGTGGTGGAGCTTAGTACACTTGCCCGACAGGGTAGCCTTGGGGGCGAAGGTGGCTGCGCGCGTATGAGTGTGTGGGTGTCCAACCTTCTAACCCTTTCTATGGTTGCCATGGGCCTCCTTTTATAGATTAAGGGGTCACCATAATGGCAAAGTAGTCATTATGCACTGATAAGATACCAAACAATGCTATCATACCTAACTCTGCAGGCTGACAGGGTGCATTAAATGCACCGCTCAACGTCACATCGTCGCTCGCCCAGCAAGCCTTGCCGGGCTGTTTTGCCAGCTTTACGCCTGCTCGCTTGACACATCGCAGGACAGGTGTCGTCTGTAGGTATTTATTGTAGAAAGAGGCTACCATGTGGCGAATGGCTGCCACTTAGTCACTCTGCGGCTTGACACCGCACTGATCGACGACGTGGGTCATGGTGAAGTGGTTTGGTGAGGTGGCTCTGCGTTCGCGAGTCCCGGCAGGCACTGTCGGGGCGTCTCAAAGGTCTTCTCCCCGGGGCGACCCCGTCCTTGCCAGGCTCGCCTGCCCGGCAAGGGGGCTTTTCTCCTGGTGGTATCTTGCTTTTCTGGCTTGGTCTTGGTCCTATTGGTCTGCATGTTGGTCTTTGAAGATCTTGATCTCTTGTATCTTGGCATGGCCTGGTGCTGCAATCTTGCTCTCATGCATGTGGCTCTACTGTCCGTGCACGAGTCAGGGGAAAACATATACCCTTGTTTATTTTCCCTGAAAAGAATCATTCTCGTCACCTTGAGCCACCGGACTATCTACTTGAATGGAGCTGCCACAGTGTTCAATGCCTTGCAACATATAAATACCAAATCCACCATGCTACGCAAGACATTGTTCGATTTCAGTGGAACTGCACAATAAGATACGCTTGTTAATCCGGCTCCATGTGCCATTTCAGTGTGCAAACTGATGACAAACCATGCCCATCTGAATGGAGCTACCAACATCTTCAAGGCAGAAGAATTCCCACAAGTTCAAGGAAAAGAACTCTGTCCAGCAGAATACTACCTTTACGAAGGGTAAGAAGAAAGACAAAAGGAGAGATGGTTGCTTTACTTGTGGTTCAGAGGAACACTGGGCAAACAAGTGCCCAAACAAGTACAAGAAGCCAGGATAGGACTCCAAGTCTGTCAATGTCACTCTAAGCAACAATGATGGGGCATCTGGGTATGGTAATCTGTTTACCGTACTTTCAGTTTGTCAGTCCACCGATTGGTGGGTTGACACTGGGGCCAATATTCATGTGTGTGCTGATGTGTCTCATTTTCTTGCAACATATAAATAATAAATCCACCATGCTACACAAGACATTGTTTGATTTCAGTTGAACTGCACAAAAAGATACGCTGATTAATCTGGCTCCATGTGCCATTTCAATGTGCAAACTGATGACAAACCCTGCCCGTTCCACAATCATAGGCATTACATATTTTGAATGGGAAAAGCTTGTGAAAGTTTAATCATGGATGTTAGCAAGAAGACATTAGTTTAATATATTGGAATTGGAAAACCTTGTCAAATTTTGCTCATTGATGTTAGCCTGAAGTCATGCATTTGATATTTTGGAGTGGGACGCCCTTTGCTGTGAGTAGCACCGATCATTTTTTTTCTATCATGTGTTCAGTTTAGAAGTGAACTTTTACTCTGTTGAGATGCATAATCACATGAATGTTGACTTATGTAAGGTATTTTAAGAGTTTGTTCTGAATGTTGTCTATGTAATGCCAGGCCTTGTGAGTTTGATTGCAAAGTTGAGCTTGGAATGATGTGGCATGCAGCATCACGAGCTATTCACCGTGCCTCCTGAGAATAATGCATCATATTGTTTTGCATGTTGATCTGATGCCTGTGATTTCCATATTAAGAAGATCATCCTCTTCTGTTGTTTCTGTGCTTAAGAAGTTCATCGTCTTATGTTTCATTCATAGCCTATACGACAACTCGGGTAGGTTAGAGGTGAAACCATATGATCTTCCAACCAACTCATCATCTTAGGCCATGATTGCATCGTCGTTTTCCAACCAAAACCGCTTGTAAAACTGACGCTTGTAAATAAAAATAGATGGTCTTGGGCGAAGTGCTTGGTTGGTCAATTTTGACTAGTGAAATACACACTGGTCTCTCAAATTACACACGTAACTCGCTAGTTTTTGTTACAGACCTCGGGTCATCGGTTTCATTACGCTTGTATTTTACGCGTTGTTTCGGGTGACGAGTAAATTACACTTGTATCTTAATACATGTGTCAACCAATCCAGAGCTCCCAAGCGCGGCCTTACCGTTTCATGCCAGCTCAGTCTCTCGAAGGTGCTCATAGGTGTCCGATGATCCTGGCTTCCTGCATGAGCAGCGGGCGCTGTATCAGACCATCTGTAGGGCCTGCGAGGCCCTCTCCGTCGTCCTTCGAGTTGTTGCGCTCGGCGTGGCGCTGAGCATTGTCAACATGGTCAACGAACATGAGGAATCATGAGATGGCTTTACTTGGAGAGGATGACAGCTGGGACCCACCAGGGCCATAGCCGTACGTACGCAAGTTCCTCCTTATTATATACAACTATAATTTTTTTTGCTTCCTCCTAGTTTCCTCACATCACGGTCCCACTCCATTGTCAACCTATATAGTCAATAAATGAGAGAATTGCACAAGGAGCGGCCGACAGCTGGGACCCAGCAGCTCGAGCAGTATTTTTTTTAGGTGTAAGCGGAGTTTTTCCTGAGCGATGTTTTTGTTGTTGTTCAGGTATCAACTGGGCAGGCTGTGTCCCGTCTAGCCCAGGCTATTATTTTATGTCGACCAAATATCCAGCCCAGATATTACTTTTTCAAGGTGAAAATGGCTAGCTCAGCTATACTTTTTTTTGCGGAATACCCAACCCAGGTCAACTTGTTATCCTCCACCCCACTGGGTTTTATATCTTTCCTAGGAGGGATGCATTAGGCCTAACAAGAAAGCAACAAGTGCATTTTTGCCCCTAGTTGGTTCCTACCCACTGGTTTTGCCCTTACTTTTCGAGCTTGCTCAGTTTTGCCCTTACTTTTTCTGTCGTGGTCCCTCGAATGCCCTTTGATCGTTTGACCAAAACTTCTAAAAATCATAACTAAATCATATGAACTCAGAAAAATGCAAATAAGATATCAAAATGTTCAGATAAAATTACCTTTATGTGCATATCATTTGCATTCGGGACAAAAGCACCCTCTAAACTTCCTGAGGTCATTAATGTTATTAACATTATTAAAAATAAAAAGGTATAAACAATATTTTTTCATGAATAAAAATTACATGCAAATGTAGGTGATGTTTCATGAACATCCTGATATCTTATTTGCATTTTTCTGAGTTCGTATCATCTTGTTATATTAGAGCATTCATAACAAATTGATACGAACTCAGAAAAATGCAAATAAGATATCTGGATGTTCAGAAAACATCACCTACATTTGCATGCAATTTTTATTCATGAAAAAAATATTGTTTATACCTTTCTATTTTTAATAATGTTAATAACATTAATTACCTCAGGTAGTTTAAAGGGTGCTTTTCTCCTGAATGCAAATGATATGCACATAAAGGTAATGTTTATCTAAACATTTTGATATCTCATTTGCATTTTTTTTGAGTTCATATGAGTTAGTAATGAATTTTCAAAGTTTTGGTCAAACACTCAAAGGACATTCGAGGGACCATGATGGAAAAATAAGGGCAAAACTGAGCAAGCTCGAAAAGTAAGGGCAAAACCCGTGGGTAGGAACCAACTAGGGGTAAAAATGCAATTGTCCCAACAAGAAAATGGGCTTTAAGAAATAATAAATGGGATGTAATTATAAAAATTGGGCTGTAAATATACAAAAACACACCAAACAGGTAATTAGTTTCAAATATATATATATATATTTAATTTGAAAATTTTAATTTCATTACTTATTGCGCGCACAATATTTTGTTAGATTTCTACCTAATACAAATTCATTTTGAAATTAAATTTAATCTGACTCAAAATTTTGGGATAAAAATATTTCGGATCCCATCAAAACGTGGGATTTTTTGTTGAGTTCTGTTTTGAGCGATTGGTTGAAATTATTAATCGTTGTACTGGCTAGAAAATGGGCTGTAATTTTAACAGAATGTAAATGGGTTGTAGTAAATTCCATTAGAATTCAAAAATGGGTTGTACATTATTACAAATCTCAAATGGGCTATATGTTCTCTGCCACAGATGTGATCCTCACTTGTGGGCCTACTATTTTTTTAGAATTATAGTCAGTGACGCATATGGAAGGCTTGTGGGCCTACTAAGGTGTACGGGAGGCTTTATCAACTTATAGTCAAGACACAATTGTAGAAGTAGTGGCCGTTGGATGTCCATCCAACGACTGTAGTGCTTCTTCAATCTCGGATATTCTTGCTTCAGCCGCTTGACCACCGCCGCAAGCATCGCCTACTACCACCTCCCGTGGATCGGTCAGGTTTCTGCCAAGCAGCTTCACCGGCGCACCCTACTCCCAAACGCCGTCCAGGCCATTCCTCTACTCACCAACACCTCATGTTCTTCTCGGCGACGACAGCCTCACACCGCAGCCGAACTAGTGAACCCTCGTACTCCCCTCCGTGTGGGCATCCACTATTGTGTCTTCGCCGGCTCCGGGTCGCTCCCTTCCTAGGACTCGCCATCGTTCACTGTGTTGGTTCTCTCAGCGCGGCGTGGTCAACTTTATCAACAAACGACAGCCATCGGATGAGGCATGTACGTGGAGTGGCTGAGAGTAGGGACCCACATGGCCCATGGCCGCACACAGCAAGGGCCCCCATGTTATGCGAAAACAAATAATTTCTCCCCCTAACAGGTTTGACCCACCAACTACATCTTCGCACGCAAGGAAGTGCTTCCTTTATTACAAGGAAATAAAAAGTTTCCTCTCCCTGACAGCTGGGACCCATCGGATTTATTATGATCCTTTTCGCGAAAATATACATTGTACCGAAGATGCTAAATTGTTTTATTTTTATTCTAACTCGAAAAAGAAGAAATAAAAAACAGAAAACATCTTCACACACAACGAAGTGCATCCTTATTACGCGGAAAAAAATTGATTCCCCCCCCCCCTAGCTTGGACCCATCAGATTTGGAGGCTGACTTGTGGGCCTACTAATTTAACGCGTACGCGGGGCTTTGCCAAATTAGTCAATAAATGATTCTAGCTGCATTGACCGTTGGATGTTAATCCAACGGCCAAGTTGCATCTTCAACCTCTGGTCTTCTTGCTCCAGCCGTCCAAATCTGCGCCCACCGTACCGCCTGCTCTAGCCTCCCGTGGCCGGCTGTGCTGTCGCGCAGGCCCCACCACCCGACCATACTAGTACTGGCCAGGCCTTCCCTCTACTCACCCACACCCCATGTTATTCTCCGGTGACGGCAGCCTTACACCATAGTCGAACCATTGAACCCTCGTACTCCCCTCCGTGTGGGCATCCACCTGCCTTCTCTTCCCTGGCTCAGCGTCGTTCCCTTCCTAGGCCTCGCCATCGTCCACCGCCTGGGTGCTATCCGCACGGCGTGGTCAACGAACGACAACCATCGGAAGTGTAGTGTACGCGGTGAGACTGATAGATGGACCCACCAGCTACATCTTCGCACGCAAGGAAGTGCCTCCATATTAGGCGCAAAAAAATGAATCCTCCCCCTGACAGCTCGGACCCACATCAATAACTTCGCACGCAAGGAAGTGCCTCCGACAGCCGGACCCCACCTGGTCGAAGCGTACGTAGCGTTGTCGCGAACGTGTATGTACATACTGGTTGATCGGTCTCTCTGCAACGATGAACCGTGGCCGAGCAAGCAGTGGCACGTGTAGTAGTAGAGCCCTCGACGTAGCAGTTCAGGCAGTCCCTTGTAAACCGTGTACACGTATGTATAGCCAGATGCCAAAAAATGCGGCCACGTACATACATACGGGTGGGGTCTCGAACGACTCCTCAAGCATACGTACGGCCAAGGCTCGTGTACATGGAGAGGCAATGGACGGAAACAACGGCGTCCTATTCACCGGGCAGCCAACCGGCTGGGTCGGAACAGAGAAACAGTGTCCTGTTCATCGGGAGGCAACAGACTGGGTCAGAATGCGTCCTGCTCAACGGGAGCCAACCGGCTTGGACGGAACAGCCAAAACGGGGTCCAACATACCGCAGTACGGAGGAAACGGCCTTTTGTTTGACCGGCTACGGTCGTAACAGGGGTCCTGTTCATCCGGAGGGGTGTGGCCTACCGCAAAACGGAGGAAACGTACTTGTCTTGGAGTACTACGGTCGAAACGGAGGGCCCTATTCATCGGAGGGGTGTGGCATACCGCAAAACGAATGAAACAGACTTGTGTTGGAGCACTACGGTTGAAATGTTGGAGGGGTGTGGCGTACCGCAAAACGGGACTCCACGGGCTACTATTCACCCACCGTCGAGTTGCTCCAGCCTCCACCTGCACTGTTCATCCACCGCGCCTTCCTCCTGCATCCACCAGCTACTGTTCATCCACGGGCTACTGTTCAACCAGCCCTCTACGGGGTCCTGTTCAACCACCCCAACCAGCTCGGCTATGACGGCCCTCCTCTCGGGATCCTGTTCATCTAGCGACAACGTCCTACTACTACTACTACCATGGGGTCCTGTTCATCCAACCCTCACTAGGAACTGTTCATCCAACCCCAACCACGTACATCTTGACTCGTTCAACCAACACCCACATTCACTGTTCATCAAGAGGCATCAGTTTCGATCGGCTTCAGTTAGCAGTAGTAGCAAAGGAATCCCTCGATCGGGTTCAGTTAACAGCCAGGGATCGACCAATCACTCGGGTTCAGTAACATAGCTAGTGTAATCGCTCGGGTTCAGTAATAAAACGCCTCGCTCGGGTTTAGTTAGAGCCCAATGCCTCCCGCACACACGAGTGTACGTGTATGAGAGAAACGCGCAATCCCTCCGTGCATCGCTCGGCCTCGACCATCCACCGTAACCGGGAACTCCTCGAAATTTTTCTCGCCCTCGCTTCTACCATGATTATTTCCGTCATGGACGGCCCAAAGAATGTCATGCAGGTGCGTCCCCGACCCGCCCAGGATGAAAAGCCCATTTTCTTTCATGATTTTCTGTCGTAGATATAGGATCCCACCACATCTATGATGATACCGGGTTTTGTCATGATTATCGTCATAGAAGTGTCATAAGCATGACAGGAAAAAAATTCGTTCGGCCCAAAATGTCACGGATGTGTCTATTGTTTTGTAGTGGGAGTAGAAGTAAAATAGTATATAGTTTTGTTTTTCAAAAGTTTTCACAAAACATTGCCCCAAAAGAAGGCAAGTTTATTCGTTTTAAACTTGTTTGATTCCCAATCCCTTTCTTTGGAAGCATGGCTAAGCATAGCTACAAGTTCCTAGGGCTTTAGCTAGCAATAGTTTCTTGCAAAACATTTTCGTAAAACATGCATAATAATAAAAGAGTTCATGCATATAAAATATAGGACAAGGTATGATCAACTACAACTTGCTTGAATTCCGGAAGATGAAATATTCTACTCTTGGTCGTATGTCCTTCTCATTGCGATATATCTAACGATATAAGAAAGTAAAGATCCAAATAGAAGATTCAAATTAACAGTACAAATATATTCTTAGGATAATTATCATGACGTGGCTATGGTTTGAGATGGAATCAAGTTTGGTCTTAAATGAGACATGACATAGTCATATTGTATGGTTGGATTCAAGTGATACTAATTGAAGATCATGGTTCGATATATATAGAAGATGGGTTGTGAGACAATTCCTACAACAAATTTTATCACGAGACTATTCGGAATATTTGACTTGGTTAAACGAAAGTGGATATGGCATCTGTTTCAAGATAAAGAATTAAATTCTTAATCTTGTAACTCCAAATTTCTATGGTGATATCAAATGACCAGAGAGATTCCCTAGGGATCAATCTAAGAGATTTAACCTATAGTCAAATTTTATTTTAACAAAGTTATTAAACGACGATCAAAGAAGGTCAAACTATGGTTTTGATGTTAAAACATCAACTAAACATTGCTCAAAAATTATGCAATGAGTTCTAATAGAAAGGTGAGGTCCTAAGGCCCAACTTTCATATATAAAACATTTTATATGATTTACAGAATAAAAGATATAGTTAAAATACTCATTTTACCATTTAAATCAAAACTAATGTTTAAATTTCCCAAAAGTGAGATTTATTTTTTTATAATAAAATAGTTCTCAGCAATCCGGGGATATATTATTTGTCAAATTTGGATAAGCGGTTGAAGAGATATGATTTTTCTAAGTTTGGATATTTTACTGAAACTGTATGAGGGGATCAAACTGTTCTGCCACGTGTCATGCTGTGATTGGTGGATACCCCTTCAACTAAGAACACGTTTTGAAGGAATGGCTGGGTGCTCACCGTGAGGGTTCACCGTAGTTGGGCAGCGCGGATGAATCGGAGTCGATGGAGTGGCGAACGGTGGGGAGATGGTGACGGAGAATTCAATGGACTCCGTAAGGATCTCGGGAGCTTTCTGCTTCACTGGACAGAAGTGGCCGAAGTTTTGCACGGCGGTGGTGAGCCTCAGTTCTCGTGCTCCTGCTGCTAAATCGAGAGGGAAAGGGGTCACAGAGATGCGCATCAACAAGTAGATGAGAGAGGTGGAGGATTTGGGGTTTGGGGTACCTCGGTCGCGATGGAATCTTCGTCGGACTTTGATGTTATTGCCGAACTTCGGCGAGCAATTGTGACTGATGAGGTGGGGATAGAGCTAAGGCAGGAGAGGGCTTTGGATAAGAAGAGAGTTGTGAAGGGATGTGGCCTTTTATAGGATGCAGGGGAGGTCAGAGATGAGCGGGGCGTTCATCGACATTATGGTGTTAATGGCGAATGTTACAGCTGCTTCAGGTGGCCATTAGGGCGGAGTGGGTAATCCATTTAGATAAGTTTTGGGGCGAGGGAGAGGTAGTGGAGGGGTGGGGACGCTGCATGCGTACGTGCATACCTACAGGAGGTTGAAGACGACCTGCTGTCGTGAAGTAGGCTGGGCCTTCCTTGGTGTAACGCCCTCGATGCGGCTATATCTCCCACGTGTCGAAGCACGACTTAGAGGCATAACCGCATTGAAAGCAAAGTCGCAAGTGAGGTAATCTTCACACAACCCATGTAATACATAAGGGGAATAGATACATAGTTGGCTTACAGTCGCCACTTCACACAATACATAAATAAACATCCATCATCCAGATTACACTCAAGGTCCGACTCACGGAACCAAAATAAAAGAAGACTACCCCAAATGCTACACCGATCCTCGATCGTCCCAACTGGGCTCCACTATCGATCATCGTGAAAAGACACATAGTAACGACCACGTTCCTCGTCGAACTCCCACTTGAGCTCGCCAAGGCCATCTGACCGCATCGCCGGCACTAAGAACTGCTTTTGGTAGAATCTGTGAGTCACGGGGACTCAGCAATCTCACACCCGCGAGATCAAGACTATTTAAGCTTATAGGAAGGACAGAGTTGTGAGGTGGAGCTGCAGCAGTTTACTAGCATATATGGTGGCTACATTCGCAAAAAGAGAGCGAGAAGAGAAGCAAGGCACGATGCCGTGAAGCTAGTAGCGATCAAGAAGTGATCCTCAAACTACTTACGCCAAACATAACTCCAACACCGTGTTCACCTCCGGACCGCCGAGAAGAGACCCTCACGGTTTCACACGCGGTTGATGTGTATTCATGCAGGTCACCTTCGGGTTTTCTCCTACCGGACATTAACAAATTCCCATCTGCCTCATAACCGCAGGCACGGCTTTCGAAAAGATAATACCGCAGGGGTGTCCCAACTTAGCCCATTATAAGCTCTCACGGTCAACTAAGGATATTCCTTCACCGAAGACCCGATCGATCTCGGAATCCCGGACTACAAGACATTTCGACAAAGAATAAAACAAGACCCGAAAGCCGCCTGACAGCCGACAAATCCCGATAGGAGCTGCGCATATCTCGCTCTCGTGGCACATCCGGATGAGACTAGCTACGAGTAAAACCAACTCCTGAAGTTTCCCGAGGTGGCCTCAGCATTTCACCTCGATTCGGACCAACACTCAAGGAGCACCGCCCGGGGGTAATAAAGATGACCTCGGCTCGCGAAAACCCGGGGAAAAAAAGGGTTTGGTGGCCAATGGTAAAAACAATTTTGGGCCTTGCTAGAGGAGTCTTATTCAAAGCGAACTGTCAAGGGGGTCCCATAAATCACCCAACCATGTAAGGAACGCTAAATCAAGGAACATAACACGGGTATGATTTAAACTAAGGCGGCAAGAGTGGAACAAAACACTGTGCATAAGGCCGAAGTCTTCCACCCTTTACCAAGTATATAGATGCATTAATTAAACAATAGATATTGTGATATCCCAACAAGTAAACATGTTCCAACAAGGAATAACATCTCCATGTTCAACAAGGAACAAACTTCATCTTCACCGCAACTAGCAACGCTATAAGAGGGGCCGAGCAAAGCGGTAACATAGCCAAACAACGGTTTGCTAGGAAAGGATGGTTAGAGGTTTGACATGGCAATATGGGTGGCATGCTAAGCAAGTGATAGGCATCGTAGCATAGGCATAGCAAAAGAGCGAGCATCTAGCAAGCAAAGATAGAAGTGATTTCGAGGGTATGGTCATCTTGCCTGCAAAGTTCTCGAGTTGTCGAAAGCTTGATCCTCGTGAAGCGTTCTCAATAGGTTCCTCGCTCACGCATTTCGCCTCCGGCTCTACGCAAAGCAAGAACACAAACAATGGAACCACAATAAATCACGGTGCAATGCACAAGCAACATGATGCAATACATGGCATGATATGCGAGATGTGATATGCAATGCGTATGCGTGCTCCGGAAGGAAAATGATGAACCAGGCATCAACTTGGCAAACCAAATATGCCGCTGGAAAGTTGAGATGATTTCGGTTGAAATCGATATAAGGATCGCCGGAATCGGATGCACGGTTTGCAAAATGACAAGCAAAACAAGAATGGCACAAATCTGCCATTAATAGCATGATGTCACATAGCAAGCAACAAGAAATTAAGCTACTGCACCCAAACGTACCAACAAAGCATATGGCAGTGATCTACTCAAGATGCTTGACAAAAGATGAACACTGAGCTACAACTAGATCACACAATAACAGGTCCAAACAAGCATGGCAAAAGTGCAAAATATATCAGCTTCACAGACTTGGTGAAAATACTGAACATGGCAGAATCAGCATCAGGAAGCAATGTTCAGAGCAAGCAAACAACATGCTACAGGAACTTATAATAGCAAAACAAGGCATGGAATGAATCTACTCAAAGAATAGAACAAAAGTCCCTTACTGACCATGAGCCAAAAGGGATCAGAAAATGTAATAGCACCCATGTCAATATCGCAAGTTTCGTTAACAGATTCAGACGGTGAAATTTCAGGACATAGCAGAAACAGATTCAACATGGCATCTTTACAAGCTTGATTAACACACTACAAGGCATGTCATGGCATGGAACAAAATCTAGCATAAAGTAGGCATGAAAATGAAGCTCTCCATGTGCAAAGAAACCTCATGGCATGTTTGAATTAAATCGCACGAAAAAGACAAAACAACATCATGATGTAAAATGACATGTTCATGAACTTGCTCAAATGCAGAAACTAATGCCACCACTGGGTTGGTGGGATTTTTCTACCCCAAAAACATATATAATATGTTAGGGTTGCTGTAGAAAAATCATCACAAATGCACAAAGATAAAACTTGCCTAAAATGGTAAATAACAGAAATGACATTTTCCATATTTGGAAACGTCCAGAAATGGACTTGCCCGAAAAGGACAGATTCCATATGCCAGAAATGGAATATTCGCTGGGAATCAAAATAAAACAAATAGTAAAAATAAAATAAATAATAAAAAATAGTTAAGAGAGTATGATGTGGGGCCACCTGTCATACTAACAAAGCAAGAATGGAAAAAGGGGGAGAAATATGTACCGCGAGGGATCGAACCCGGGTCTCCCGGTGTGGCTCGCATCAGCCCACCACTGGGCTAGGCGGGCGTGGATCGACAGTGAAAGGGGTTCGCCCCTTTTAGGTAAGCAAAGAAGTCGAGCAACTCTGTTACAACAGAGAAGACGACGGCGCCGGGCGAGGGAAACGGCGGCAATCCGCGGCCGTAAGGAAAGGGGAATGGACGAGTGCATCTACGTAGGAAAGTAGGCGCCGAGCTCGAAAGCAGCTTGCTCGACTGGGTTGATGGCGCCCGGCAATGAAGCGGGCAGAGAACTCGCCGGAGCTGCGGAGGCTTGCGGTGGTGCGCGAGGCGTGAATGAGTGCGCGAGGGCGCCACGGGAGCACGACGAGGGTGAACCAGTGGGGACGCAAAAACACGCTTACGGTCGAACCTCGCTGCCCAACTACATTCGAGGACGCCGAGCACGGCGAAAGCGCCGGGAAGGACATGGAATGATGCGAACTACGGGCGCCTACATGCCATGGAATGGATGGGAGAGGAGGTCGTTACCAATCTCACCCAAGGACACGGAGTGGTCGACGGAGACGAGCCGACGGGCGAAGAATCGGAGCTCCGAGCCTTGGCGCTGCTTTCGACCGAGAGGAAGGAGGAAGCAGGGGATGTCGAGGAACTTGTCGTCCGGCATCAGAGTCGACGTCGTGGAAGGAGACGACGACGGGGAAGAAGATGGACACGATCTGCAGGGTTGGGAGTGGCCGGAGAGCACGCCGGCAATGAGACGCGCTCTCAGGTGCGCTCGGGACGGAGCGGTTGCGGTGGATCTGGTGGTTCTACTCACCTGGCGGCGGCGAGAGGAAGAGGGAAACCCTAGGGGGCATGAGGACAAGGAGAGGGGATAAGTAGGGGCTAGGGCGACGGTGCGAGCTCATGCGCTCTCGTGCTCGCGGTCCCCATGGCAACGGCGAGAGGAGAGGGAAAAGGTGGGTGTGGGGAGCAGGGTAGGCGTTGACGAGCGGGGCCGGGATGGCCACGTGGAGAGGTCCTAGCGGGGGTGTACGCGCGCGCGGGTGCAAGAAGACAGGGAGGAGGGGAACGAGCGGGCTGGCGCCAAGACGCTTCTCTGTGGCTGCGGGCTGGTTAGTGGGCCGAGCCTGTGTGGCTGCTGCTGCTAGGCAGCTCTCCTGCACTCCTTTTCCAATTTTTCTTCGCATGTAAACAAAAGGAAAAGCATGGGGTTAACAGAAGGATTTTGAGAAATCGACAATATTCTCAAGGTCCTGAATTTGTGTAGTATTTGATAAAATTGCTCGGGTATTTTTAGGGGAAGTAAAATAATTCAAGTTCGAATTGATTTCAAACTTGAACCATTTTAAAACCCAACCAAAACAACTTCAAATGAGCTGTAATTTGGCAGAGAGGCTAGGTACATATGGTTAGAATATTGGGGAAAAGATGAAAATTTATGGTGGAGGCAAAATGGCACTCACAAAGAATGGAAGAAAAAGGGAAGGAAGGAGAAGTGATGGTGCAATGGTTTGAAAGGGGTACAAGGGTCGTGCACATGATGCTCATGGCAACAACATGAATGACAAAATGCAACATGGCAAGCACAAAGCTATACTTGATATGACCAAAATGCAACATGAGATGGCATAGAGAAAACATGACAAGATAAAGCAAAAACAACCAACAAACCAAAATGAAACCCACAAAGAGGAGAACCACTTTGTATTGATGAAGAAAAAGATGGATATATTGCCAAAATGGGAAGTTTTACATCCGTGGTGTTACAACACTCCACCACTACGAAAGGATCTCGTCCCGAGATCTAGGACTGAAAGAACTCCAGATATTCGGAACGGAGGTGATCCTCGCGCTCCCAGGTGGCTTCTCGGTCGGAATGGTGTAACCACTTCACTTTCAGGAATTTGATTGACTTGTTGCGAGTCTTGCGCTCAGTTTCTTCAAGAATAGCAACGGGGTGCTCATGATAAGAGAGATCTTCTTGGAGGTCAATTTCTTCGAAGTTGATAGTGCGCTCAGGCGTCTTGAAGCACTTGCGAAGCTGTGACACGTGAAACACATCGTGCACGTTCGCAAAGTTGGACGGAAGCTCAAGTTGATAGGCGAGATCGCCTCTTTTGCCAATGATCTTGAAAGGACCCACGTATCTAGGGGCAAGCTTCCCTTTGATATCGGGTTTGACGAGTGCCTTTCATTGGAGAGACGTGGAGGTAGACATGGTCTCGATTTCAAAAGCCACATCACGGTGCTTGTCATCATAATAGCTCTTCCGGCGCGATTGCACGGCTTTGAGATTCTCACGAATGACTTTGCACATTTCTTCGCTTCGTGGATCAAGTCGTTGCCAAGAAGTTGGCGCTCACTTGTCTCGGACCAATTGAGAGGCGACGGCACTTTCTCGCCATAGAGAATTTCGAATGGGGCCTTGCTCAACTCGCTTGGAAGCTGTTGTTGTAGGAGAACTCGGCATATGGAAGACAATCGTCCCACTTCATACCGAAGGAAATGACACAAGCCCTGTGCATATCTTCAAGGATTTGATTGACTCGCTCGACTTGGCCACTTGTTTGAGGATGGAAAGTCTTTGAAACAGAATGTTGGTGCCTATGGCCTTCGAAAAGAATCCCAAAACTTGGAGGTAAAGATGCTTCCATGGTCTCAAGAGATCAATTGTGGAATGCCGCAAGGAGACAATCCACGGAGGTGTATAGCTCGCCAACCGAGCTGATGTGATAGATTCTTTGATAGGAAGAAAATGAGCCACTTTAGTAAGCTTGTCAATGACAACGAAGATAGCATCATTTCCACGCTTGGACTTTGGAAATCCAAATAATAAGTCCATTTCGATATGATCAAACTTCCATTCTGGAATAGCAAGAGGTTGGAGGAGACCAACTGGTCGTTGGTGTTCTCGCTTTCACTCTTCTCGCAGACATCACACTCATTCACGAATTGAGCAATTTCTCGCTTCATTCGAGTCCACCAATATGATCGCTGAGGTCATGGTACATCTTCGATACTTCCGTGATGAATGGATAGAAGGGAATTGTGTGCCTGCTCATAATGACTTTACGTAGATCGCCCTTAGGAACCACAATCCGGTCCTCAAAGAAAAGAGTATCTTTGTCATCAATGTGGAAGCACTTGTATTTGGAAATGCCCTTGTCGATACCAAGTTTCACCTTTTTCACCATGGTATCTAGGAGTTGAGCCTCACAAATTTGGTCTTCCAAAGTAGGAGAGACTATGAGGTTGGCAAGAAAGCCTTGAGGAACAACTTGAATATTCAGCTTGCGGAAAGCTTCACAGAGATCCGGTTGGAAGGGCTTGAGGATTAAGCTATTGCAGTAAGCCTTCCTGCTCAAAGCATCTGCAATCACATTGGCCTTGCCCGGAGTATATTCAATACTTGGGTTGTACTCTTGAATCATTTCGACCCATCGAGTCTGCCTGAGGTTGAAGTTGGGTTGAGTGAAGATATACTTGAGGCTCTTGTGATCGGTGAAAATGTCCACTTTCCTTCCCAACAAGAGATGTCTCCAAGTTATTAATGCATGGACAATCGCCGCCAACTCAAGATCGTGAGTGGGGTAGTTCTTTTCGCTGGGCTTCATCTGACGAGAGGTATAGGCCACAACTCTCTTCTCTTGCATTATCACAAGACCGAGACCTTGAAGAGAAGCATCACAGAAAACTTGAATGGCTTGGATTCATCAGAGGAGTCAAGACAGGAGCTGTGACGAGTTTCTCTTTGAGAGTATTGAAAGCAACGTCACACTTAGGAGACCGTATATACTTCACATGCTTCTCGGAGGAGGTTGGAAAGAGGCTTTGCAATCTTAGAGAAGTTCTCAACGAATCTTCGCAATAGCTTGCAAGTCCAAGAAAACTGCTAAGCCGCTTGACATTCCGAGGAGGTTCCCAATTCACAACCGCAGACACCTTCTCGGGTTAATAGCGATGCCCTTGGCGGAGATGATATGACCAAGGTAAAGAACTTCATCAAGCCAAAATTCACATTTGGAAAACTTCGTGATAGAATTGATACTCTCTGAGCTTGTCGAGCACCAATCGCAAATGTTTGGCATGATCCTTCTTATTCTTGGAGAAGATCAAAATATCATCAAGATAGACCAAGACGAATTCATTGGTGTAGGGGTTGAAGATGAAGTTCATCATTCGAGAGAATGTTGGAGGAGCATTGACAAGGCCGAAAGACATGACAATATATTCATAAGAACCAAAGCTTGTTCGAATGTCGCCTTTGGGAATATCTTGTTCACGAATGCGAATCTGATGATAACCCATACGAAGGTCAAGCTTGGAGAACACTTTAGCACCTTTGAGTTGCTCGAAAAGCTCATTGATGTTGGGAAGTGGATACTTGTTCTTGATTGTCTTCTTGTTCAATGGACGGTAATCGACGCAAAGTCGGTCCGCGCCATCCTTCTTCTGGACAAAAAGAACACCACAACCCCAAGGAGATGAACTCGGTCTGATCAAACCCAGACGCTCTTGTTCATCGAGCTGCTTCTTCAATTCCTTCAGCTCATTAGGTCCAAGCTTGTATGGACGCTTGCAAACGGGTTCAGTGCCAGGCTCAAGATCGATAACGAATTCAACTGGCCGGTGAGGAGGCATTCCTGTAAGCTCTTCTGGAAAGACATCTTGGTACTCACAAACAACTGGAATCTGAGAGATAGCATCCAATTCGCCCTTCTCATTGAGAGAAAACAACCGAATGTTTTCATCTCGAAGCGCATAGATGATCACATCGTCGTAAGAGTGAGTCAATAGAATTTCCCCGGCACACAATCAAGCTGAGCTTTGTCTGAGAAAGCCATCCATCCCGAGAATAAGATCAATATCCGAGTCACCAAGGACAATTGGTTTAGCCAGAAATATATAGTCGCCCATCTTGATACCGACATTCGGAACCATCATGCTAGAGCTCAAACGCTTAGCCGGAGAAATAACTTGCATAGCTTTAGGTAATTCCTCTGTGTCAAAATTGTGCTTCGATGCAAAAGGATATGACATGAAAGAATGCGATGCACCGGTATCAAATAAAACTTTTGCAGGAATATCATTAACTGGAAGATTACCCATTATCACGTCAGTAGATTCCTCCGCTTGAGCTGCATTCATCATATTCACCTTGGCATGCTTTGGATTATGCTTGACCACCGTGCATTGCCGGAAGATCTCACAGAGGAGGAGGCGGAAGGCGCCTTTGGTTGAAGCACTTGTTCGCGTAGTGACCTTTCTCACGACATTTGTTGCAAGTCACCTCGAGAGCGGACGATGATAAGGAGCATTTGACCTTGGAGCTTGAGAATTTGACTTGTTACGATAGCCTGGGTTGGGCGGGTGGGAAGATCCACGACCACCTGTGTTCTTCTCACGATAAGGCCGACGGAACGGAGGAGGAGGAAGGTAGAACTTCGCTGCTTAGCTGCCACATGAGAGGAAGAAGAAGACTGAATCGCATCCTCGATTCTCTTCTTAGAAGCCTCACATTTGAGCTGGGCAGCTTCTTGCTTCAGTGCCATGTTGTAGAATTCATCATACTTTTTCGCTCAAAAGCACGAGAGCTAATTGCAGATCTTCTCTCGAGACCACCTCACGAATTGATAGATCATACTCTTTTCATCGTGGACGCCTTGCTTAGCGAAGCGAGCGAAGCTCGAATCGGATATTGTATTGATACAGGACATGTTGCCTTGCTTGAGATTATGGAACTCCTCACGCTTGCTCTCAACAACACTTTTAGGAATGTGGTGAGCTTTGAAGTCTCGGCGAACTCATCCTGTGTAATTACACGACCTCCTCTCGGAATCTTTGTATTGTTGATACCACTCAAAGCAGCTTGGTCCTTGAGTTGAAACGAAGCAAACTTGACAAAGTCCTCGTGTCCGACATTGCTACATTCAAAATGTTTGCAGATGTCCACAAGCCAATCGTCGGCGTCTGTGGCCTCGACACAGAAGTTGAAAGACTTCGGCTGATTAGCGAGGAACTGATTGAGGGTAGCAAAGTGCGGCTGGTTGTTGCCTTGGCCTTGATTTCCTTGATTGCCTTGCCCTTGGGTACGCTCTTGCAAGAGTTGCAAAATCATCTGAGCATTTGCATTGGTGGCTGCCATGATAGCTTGCCATGCCTCCGGAGGCGGAGGTGGAGGTGGAGGGTTCGACTGACTCCCATCATTGCGTTCCGGATTCAGACGCGTTGGCGGAGCCATCCTGAAGAGGGTGACATCTGTTAGCACTTTGATAGACAGATAGACAAGTTGAATCAATGAATAGAAATTGCAACATACGGTCTTCACAATAAACATTCGAACAAGGATGAACGAATGAATTCCAAAGTTAACATCACACGTCCATTAAGGTGAGAAGCCACTTGATTAAGGGTTGATGAAAAAATAACAAGGTACGATCGAACAAATAAGTGGTAAGGATTACCCAATCACAAACCAAATATCTCAAGGGAGGAAATGTTAAGAGCTACTTGAATCCCACCTATAAACTCCCGAAACTTTCTCGGTTATGCAATCTGGTGTTGGGGATACAGGGACACAAAATATATCACCCAAACTAACAATACCTAGATCCGCTTGTATCCATCCGTCAACACATAACCAAGAAAACCTTCGAAATCATGTACCTCGACCTTGAAAAGCATCCGTTATACGAGTCATGGCAATACTCGAGCTCGCCTCAAAGATTGGGTTATCGGGTTATCTCACCAATAATCGTACAAAAGAGATTTTCGATGTCGGCAAAGCTCGTGTATTCCAGAATCGCAACGATAAAATTGTGACGACAACACCTCGGAGCTCAACTCCCCGGGACACTGCCACAACCCCTAAATGTCAGGAGGCACCAAGAACAATGTTCTCGTCACAAAACCATCGGAACGATTCCAAGATACTCGCGTGATCCTAAAAAAAATTTTAGTGAAATTTGAGGAGAGGAGAGTCAAAACTTCTACGTCAGAAGACCTCACCAGAGCGACGAAGGGATTGGGGAGTAAAAAGAATCCTACTATCCGATATATATAATCCTAAGACTCAAAACATTTTTGTTCTAGACTCAACAACGCCAAAGAAACAATCAAGGGGCTCCTAAGTCGGGATGGCTCGATTACCAACTTGTAACGCCCTCGATGCGGCTATATCTCCCACGTGTCGAAGCACGACTTAGAGGCATGGCCGCATTGAAAGCAAAGTCGCAAGTGAGGTAATCTTCACACAACCCATGTAATACATAAGGGGAATAGATACATAGTTGGCTTACAGTCGCCACTTCACACAATACATAAATAAACATCCATCATACAGATTACACTCAAGGTCCGACTACGGAACCAAAATAAAAGAAGACTACCCCGAATGCTACACCGATCCCCGATCATCCCAAATGGGCTCCACTACTGATCATCAGGAAAAGACACATAGTAACGACCACGTTCCTTGTCAAACTCCCACTTGAGCTCGGTTGCGTCATCTCAGACCGCATCGCCGGCACTGCAATCGCTTTGGTAGAATCTGTGAGTCACGGGACTCGGCAATCTCACACCCGCGAGATCAAGACTATTTAAGCTTATAGGAAGGACAGAGTTGTGAGGTGGAGCTGCAGCAAGCGACTAGCATATATGGTGGCTACATTCGCAAAAGAGAGCGAGAAGAGAAGCAAGGCACGGTCGTGAAGCTAGTAGCGATCAAGAAGTGATCCTGAAACTACTTACGCCAAACATAACTCCAACACCGTGTTCACCTCCGGACTCCGAGAAGAGACCCTCACGGTTACACACGCGGTTGATGTGTATTAATTAAGGTCAACTTAGGGTTTTCTACAACCGGACATTAACAAATTCCCATCTGCCTCATAACCGCGGGCACGGCTTTCGAAAGATAATACCCTGCAGGGGTGTCCCAACTTAGCCCATTATAAGCTCTCACGGTCAACGAAGGATATTCCTTCTCTGAAGACCCGATCAGTCTCGGAATCCCGGACTACAAGACATTTCGACAAAGAATAAAACAAGACCAAAGAAAGTCACCGATTGTGCCGACAAATCCCGATAGGAGCTGCGCATATCTCGTTCTCGTGGCACATCCGGATGAGACTAGCTACGAGTAAAACCAACCCTGAAGTTTCCCGAGGTGGCCCCGCAGTATTTCGATTCGGACCAACACTCGAAGGAGCACTGGCCCGGGGGGGGGGGGGGGTAAATAAAGATGACCCTCGGGCTCGCGAAAACCCGGGGGAAAAGGCTTAGGTGGCAAATGGTAAAACCAATGTTGGGCCTTGCTAGAGGAGTCTTATTCAAAGCGAACTGTCAAGGGGGTCCCATAAATCACCCAACCATGTAAGGAACGCGAAATCAAGGAACATAACACGGGTATGATTTAAAACTAAAGGCAAGAGTGGAACAAAACACCAGGCATAAGGCCGAGTCTTCCACCCTTTACCAAGTATATAGATGCATTAATTAAACAATAGATATTGTGATATCCCAACAAGTAAACATGTTCCAACAAGGAATAACATCTCCATGTTCGAACAAGGAACAAACTTCATCTTCACCTGCAACTAGCAACGCTATAAGAGGGGCTGAGCAAAGCGGTAACATAGCCAAACAACGGTTTGCTAGGAAAGGATGGTTAGAGGTTTGACATGGCAACATGGGTGGCATGATAAGCAAGCGATAGGCATCATAGCATAGGCATAGCAAAAGAGCGAGCATCTAGCAAGCAAAGATAGAAGTGATTTCGAGGGTATGGGCATCTTGCCTGCAAAGTTCTCAGAGTTGTCGAAAGCTTGATCCTCGTAAGCGTTCTCAACAGGTTCCTCGTTCACGTACTCGTCTTCCGGATCTATCCAAAGCAAGAACACAAACAATGGAACCACAATAAATCACGGTGCAATGCACAAGCAACATGATGCAATACATGGCATGATATGCGAGATGTGATATGCAATGCGTATGCGTGCTCCGGAAGGAAAATGATGAACCAGGCATCAACTTGGCAAACCAAGTATGCCGCTGGAAAGGTGAGATGATTTCGGTTGAAATCGATATGAGGATCGCCGGAATCGGATGCACGGTTTGCAAAATGACAAGCAAAACAAGAATGGCACAAATCTGCCATTAACAGCATGATGCCACATAGCAAGCAACAAGAAATTAAGCTACTGCACCCAAACATACTAACAAAGCATATGGCAGTGATCTACTCAAGATGCTTGACAAAATATGAACAATGAGCTACGGCTAGATCACACCATAACAGGTCCAAACAAGCATGGAAAAAGTGCAAAATATATCAGCTTCACAGACTTAGTAAAAATACTGAACATGGCGTAATCAAGATCGTGAAGCAATGTTCAGAGCAAGCAAACAACATGCTACAAGAACTTATAATAGCAAAACAAGGCATGGGATGAATCTACTCAAAGCATAAAACAAAAGTCCCTTACTGACCATGAGCCAAAAGGGAACAGAAAATGTAATAGCACCCATGTCAATAGCGGCCGTGCGGAAAGGGGAATGGACGCGTGCATCTACGAGGGAAAGCAGGGCGCTCGAGCTCGAGCAGTTGCTCGACTCTGGGCCATGGCGTCCGTGGCGAGCGGCACAGGAACTCGTCGGAGCTGCGGGAGGCTTGCAGGGTGCGCGCGAGGCGTGAACGAGTGCGCGAGCGCGCTACGGGGGCACGACGAGGGTGAACCAGAGCGGGGACACACAAAACACGCTACGGTCGAACCTTGCTGCCCAACTACATTCAGAGGATGCCGGAGCACGGCGAGCGCGGGAAGGACATGGAACAGATGCGAACTACGGGCGCCTACATGCCATGGAATGGATGGGAGAGGGAGGTGCGTTACCAATCTCACCCAAGGACACGGAGTGGTCGACGGAGACGAGCTGACGGCGAAGAATCGGAGCTCTGAACCTTGGCGCGTTTCTGACCGAGAGGAAGGAGGAAGCAGGGGATGTCGAGGAACTTGTCGTCCGGGGCACCGTAGTCGACGTCGTGGAAGGAGACGACGACGGGGAAGAAGATGGACACGATCTGCAGGGTTGGGAGTGGCCGGAGAGCACGCCGGCGACGAGACGCGCTCTCAGGTGCGCTCGGGACGGAGCGGTTGCGGTGGATCTGGTGGTTCTACTCACCTGGCGGGCGGCAAGTAGAGGAAGAGGGAAACCCTAGGGGCATGAGGACAAGGAGAGGGGATAAGTAGGGGCTAGGCGACGGTGCGAGCTCATGCGCTCTCGTGCTCAAGGTCCCCATGGCAACGGCGTAGAGGAGAGGGAAAAGGTGGGTGTGGGGAGGCGGGGTAGGCGTTGTGACGGGGGCCGGGATGGCCACGTGGAGAGGTCCTAGCGGGGTGTACGCTGCTGGGTGCAAGAAGACAGGAGGAGGGGAACGAGCGGGCTGGCCAAGACGCCACAGGCTGTGGGGGCTGGTTAGCCGGAGCCTGTGTGAGCCACGCTGCTAGGCAGCTCTCCTGCACTCCTTTTCCAATTTTTCTTCGCATGTAAACAAAAGGAAAAGCATAGGGTTAACAGGAAGGATTTTGAGAAATCTGACAATATTCTCAAGGTCCTGAATTTGTGTAGTATTTGATAAAATTGCTCTGGGTATTTTTAGGGGAAGTAAAATAATTCAAGTTCGAATTGATTTCAAACTTGAACCATTTTAAAACCCAACCAAAACAACTTCAAATGAGCTATAATTTGGCAGAGGCTAGGTACATATGGTTAGAATATTGGGGAAAAGATGAACATTTATGGTGGAGGCAAAATGGCACTCACAAAGAATGGAAGAAAAGGAAGGAAGGAGAAGTGATGGTGCAATGGTTTGAAAGGGGTACAAGGGTCGTGCACATGATGCTCATGGCAACAACATGAATGACAAAAATGCAACATGGCAAGCACAAAGCTATACTTGATATGACCAAAATGCAACATGAGATGGCATAGAGAAAACATGACAAGATAAAGCAAAAACAACCAACAAACCAAAATGAAACCCACAAAGAGGAGAACCACTTGGTATTGATGAAGAAAAAGATGGATATATTGCCAAAATGGGAAGTTTTACATCCGGGGTGTTACACTTGGGCCTTGGCTTCCCATGTTTTTCTTTTTGTTGAGAAAAAAGCCAATATTAAAAATGTTGATAAATACTAGAAGAATATTTGTACTCTGGTAGAAATAGTTTTATCACAAAATACTTTTTTATTGTGCACACATTTGTATTATAAACTCTATGGACATATTTATATTAATCAAAAAGACAATTTAGAGTTTTGCAAATTTCTAAAATGATAGTTGTGCCATATTAAGTATTTCCAAATATATTTTGGATAAGTCACATCATCTCTTCTCATTAAATTTATTGAATATTTTGGAAATATTTAAATGTCATTAAAATTCCATATAAGATCCAATTTCAACGAAACTCATAAATTCAAAGAACTCCAAATGAAATATTCTTCCACCACATTTGAGAACGTCATTTTATTCCCACTCATATATTTGAACGTGGTTTCAAAATATTCCAAAAGAAAGGAATGCCCTTTGAATTTTGAAAAAAAAAACTTCCCCAACCAAAAAAATTTTGGACAAAAATGTTATCCAATTGTTTTTAGCATGGTTTGAAAAAGTTTAAACAAGGACTCAAAAGTTTTGAAATTCTCGTGAAAATTAAGGCAATTCAATCAATATTATCTTTTTATAACATTCCAAAATTTGGAAAATTTTGGGATGTTATACGTAAGCATTGTGGAAGAAGGGAACTGGTCCACAAAGCCGATGATTCCCGCAGATACCTGGCTTTGAAGAGTAGTTCAGGGGCTACTGAGGCAGTCGTGGACTAAGGGGTCCTCGAGCTGCCGATCTAACTCATGGGCTGGACAGGTGGGCCGCTCTATAACTATTAGTGGAAAGGCCGAGCTATAAGGCGACTCCGTGTTCAGGAAGGAAACCTCCGAAGACTTGGTGTGTCCTCCAAGTCAAGATGGAAAATTCGGCATGTTTATTCCCTGATGGCAACCGGCCATGTGTAACCCTAGGTACCCCCCGTGTCTATATAAACCAGAGGGTTTAGTCCGTAGAGGCTAGAACCATCATCCTACTCATCTAGGGTTTAGTTCATCCGATATCGAGGTAAATCAACTCTGTAACCATCATATACACACATCAATATAATCAGGCAGGATGTAGGGTTTTACCTCTTCGAGAGGGGCCGAACCTGGGTAAATACTATCCCTGCGTTTACTGTTCCCCAACGATCCAATATCCACAGCTCGGGACCCCCTACCCGGGATCCGCTGATTTTGACACCGACCGTGATGTTGGTGAAGAAGTGGTGGGTTTGTTCTCCACCTTCCAAGCATCTAGCTCATGCCTCTTCTTGATGATCTCAAAAAGCACACGATTATGTTCTTGTAGGGCAATCACTTCTTGAGTAGGTGTTGTGTTCTGAGCGCAAATTGCTTCAACAGCCTTTAGTGCACTAATACGTCTCCAACGTATCTATAATTTTTATTGTCTCATGTTGCTATAGTATCAATCTTGGATGTTTTATATTCTTTACTAGCAACTTTATATAATTTTTGGGGACTAACCTATTGACATAGTACCCAGCCAACTGCAGTTTTTTGCTTGTTTTTTTACTTTGCAGAATATCAATACCAAATGGAGTCCAAATGCCATGAAACTTTTTGGAGAATTATTTCTGCTTAGAAAATACCCAGGGAGCCAAAGAAGCACACGGGAAGAGGCACGTGGGGCCCACTAGGCACCAGGGCGAGCCGGAGGCCCAGGCGCGCCCTGGTGGGTAGTGGAGCCCAAGGGAAGCTTCTCCACCAACATCCACATCTATAAATACTCCAAAATCCCAAAAACCCTAGGGGAGTCAAGGAAATATCATTTCCGCTGCCGCAAGTTCCAGAACCACGAGATCCAATCTAGAGGCGTTTTCGGGCACTCTTCCGGAGAGGGCAACGATCACGGAGGGGTTCATCATCATCCTTTGCCCCTCCGATGAGGCGTGAGTAGTTTACCACAGACCTATGGGTCCATAGATAATAGCTAGATGGCTTCTTCTCTCTTTTTGATCTTCAATACAATGTTCTCCCCGATGTTCTTGGATATCTATTTTATGTAATTACTTTTTGCGGTGAGTTGCTGGGATCTGATGAATCGTGAGTTTATGATTAGTTCTATCCATGAATATTATTTGTGTCTTTGCTGAAGTCTTTTATGCATGATTGTTATAGCCTCGTATTTCTTCTCCGAAATTTTGGTTTGGTTTGGCCAACTAGATTGATTTTTCTTGCCATGGGAAGAGGTGCTTTGTGATGGGTTCGATCTTGCGGTGCTCAATCTCAATGACAAAAAGAGACATGACACACATGTAGCGTTGCTATTAAGGATAAGAAGATGGGGTCTATTCCTACATGAATAGATCTTGTCTACATCATGGCATCGTTCTTATTGCATTACTCTGTTTTTCCATGAACTTACTACACTAGATGCATGATGGATAGCGGTCGATGTCTTGAGTAATAGTAGTAGATGCATAATTGTTTCGATCTACTAATCTTGGACGTGATGCCTATATACATGATCATTTCCTTGGATATGGTCATGATTATTCGCTTTTTGATCAATTGCCCAACAGTAATTTGTTTACCCACTGTATGCTATTTTCTTGAGAGAAGCCTCTAGTGAAATCTACAGCCCCCGGGTCTATTTCCTATCATATTAAATCCAAAAATACCTTGCTGCAATTTTTCCTTATTTATTTTATTTTGTGTTTTTGTTAGAACTATTTATCAAACCACATACAATTTAATCTGTCTCAATACCGTGGAGAGATTGACAACCCCTCTTACGCGTTGGGTTGCAAGTATTTGTTGTTTGTGTGCAGGTGATGTTTACATAGTGTTGCTTGGTTCTCCTACTGGATTGATAACCTTGGTTTCATAACTGAGGGAAATACTTACTGTTGTTGTGCCTACGCATTTTTCTTGCGCCGTTGCCGGGGAGACATCATCAACATCTATCACGTTCCTGCGCATAAACTCTCATCTCCTTGCAATTACTTTATTTGCCATTTGCCTCTTGTTTTCATCTCCCCCACTTCTAAAACATTTTCTTAAAAAAATCCAAAAATATTTTCCATTCGCCATTTTTCTTGTTTGCTATCTTTGCTTGTGTTGCCGTGTGCCTTCTATTTTCTTGCATCTCCGCTTACTAAAAATCTATTGATATGGAGCCTAGTCCACTTGCTAATCTTTTCAAAATACCAAATTATGATGAACCAATTGCTAGTGAGTTGAGTGCACTTGATTATCTCTATGAAGTTTTGCTTGAAAATCATGAATATGATAATTGTGCTGAAGTGTTGAAAGAAGAAATTTATTAAGTGATTCGTGATAGCTCCTTGAATGAAAAACATGATTGCAATGGTGTTTTTAAAAATTCTATTAATGTTAACTGTGCTAATAATATGCAAAACCGTAAGCTTGGGGATGATAATTTTGTTATGTCTACTACTTATTGCAATGACTATGATTAGGGTGATAATGCTTCTTGTGATCTTGAAAATTTATTTAAGCCTCATGATGATTATGTTTGCGATAATATTGAAAGTGGTTCTGGAAGAGTGTCTACTCTAGGTAAAAATAAGCCCACATATTTGGAAAGTGTTCAATCTTATGAAATTTTTGATAAAAGTGGGTTTGGAGAGATCATGACTTTAGTTGATGTTAATCCCATTATTTTGGAAGATTATGAGAATTTTATGCATGTGGATCATGAAGAGAAAATTTTATATGATATCTATATTATTGAATTTCATTATGATCCTACATCTAGTTATTATGAGAGAGGAAAATATGGTTGTAGAAATTTTCATGTTAATAAATTACCTCTCTTCATATTGAGATTGCTATTGTTTCTTTCTTCTTCCTTGCATATGCTAGATATTGCTTGTCTTGATAATTTGTTTTCCTATAAAATGCCTATGCATAGGAAGTACGTTAGACTTAAATGTGTTTGTCACATGTATTATGATGCTCTCTTTGTGCTTCAATTCTTATCTTTCATGTGAGCATCATTGAAATCTCAAAGCCTATCTTAATGGCTATAAAGAAAGAGCTTGCTGGGAGGTAACCCAATAATTATCATTTAAATTTTTGTTTCTTTTATTTTTCAATAAATACAAAATTATGCCTCTGTTATGACTGTGCTTTGTATGTTTTAATTAGTGTTTGTGCCAAGTAATGCCTTTAGGATGGCTTGGGCGATAGTTGATTTGATCCTGTTGGAAAACATAAACTTTTACATCTAGTAGAAGAAATTTTAAAAATCACTGAGGCGACAAAAATATTTGAGTTTTTTACACATGATTGGTATACAAATTGCCCCTGTCGTCCTAATTTTTCAATAGTTTTGTAGTTAAAGAAGTATGGCTAAAGTACAGATTACTACAGACTGTTCTGTTTTTGACAGATTCTATTTTTGTTGCATTGTGTGATTATTTTGATGAATCTATGGATTGTATCGGGGGGTATAAGCCATGGTAATGTTATAATACAGTAGTTATAAATCAATAATAAAATATGAATGGGTTTGCAACAATACTTAAAGTGGTGATTTACTTTATTATACTAACGGGTCTCACGAAGGTTTAGTTTAGTTTTGTGTGATTGAAGTTTTCATGTTTTGGGTGAGATCACAATGGATGAAGGAATAAGGAGTGAAAAGAGCCTAAGCTTGGGGATTCCCATGGCACCCCAAGATAATATTCAAGGAGTACCAAGCAACTGAGCTTGGGGATGCCCCGGAAGGCATCCCCTCTTTCTTCTAACAACCATCGGTAATTTTACTTGGAGCTATATTTTTATTCGTCACATATCATGATTTTTGCTTGGAGCGTCTTGTATTATATGAGTCTTTGCTTGTTTTGGTTTTTAGTTTTTCACAATCATCCTTGCTAGACACAGCTATTTGGGAGAGCCATAATTATGCTTTGATTTGTTAGAATTGCTCTATGTGCTTCAATTTAAAAAAAAATGAGCTATGGAATTGCTCTAGTGCTTCACTTATATCTTTTTTAGCACAGTGGTAGTTTAATTTTTGAAGAAATATCATCTCATGTTTCACTTAGATTATTTTGAGAGATAAAAATTTTGAAGAAATTTTTATGATCTCATGCTTCACTTAAATTTATTTGAGAGCTTGAAAAGTAGCAATGGTAATATATGAAATTGGTCCCAAAGTGATAGATATTCAAGAGGGATAATAAAACGGTCATGAAGATCATTGGATATTAAAACTTGATTCCTTGTAATAGTTTTGAGATATGGAGATAGTAATACGTGAGTCATGTTGGTGAGTAATTATGCTTTAGTAAGAATATTGGTGTTAAGGTTTGTGATTCGCTGTGCAAGCATGAAAGTCAATAGTTATGCAATGAAGTTATATCCTACTTGTGGTGCATTATTCGGTGTTAGTTATGTTTAATGTTCGTTTATGACTGTTTTCCTTTCTTGGTTGGTCGCTTCTCAATCTATTTGCTAGCCTTCGCTTGTACTAAGCGGGAATACTGCTTGTGCATCAAACTCCTTAAACCCAAAGTTGTGCTAAATGAGTCCACCATACCTACCTATATGCGGTATTTCCATGCCGTTCCAAGTAAATTTGGATGTGCCAACTCTAATTTTCAAAATGAATTTCCTTTTTGTGTTCCCGTACTGCTCATGAAGCAGTAGGGGGTGGCCAATATTTTCCATGCTAGATATGTTATTCTCAAGATGAGTGTTTATTCACTTGTCATTGCACGAGAGTGTGGCACGTAATAGGGATGCCCAGTCCTGAAATGAAAAAAAATTATTTTATGTTGTCAATAATAAATTCCTTGGAAAGTGTTGGTATGGAAAGCACCCGTGGATACAGCTAGCCATGGATTGTGAAAGAATGGTGGAAAAAGGAATAGACTTTATTTTATGTTTGGGAACCGCCTATGATTTATCTAGCATGGAAGATATTTGGAATTCTCGGTCGTTTTTGTTGTCAGGGAAAGCATGCCTCTCAAAACAATTTTATCTCTCAATTTAAGCTTTGAGCTCTGGCACCTCTATAAATCTCTGCTTCCCTTTACGAAGGGCCTATCTATTTACTTTATGCAATTTTTATTTTCGTTGAGTCTCCATCTTCTCTTATAAAGCACCAACTAGGGAACACTATTTTCATACTTGTGCATTGGATATAGCTAATATTTGAGTGTGTTTCATGAATGGATCAATGACTGAGCATAATGGGCTAGGGATGGCTTTCTTTAGTGTTGATATTTTGAAAGACATGGTTGCTTGTTGATATGCTTGAGTATTGATGTCTTCATGTCAATTATAGACTGTTGCTTTGAATCATCTAAAAGGTCAAATGTCCATGCTAAGAAATAAAAGAATATATGATGAACATGTTAGGCAGCATTCCACATCAAAAGTTCTGTTTTTAACATTTACCTACTCGAGGACAAGTAGGAATTATGCTCGGGGATGCTGATACATCTCCAACATATATATAATATATGATTATTTCATGTTGTTATAATATCATTCTTGGATGTTTTATATTCATTTCCTAGCAACTTTATATAATTTTTTGGGACTAACCTATTGACATAGTGCCCAGTGCCAGTTCTGTTGTTTGATTGTTTTTACATTGCAGAATATCAATACCAAACGGAGTCCAAATGCCACGAATTTTTTTGGAGAATTTTTTCTGCCCAGAAGACACCAAGGGAGCCAAAGAAGCACACGGGAGGAGGCCTGTGGGGCCCAGTAGGCACCAGGGTGCGCTGATGTCTACTACGCAACCTTCTTCTTGTAGACGTTGTTGGGCATCCAAGTGCAGAGATTTGTAGGACAGTAGCAAATTTCCCTCAAGTGGATGACATAAGGTTTATAAATCCGTGGGAGGCGTAGGATGAATATGGTCTCTCTCAAGCAACCCTGCAACCAAATAACAAAGAGTCTCTTGTGTCCCCAACACACCCAATACAATGGTAAATTGTATAGGTGCACTAGTTAGGAGAAGAGATGGTGATACAAGTGCAATATGGATGGTAGATATAGGTTTTTGTAATCTGAAAATATAAAAACAGAAAGGTAACAAGTGGTAAAAGTGAGCGTAAACGGTATTGCAATGCTAGGAAACAAGGCCTAGGGTTCATACTTTCACTAGTGCAAGTTCTCTCAACAATAATAACATAATTGGATCACATAACTATCCCTCAACATGCAACAAAGAGTCACTCAAAAGTCACTAATAGCAGAGAACAAACGAAGAGATTATGGTAGGGTACGAAACCACCTCAAATTTATTCTTTCCAATCAATCCATGGGCTATTCCTATAAGTGTCACAAACAGCCCTAGAGTTCGTACTAGAATAACACCTTAAGACACAAATCAACCAAAACCTTAATGTCACCTAGATACTCCAATGTCACCTCAAGTATCCGTGGGTATAATTATATGATATGCATCACACAATCTCAATTCATCTATTCAAACCAACACATAGAACCTCAAAGAGTGCCCCAAAGTTTCTACCGAAGAATCAAGACGAAAACGTGTGCCAACCCCTATGCATAGGTTCATGGGCGGAACCCGCAAGTTGATCACCAAAACATACATCAAGTGAATCACGTGATATCCCATTGTCACCACAGATATGCACGGCAAAACATACATCAAGTGTTCCCAAATCTTTAAAGACTAAATCCGATTAGATTACTTCAAAGGGAAAAATCAATCCATTACAAGAGAGTTGAGGGGGAGAAGAAACATAATATCCAACTATAATAGCAAAGCTCGCGATACATCAAGATCATGCCAAATCAAGAACATGAGAGAGAGAGAGAGATCAAACACATAGCTACTGGTACATACCCTCAGCCCCGAGGGTGAACTACTCCCTCCTCGTCATGGAGAGCACTGGATGATGAAGGTGGCCACCGGTGAGGGTTCCCCCCTCCGGCAGGTTGCCGGAACAGGGTCCCGATTGGTTTTTGGTGGCTACAGAGGCTTGCGGCGGCGGAACTCCCGATCTATTATCTGTTCTGGAAGTTTTAGGGTACGTAGGTATATATTGGTGCAAGGGGTACGTCGGTGGAGCTTCGGGGGCCCCACGAGGCAGGGGGGCGCGCCCTAGGGGGGTGGGCGCGCCCCCCACCCTCGTGGCCAGCTCCCGTATCTTCTGACGTAGAGTCCAAGTCTATCCGGTGGCTTTCCTTCCAAAAATAACTTCTCCAGTTGATTTTGTTCCGCTTTCGACTCGTCGATATTCCTTTTCCTCAAACACTGAAATAGGCATAAAACAACAACTGGGCTGGGCCTCCGTTAATAGGTTAGTCCCAAAAGTAATATAAAAGTGGAAAATAAAGCCCAATATAGTCCAAAACAGTAGATAAAGTAGCATGGAGCAATCAAAATTATAGATACGTTGGAGACGATCGTGCATCCCCAAGCTTAATTCCTGCTCGTCCTCGAGTAGGTAAATGATAAAAGAGAATTTTTGATGCGGAGTGATACTTTGGCATAGTTTCAATGTAATTCTTCTTACTTGTGATATGAATATTCAGATCCGAAAGATTCAAGACAAAAGTTCATATTGACATAAAAATAATAATACTTCAAGCATACTAGCAAAGCAACCATGTCTTCTCAAAATAACATGGCCAAAGAAAGTTATCCCTACAAAATCATATAGTCTGGCTATGCTCTATGTTCACCACACAAAATATTTAAATCATGCACAACCCTGATGACAAGCCAATCAATTGTTTCATACTTTAACATTTTCAAAACTTTTTCGATCTTCACGTAATACATGAGCGTGAGCCATGGATATAGCACTATATGTGGAATAGAATGGTGGTTGTGGAGAAGACAAAAAGAGGGGAAGATAGTCTCACATCAACTAGGCGTATCAACGGGCTATGGAGATGCCCATCAATAGATATCAATGTGAGTGAGTAGGGATTGCCATGCAACGAATACACTAGAGCTATAAGCATATGAAAGCTCAACAAAAGAAACTAAGTGGGTGTGCATCCAACTCGCTTGCTCACGAAGACCTAGGGCATTTTGAGGAAGCCCATCATTGGAATATACAAGCCAAGTTCTACAATAAAAAATGCCCACTAGTATATGAAAGTGACAACATAGGAGACTCTCTATCATGAAGATCATGGTGCTACTTTGAAGCACAAGTGTGGTAAAAGGATAGTAACATTGTCCCTTCTCCCTTTTTCTCTCATTTTTATTTTTTTATTTGGGCCTTTTCTCCTTTTTTATGGCCTCTTTTTTTTCGTCCGGAGTCTCATCCCGACTTGTGGGGGAATCATAGTCTCCATCATCCTTTCCTCACTGGGACGATGCTCTAATAATGATGATAATCACACTTTTATTTTTCTTACAACTCAACAATTACAACTCGATGCTTAGAACAAAATATAACTCTATGTGTATATTCCCATGTGTACCGGGATATGCAATGATTCATGAGTGACATGTATGAAAGAATTATGAATGGTGGCTTTGGCACAAATACAATGTCAACTACATGATCATGCAAAGCAATGTGACAATGATGAAGCGTGTCATAATAAACGGAACGGTCGTAAGTTGCATGGAAATATATCTCGGAATGGCTATGGAAATGCCATGATAGGTAGGTATGGTGGTTGTTTTGAGGAAGGTATATGGTGGGTGTATGATACCAACTAAAGGTGCGCGGTATTAGAGAGGCTAGCAATGGTGGAAGATGGGGAAAGTGCGTATAATCCATGGACTCAACATTAGTTATGAAGAACTCATATACTTATTGCAAAAATCTACAAGTTATCAAAGCAAAGTATTACGCGCATGCTCCTAGGGGGATAGATTGGTAGGAAAAGACCATCGCTCGTCCCCGACCGCCACTCATAAGGAAGACAATCAATAAATAAATCATGCTCCAACTTCATCACATAACGGTTCACCATACGCATGCTACGGAATCACAAACTTTAACACACGTATCTCTCAAATTCACAACTACTCAACTAGCATGACTCTAATATCACCATCTTCATATCTCAAAACAATCATCAAGCATCAAACTTCTCTTAGTATTCAATACACTCATAAGAATTCTTACAAATCTTGTATGCTTAGCATATTAGAATTATTTAAGAAAATGACCATGCTATTTAAAACTCTCAAAATAATATAAGTGAAGTATGAGAGTTCATCTATTTCTTCAAAATAAAACTACCACCATGCTCTAAAAGATATAAGTGAAGCACTAGAGCAAATGACAAACTACTCCGAAAGATATAAGTGAAGATCAATGAGTAGTCGGATAATTACGCAACTATGTGAAGACTCTCTAACATTTAAGAATTTCAGATCTTGATACTTTATTCAAACAACAAGCAAAACAAAATAAAATGACATGACGCTCCAAGCAAAACACATATCATGTGGTGAATAAAAATATAGCTCCAAGTAAAGTTACCGATGAACAAAGACGAAAGAGGGCATGCCACCCGGGGCATCCCAATATTAGGCTCTTGGTTGTCCTTGAATATTACCTTGGGGTGCCTTGGGCATCCCCAAGATTAGGCTCTTGCCACTCCTTATTCCATAGTCCATCAAATCTTTACCCAAAACTTGAAAACTTCACAACACAAAACTTAATGTAAAACTTCGTGAGCTCCGTTAGCGAAAGAAAACAAAACACCACTTCAAGGTACTGTAATGAACTCATTATTTATTTATATTTGTGTTAAACCTACTGTATTACAACTTCTCTATGGTTAATAAACTATTTTACTAGCCATAGAGTCATCAAAATAAGCAGACAACACACGAAAAACAGAATCTGTCAAAAACAGAACAGTCTGTAGTAATCTGTAACTAACGCAAACTTCTGGAACTCCAAAAATTCTAAAATAAATTGGTGGACCTGAGTAATTTGACTAGTAATCATCTTCAAAAAGAATCAACTAAATATCACTCTCCAGTAAAAAGTTCTAGCTAATCTCGTGAGCGCTAAAGTTTCTGTTTTTACAGCATGATCATAAAGACTTCACCCAAGTCTTCCCAAAGGTTCTACTTGGCACAAACACTAACTAAAACACAAAACCACATCTAAACAGAAGCTAGATGGATTATTTATTCCTAAACAGAACCAAAAAGCAAGAAACTAAAATAAAATTGGGTTGCCTCCCAACAAGCGCTTATCGCTTAACGCCTCGCTAGGCATTATGATTTCAATGATGCTCGCATAAAAGATAAGAATTGAAACATAAAGAGAGCATTATGAAGAATATGACTAGCACATTTAAGTCTAACCCACTTCCTATGCATAGGGACTTTGTGAGCAAACAACTTATGGGAACAATAATCAACTTGCATAGGAAGGTAAAACAAGCATAACTTCAAAACTTTGAGCACATAGAGAGGAAACTTGATATTATTGCAATTCCTACAAGCATATGTTCCTCCCTCATAATAATTTTCATCAGCATCATGAATGAATTCAACAATATAACCAGCACCTAAATCATTCTTTTCATGATCTACTAGCATAGAAATTTTACTACTCTCCACATAAGCAAATTTATTCTCATCAATAGTAGTGGAAGCAAACTTAACAAAATAACTATCATGTGATTGAAAATTAAGATCAAGATGACAAGTTTCATGGTTATTATTATTCTTTATAGCATACGTGTCATCACAATAATCATCATAGATAGGAGGCATGCTTTCATCAAAGTAAATTTGCTCATCAAAGCTTGGGGGACAAAAAATATCATCTTCGTGAAACATAGCTTCCCCAAGCTTCTGGCTTTGCATATCATTAGCATCATGGATATTCAAGGAATTCATACTAACAACATTGAAATCATGCTCATCATTCAGAGATTTAGTGCCAAACATTTTAATGCATTCTTCTTCTAACACTTTGGCACAATTTTCCTTTCCATCATACTCACGAAAGATATTAAAAAGATGAAGCGTATGAGACAAACTCAATTCCATTTTTTTGGTAGTTTTCTTTTATAAACTAAACTAGTGCAAAAACAAGAAACAAAAAGATTCGATTGCAAGATCTAAAGATATACCTTCACTTACCTAGACTCCGCAACGGGCGCCAGTAAAAGAGCTTGATGTCTACTACGCAACCTTCTTCTTGTAGACGTTGTTGGGCCTCCAAGTGCAGAGGTTTGTAGGACAGTAGCAAATTTCCCTCAAGTGGATGACCTGAGGTTTATCAATCTGTGGGAGGCGTAGAATGAAGATGGTCTCTCTCAAGCAACCCTGCAACCAAATAACAAAGAGTCTCTTGTGTCCTCAACACACCCAATACAATGGTAGAATGTATAGGTGCACTAGTTCGGCGAAGAGATGGTGATACAAGTGCAATATGGATGGTAGATATAGGTTTTTGTAATCTGAAAATATAAAAACAGCAAGGTAACAAGTGGTAAAAGTGAGCGTAAACGGTATTGCAATGCTAGGAAACAAGGCCTAGGGTTCATACTTTCACTAGTGCAAGTTCTCTCAACAATAATAACATAATTGGATCACATAACAATCCCTCAACATGCAACAAAGAGTCACTCAAAAGTCACTAATAGGGAGAACAAACGAAGAGATTATGGTAGGGTACGAAACCACCTCAAATTTATTCTTTCCAATCAATCTGTTGGGCTATTCCTGTAAGTGTCACAAACAGCCCTAGAGTTCGTACTAGAATAACACCTTAAGACACAAATCAACCAAAACCCTAATGTCACCTAGATACTCCAATGTCACCTCAAGTATCCGTGGGTATGATTATACGATATGCATCACACAATCTCAATTCATTTATTCAAACCAACACATAGAACCTCAAAGAGTGCCCCAAAGTTTCTACCGAAGAATCAAGACGAAAACGTGTGCCAACCCCTATGCATAGGTTCATGGGCGGAACCCGCAAGTTGATCACCAAAACATACATCAAGTGAATCATGTGATATCCCATTGTCACCACAGATATGCACGGCAAGACATACATCAAGTGTTCTCAAATCTTTAAAGACTCAATCCGATAAGATTACTTCAAAGGGAAAACTCAATCCATTACAAGAGAGTGGAGGGAGAGAAGAAACATAAGATCCAACTATAATAGCAAAGCTCGCGATACATCAAGATTGTGCCAAATCAAGAACACGAGAGAGAAAGAGAGAGAGAGAGAGAGAGAGAGAGAGAGAGAGAGAGATCAAACACAAAACTAGAGGTAAAAACCCTCAGCCCCGAGGGTGAACTACTCCCTCCTCGTCATGGAGAGTGCCGGGATGATGAAGATGGCCACCGGTGAGGGTTCCCTCCTCCGGCAGGGTGCCGGAACAGGGTCCCGATTGGTTTTTGGTGGCTACAGAGGCTTGCGGCGACGGAACTCCCGATCTATTCTCTATTCTGGAAGTTTTAGGGTACGTAGGTATATATGGGTGCAAGGGGTACGTCGGTGGAGCTTCGGGGCCCCACGAGGCAGGGGGGCGTGCCCTAGGGGGGTGGGCGCGCCTCCCACCCTCGTGGCCAGCTCCCGTATCTTCTGACGTAGAGTCCAAGTCTATCCGGTGGCTTTCCTTCCAAAAATAACTTCTCCAGTTGATTTCATTCCGTTCCGACTCCGTCTGATATTCCTTTTCCTCGAAACACTAAAATAGGCATAAAACAGCAAATCTGGGCTGGGCCTCCGGTTAATAGGTTAGTCCAAAAAGTAATATAAAAGTGGAAAATAAAGCCCAATATAGTCTAAAACAGTAGATAAAGTAGCATGGAGCAATCAAAAATTATAGATACGTTGGAGACGTATCATGCGCCAGTGGCCCCAGGCGCGCCTTGGTGGGTATTGGAGCCCACGAGAAGCTTCTCCACCGACATCCACCTTTATAAATACTCTAAAATCCCAAAAACCCTAGGGGAGTCGAGGAAATATCATTTCCACCGCTGCAAGTTCCAGAACCACGAGATCCAATCTAGAGGCCTTTTTGGGCACTCTGCCGGAGAGGGCAATGATCACGGAGGGGTTCTTCATCATCCTTTGCCCCTCCGATGATGCGTTAGTAGTTTACCACAGGCCTACGAGTCCGTAGATAGTAGCTAGATGGCTTCTTCTCTCTTTTTGATCTTCAATACAATTTCTCCTTGATGTTCTTGGAGATTGTCAGGGAAACGACACCCATGGGATCACATGGTTCCCTTCTACGGTTTAGCGGGGAAGAGGAGTGCGCAAAGAGCAGATCTAACAATCAACACGAGGGATTTTTACCCAGGTTTGGGCCACTGAGAAGTGTAAATCCCTAGTCATGCTTGTAGTGCATTGAGTGTTCTTGAGCTTCGGCTAGCTGCTACGCATGCAAACTGGGGCAGAATGTCCAAAAGTCCCTCCCTGTATTGCCTTGGGCCTCCTTTTATACCAAGGGCGACCAAAGTGGCGTATAGGCACATAGGAGGTGTAAAGTTGCTACATTGTACATGCTTATCACTGACTTCTTAGGAGAAACGCATTAAATGCGCTGGTTACGTTCCCCTAATTTTATCGGGGACGGAAATAGAGCCCGTCCTGTCCGTCGCCGCCTCACCCCGTCTTGACACGCACCCAGGATGACGAGGCATGCAATGACAAGCTGAATGGCTACCCGCTGCACTAGAGCAGTGGAAGGATCTTCACGAAGATCTGCATGCCACCATGCAGGTTCTTGCCAGGCTGGCATGCTAGTCGTTGTGCTGGACCGGTGGCTGGGTGGCGGAACCTTGTGCTACCTCTTGAGCACTGCGTTGGTTTTCTCTTGAAGAGGTAAGGGTGATGCAGCAAAGTAGCGTAAGTATTTCCCTCAATTTTTGAGAACCAAGGTATCAATCCAGTAGGAGGCCACACACGAGTCCCTCGCACCTACACAAAAAAATAAATCCTCACAACCAACGCAATAAAGGGGTTGTCAATCCCTTCACGGTCACTTACGAGAGTGAGATCTGATAGATATGACAAGATAATATTTTTGGTATTTTTATGATAAAGATGCAAAGTAAAGAAAGAAAAATAAAGATGACGCTAGAAATAACTTGTTGACGGGAGATTAATATGATGGAAAATAGACCCGGGGGCCATAGGTTTCACTAGTGGCTTCTCTCAAGAGCATAAGTATTACGGTTGGTGAACAAATTACTGTTGAGCAATTGACAGAATTGAGCATAGTTATGAGAATGTCTAGGTATGATCATGTATATAGGCATCACGTCCGAGACAAGTAGACCAACTCCTGCCTGCATCTACTACTATTAATCCACACATCGACCGCTATCCAACATGCATCTAGAGTATTAAGTTCATAAGAACAGAGTAACGCTTTAAGTAAGATGACATGATGTAGAGGGATAAACTCGTGCACTATAGATATAAACCCCATCTTGTTACCCTCGATGGCAACAATACAATACGTGCCTTGCTGCTCGTAATGTCACTGGGAAAGGACACCGCAAGATTGAACCCAAAGCTAAGCACTTCTCCCATTGCAAGAAAGATCAATCTAGTAGGCCAAACCAAACTGATAATTCGAAGAGACTTGCAAAGATAACCAATCATACATAAAAGAATTCAGAGAAGATTCAAATATTGTTCATAGATAAACTTGATCATAAACCCACAATTCATCAGTCCCAACAAACACACCGCAAAAGAAGATTACATCGAATAGATCTCCACAAGATAGGGGGAGAACATTGTATTGAGATCCAAAAAGAGAGAAGAAGTCATCTAGCTAATAACTATGGACCCGAAGGTCTGAGGTAAACTACTCACACATCATCGGAGAGGCTATGGTGTTGATGTAGAAGCCCTCCATGATCGATGCCTCCGGCGGAGTTCAAAAAGGCCCCAAGATGGGATCTCACGGCATGTAATGTTGCAGCAAAGTGGAATTAGGTTTTTGGCTCCGTGATCTGGTAGTTTGGGGTAATGAGGTATATATAGGAGGAAGAAGTACGTCGGTGGAGCAACATGGGGCCCACGAGGGTGGAGGGCGCGCCAGGGGGCTTGCACGCCTCCTACCTCGTGCCTCCTGGTTGATGTCTTGACGTGGGGTCCAAGTCCTCCGGATCACGCTCGCTCAAAATCACGCTCCTCAAGGTTTCATTCCGTTTAGACTGCTTGATATTCTTTTTTCTGCTAAACTCAAATAGGCAAAAAATAGCAATTCCAAGGTGCTCCGGTTAATAGGTTAGTCCCAAAAATAATATAAAAGTGTATAATAAAGCCCATTAATGTCCAAAACAGAATATAATATAGCATGGAACAATAAAAAATTATAGATACGTTGGATATGTATCAAGCATCCCCAAGCTTAATTCCTGCTCGTCCTCGAGTAGGTAAATGATAAAAACATATTTTTTGATGTGGAATGCTACTTGGCATAATTTCAATGTAATTCTCCTAATTGTGGTATGAATATTCAGATCCGAAAGATTCAAGATAAAGGTTTAATATTGACATAAAAGTAATAATACTTCAAGCATACTAACTAAGCAATTATGTCCTCTCAAAAGAACATGGCCAAAGAAAGTTCATCCCTACAAAATCATATAGTTTAGTCATGCTCCATTTTCCTCACACAAGAATGCTCTCATCATGCACAACCCCCATGACAAGCCAACAATTGTTTCGTACTTTAGTAATCTCAAACTTTTTTCAACCTTCACGCAATACATGAGCGTGAGCCATGGATATAGAACTATGGGTGGAATAGAATACAATGATGGGGGTTATGTGGAGAAGACAAAAAAGGAGAAAGTCTCACATCAACACGGCTAATCAATGAGCTTTGGAGATGCCCATCGATTGATGTTAATGCAAGGAGTATGGATTTCCATGCAACGGATGCACTAGAGCTATAAATGCATGAAAGCTCAACAAAAGAAACTAAGTGGTTGTGCATCCAACTTGCTTGCTCACGAAGACCTAAGGCATTTGAGGAAGCCCATTGTTGGAATATACAAGCCAAGTTCTATAATGAAAAATTCCCACTAGTATATGAAAGTGACAAAACAAGAGACTCTCTATCATGAGGATCATGGTGCTACTTTGAAGCACAAGTGTGGAAAAAAGGATAGTAGCATTGTCCCTTTTTATTCTATTTTTTTTGGCCTTCCTATTTTTATTTGGCCTTTCTTTTTTTTCTTTTTTTGGGGAAATGCTATATGAATGATGATCATCACACTTCTGTTTATTTCAACTCAATGATTACAACTCGATACTAGAACAAAGTATGACTCTATATGAATGCCTCCGGCGGTATACCGGGATAGCAATGAATCAAGAGTGACATGTATGAAAAATTATGAACGGTGGCTTTGCCACAAATACAATGTCAACTACATGATCATGCAAAGCAATATGACAATGATGAGCGTGTCATAATAAATGGAACGGTGGAAAGTTGCATGTCAATATATCTCGGAATGGCTATGGAAATGCCATAATAGGTAGGTATGGTGGCTGTTTTGAGGAAGATATAAGGAGGTTTATGTGTGAATGAGCATATCATATCACGGGGTTTGGATGCACCGCCAAGTTTGCACCAACTCTCAATGTGAGAAAGGGCAATGCACGCATCAAGAGGCTAGCAATGATGGAAGGGTAAGAGTGCGTATAATCCATGGACCCAACATTAGTCATAAAGAACTCACATACTTATTGCAAAAATCTACAAGTAACCAAAAACGAAGCACTACGCGCATGCTCCTAGGGGGATAGATTGGTAGGAAAAGACCATCGCTCGTCCCCGACCGCCACTCATAAGGAGGACAATCAAAGAACACCTCATGTTTCAAATTTGTTACATAACGTTTACCATACGTGCATGCTACGGGACTTGCAAACTTCAACACAAGTATTTCTCAAATTCACAACTACTCAACTAGCACAACTTTAATATCACTACCTCCATATCTCAAAACAATCATCAAGCATCAAACTTCTCTTAGCATTCAACACACTCATAAGAAAGTTTTTACTAGTCTTGAATACCTAATATATTAGGATTAATTTCCCAATTTAAGGAAATTACCATGCTGTTTAAGACTCTCAAAATAATATAAGTGAAGCATGAGAGAATAATAGTTTCTATAAAAAAAAACACCACCGTGCTCTAAGAGATATAAGTGAAGCACTAGACCAAAAACTATATAGCTCAAAAGATATAAGTGAAGCGCATAGAGTATTCTAATAAATTCCGAATCATTTGTGTCTCTCTCAAAAGGTGTGTTCAGAAAAGATGATTGTGGTAAACTAAAAAGCAAAGACTCAAATCATACAAGACGCTCCAAGAAAAACACATATCATGTGGTGAATAAAAATATAGCTCCAAGTAAAGTTACCGATGGAATTAGATTTAAAGAGGGGATGCCTTCCGGCATCCCCAAGCTTTGGCTTTTGGTGTCCTTAGGTTACCTTGGGGTGCCATGGGCATCCCCAAGCTTAGGCTCTTGCCACTCCTTGTTCCATAATCCATCAAATCTTTTACCCAAAACTTGAAAACTTCACAACACAAAACTTAATGTAAAATCTCGTGAGCTCCGTTAGCTTAAAGAAAACAAAACACCACTTCAAGGTACTGTAATGAACTCATTATTTATTTATATTGGTGTTAAACCTACTGTATTACAACTTCTCTATGGTTTATAAACTATTTTACTAGCCATAGATTCATCAAAATAAGCAAACAACACACGAAAAACAGAATCTGTCAAAAACAGAACAGTCCGTAGTAATCTGTAACTAACGCAAACTTATGGAACTCCAAAACTTCAGCCAAAATAGGAAGACCTAGACAATTTGTTTATTGATCAACATAAATTGGAATCAATATTTTATCACGTTCTGATGATTTTTAATAATTATTTTCGTGAACAGAAAGTTTCTGGATTTAACAAGATCAAATAACTATCATCCAAGAAGATCCTATAGGTTAAACTTGGCACAAACACTAATTAAAACATAAAAACAAATCTAACCAGAGGCTAGATCAAATATTTATTCCTAAACAGTAGCAAAAAGCAAAAAGATAAAAATAAAGTTGGGTTGCCTCCCAACAAGCGTTATCGTTTAACGCCCCTAGCTAGGCATAATAGCAAGGATAGATCTAGGTATTGCCACCTTTGGTGGGCAATTATTCAATGAGACATCTATCATCCTTAGGAATTTATTTCTTTTTATTAATTATCAAACTTCCTGGCACATAACCGAAAAATTCATTTGTGTCAAATGGTTCCTTAATGATAGCAAAAAGATTGGGATGAATACTTATAGATTTGAGATCCGCAGTTTCCTTACTGGAGGATTCACCCTTATTTTTAGGAACATGCATAAGCTTGGCAATTTTAGTTGGAGGACTTGGAGTATTCTTTACGGAAGAAAAAGCGGTTCCCAGGTTGGTAATGATACCCTCAAGTTTATCGATTCTAGTGGAATCTTGATTTATTCTTTCATTAACTATGGGTTCCTTCGCCTTAATATTTTTCAAAGTGACTCCTACTTTAGATCCATATTGGGTAATTTGGTTGTGGATCCTTTTATCCAAATTTTCAATTAACTCTACGGTAGCAACTTTATTTTCAATAATTTCAAGTCTTTGCATTACAAGCTCCAAAGTTAACATAGTTCCATTAACCAAAAGAGGTGGTGAGCCAAACAAATCTATCATAGCATTATAAGAATCAAAAGTATGGCTTCCCAAGAAATTCCCTCCGGTAATGGTATCAAGGATATATCCGTAACCAGGAGTAGCGCCTACATAAAAATTGCGGAGAAGAACGGAAGTAGATTGCTTCCTGGTAGATTTATTTTGAGCATTGCAAATTCTATACCAAGCATCTTTTAGGTTTTCTCCCTCCCTTTGCTTAAAACTAAGAACTTCATTCTCGGGAGACAACGGAGAAGAAAGGGGACTAGCCATAATGACAAGCAAATGGAAAAAAGAGGCAAACAAAAAAGAGAGGGCGAATAAAACGGCAAGGGTGAAGTGGGGGAGAGTAAAATAAGAGGCAAATGGCAAATAAAGTAATGCGTGAGATAAGTGTTTGTGATGGGTACTTGGTATGTTGACTTTTATAGAGACTCCCGGCAACGGTGCCGTAAATGGCTCATTGTCGGAGTCCAAATCTTGACTTGACTTTTATGTAAGCCTCCCAAGAACGGTGCCAGAAATCCTTCTTGCTATCTCTTGAGCACTGCGTTGGTTTTCACTTGAAGAGGAAAGGGTGATGCAGCAAAGTAGCGTAAGTATTTCCCTCAGTTTTGAGAACCAAGGTATCAATCCAGTAGGAGGCCACGCACGAGTCCCTCGCACCTACACAAACAAATAAATCCTCGCAACCAACGCAATAAAGGGGTTGCCAATCCCTTCACGGCCACTTACGAGAGTGAGATCTGATAGATATGACAAGATAATATTTTTGTGATAAAGATGCAAAGTAAAGAAAGCAAAATAAAGATGACGCTAGAAATAACTTGTTGATGGGAGATTAATATGATGGAAAATAGACCCGGGGGCCATAGGTCTCACTAGTGGCTTCTCTCAAGAGCATAAGTATTACGGTGGATGAACAAGTTACTGTTGAGCAATTGACAGAATTGAGCATAGTTATGAGAATATCTAGGTATGATCATGTATATAGGCATCACGTCCGAGACAAGTAGACCGACTCTTGCCTCCATCTACTACTATTACTCCACACATCGACCACTATCCAGCATGCATCTAGATTATTAAGTTCATAAGAACAGAGTGACGCTTTAAGTAAGATGACATGATGTAGAGGGATAAACTCATGCAATATGATATAAACCCCATCTTGTTATCCTTGATGGCAACAATACAATACGTGCCTTGCTGCCCCCATCACACTGGGAAAGGACACGACAAGATTGAACCCAAAGCTAAGCACTTCTCCCATTGCAAGAAAGATCACTCTAGTAGGCCAAACCAAACTGATAATTCGAAGAGACTTGCAAAGATAACCAATCATACGTAAAAGAATTCAGAGAAGATTCAAATATTGTTCATAGATAAACTTGATCATAAACCCACAATTCATTGGTCCCAACAAACACACCGCAAAAAGAAGATTACATCGAATAGATCTCCACAAGAGAGGGGAGAACATTGTATTGAGATCCAAAAAGAGAGAAGAAGCCATCTAGCTAATAACTATGGACCCGAATGTCGGAGGTAAACTACTCACACATCATCGGAGAGGCTATGGTGTTGATGTAGAAGCCCTCCGTGATCGATGCCTCCCATGAGTTCAAAAAGGCCCCAAGATGGGATCTCACGGGTACAGAAGGTTGCGGCAGTGGAATTTGGTTTTTGGCTCCGTATCTGGTAGTTTGGGGGTACGTAGGTATATATAGGAGGAAGAAGTACGTTAGTGGAGCAACGTGGGGCCCACGAGGGTGGAGGGCCCGCCCAGGGGGTAGGCGCGCCCCCTACCTCGTGCCCTCCTGGTTGATGTCTTGACGTAGGGTCCAAGTCCTCTGGATCACGTTGGTTTCGAAAATCACGTTCCCGAAGGTTTCATTCTGTTTGGACTCCGTTTGATATTCTTTTTCTGCGAAACTCTGAAATAGGCAAAAATGTTAATCTGGCTGGGCCTCCGGTTAATAGGTTAGTCCCAAAAATAATATAAAAGTGTATAATAAAGCCCATTAATGTCAAAAACAGAATATAATATAGCATGGAACAAAAAAAAATTATAGATACGTTGGAGACGTATCACCTTGCCGTGTGCGAGCCTTGCCGCAGCCTCGCAAACGTCCCCGGCAAGAATCTTGCCGGGGCCTCGCAAACGTCCTCGGGAAGAGCCTTGTTGGGAACTGCCTTCTGCTCTTCACAAAGATCTGCATGCCACCACGCTAGCGCCCCTGGATCTTGGTCTTGACATTGTCGATGGAGTCAGAGCTTTCAACCTCAAGGGTGGTGCCCTTGCTGAGGCTTCGCAAACCATTCCGGCAAGGAGCTTGCCGGTGCTCGCAAACCATTCTGCTCTCTAATTACTGGCTCGGATGTCGTCTTGGTCATCTAGTATTTGCTTCTAGCTGCCCTCGTCAAGCCTTGCCGTGGGTACGGCTGCAACTTCCCGTGCACAAGTAAGGGGTACCAAAGGGCCCAAAATTTAGTACACTGATAGGAGCCCCCGGGCCTGGGCCACACACGCGGGTGCGAGGCGTTGTTGAGCTAGGCCCAAACAATGCACAGGCACGCGTGGCAGGGGTTAACTGCTGTAATCATCTCGTCTGATGTGCTTCTCCATGAACCGCATTGAGTGCGTGACGTGGGGTGCGTGCACGGAACGGTCGCAGCAGCAGCACGCCTTTGAAAACGCCTTCACATCAAATAGTAAAGAGGCAGCCTCGTGCCTTCCCCATAAAAAGAGTCATCCGCAGAGGTGCTGCTCATTTACCCCTCGCCCGTTCCAATCTAGGAACCACCGTCATCTTCCTCCTTGAGGCCGAAACAGTGCCCCCTCACCCATCCGCCGCCTCCGCGCTCCCGCCGTCCTCGGCCTCCTGCCCTCCCCTGGCTGTTATGGCGCCCAAAGCGAGCAAAGGCAAGGAGGTGCCCAAGGCGAGCAAAGGCAAAGATGTGCCGGAGAGTGAATTGGTGAAGATGCGGAAGAAGAACATCGTCTTTGCCCTGACGCTTGACGCGCGTGCGCTAAAGGATCGGTACCTAAGCATGTGGGGAAGAGCGACGAAGGGGCATCCTGCTACCCGCGTCATCCCTGCTTCCCACGCCGAGCCAAACCCAGATAAATCCCCCTTCTTTGTTGACTACCTCTGTTGCGGGCTTTGCCCCCCATTTTCTGATTTCTTCATTGACATCATGTACACATTCGGCTTCCACCTCTTGGATTTTATGCCAAATGTGGTAGCTTGCATGTCCAACTTTGCCCACCTCTGCGAGAACTTTGTCGGAGTGGTCCCCAACACAACCCTCTTCCACCATTTCTTCATTCCTCGGATCCAGCAAGGAGAGGCCCTTTCCGGCTGCGTCACCTAGATTCCAAGGGCATGGAACAAGTCGACGTACCCCGACATGCTCTGGCGCGAGAAGTGGGATGAGTGGCAGGGCCGGTCGTGCTAGATCATGGAGGAAGATCCACAACCGTTTTGTATGCCCTGGCAAACAAAGCTGACCCGCGGCAATAGTTGGAGCGCCCTCGACCCTCGAGGCAAGGAGCTCACAATCACATTCGACAGGATCAAGCGCCTCAAAGCTGCCGAGCTCACAATCGAGATGATTGGCGCCGATTTCCTTCGCCACCGCATTGCCCCTCTGCAGAACAAAGGGAGACTGGCTTGGGAGTACCGGAACACAACGTGTCGGTGTACTAGAGTAGGGGTACCCTAGTATCCCGAACTTGTGCACGGGCAGTTGCAGCCCTACGCGGCAAGGCTTACCGGGTGACCGCCAAGGTCCTCCGTGGTTCCTTTGGAGCCATTCAAGAACAAAGTATTCAAGCCAGGGAGACAAGACCCCGGCAAGAGGAGCTTGCCGGGAAGGTCACCCAAGGCACTTAGGAGACAAGGCCCCGGCAAGAGGAGCTTGCCGGGAAGGCCACCTCAGGCACCTACAAGACAAGACCCTGGCTAGTGGAGCTTGCCGGAAGGCCCGATGAGCGACAAGCTTGGGCGCGACAAGATAACAACCGTGGCAGGCGCTTGTCAGCGCGCAGACCACCTCTCAGACCCTACGCTCCAGCGCATCCACTAATGTGTCGCCTACAGGGCCTTTCGAGCGTGATGTGGCGAGAGGCTGTCACGGCCGGTGCGAGGTGGCAAGCGGCGCGACAAGTTTGCCATCGTGGCGGACGGTGGCGCCGACGATCCCTGTTTGCACCGTTAGGGCGACAAGATGGGCATTTAATGCCTTTGTCCCCCGCCGTGGTTAGGTATATTACATCGCATAATCGCTCAAGTAGGTGTACCAACCACTAGTTTTACATTTGTACCCCGTCTACGTTGCCACCGCCGGAGCCCCTTTGAGCATATAAAAGGAGGCCCATGCGCAACGTAGAAGGGGTTGGTTAGTCGATCAGTTCCCTCTGTGCTCGCCTCGCTGAGCTCGTCTGCGGCTGTAGCATTCGAGCGCCCCGAGCAAGAAGGCAATACACCTAGACATGCAGCAAGAGGGAGTGTTATCTCTCGGAGAAACTCGGCGAGGTAAAACCTCTCGCGTGCCGCCTCGATCTGCTCTTCGTGCGACCTCTGCTCCCCTTGAACCGAAAGGGGCTCGGTCCGCCCGGCCCCATAGGTGTGCAGGGCGATCAGCCTGCCCGACATCTTTGGCGCGCTGTAGGGGACGTCGAGGTTGTGTGAACCTGATCCGGCGTCCACGCTGAAGCTAGATCTTCATCATCTTTGTCAATATGCCATCGAAGAAGAAGGCCTCGGCGGCGAAGCCCGTCTCAAGATCGAACCCACCACCACCGGAGCAAACAGGTGGTGGGGTGGACGCCGACGGAAGAATGGACGGCGACGGGGGAGCTCACGGTGCTACCAAGTCCAAGGACAAGGCCGCACAGACCTCGGCGTCCGTACATGTACATCGCCCGTCTCAGGAGGCGCAGGACCGACAGCATCATGGCATTCACAATGCCATACGCTCGTTGGACCGAGATCGAGCTGGAGGATCTCGGGACGTTCAAGACCAGCATGCACGCCAACATCTTTGGCGCCAAGCGAACACGGTCGCTCGGACGGGATCTGCTCCTTCTAACATAGATAGAAGTCCGAGCATATCCCGCTCCTCGCGCCGCTCGCCATCGCCACCCACTACTCCAGCAGAAGCTTCTGGCGAGAGCTCAATCGCTCCTCGATTACCTCCAACGGCCGACAAGGTCGACGAGTGGAGGGCCACCATCTGAGTATCATCGGCTTCGCTTAACGGCGACGCTCCGCTGACAACCGAGTGCGCTGCCGCGGCAGGAACGCCAAACGCGAGCCGGTGGCGACGAGACCGGTGGGGGTGCAACCACCATGCACTCTCCACCCCGAAGGCCAAGATCGCCGACTCGCAGGATCCACCTCGACAGCGACTCCACTGCGTCATCGGATCCACGAGCTCATCGCGATCAGCGCCAAGTGCTACACGATCGACAAAGAAGAGGACGCCGAACTCGTGACGAGCGCCAAGAGAAGCGCGACGTCAATCCGACAAGCGCCGGGCACTCTGTCGACATGCACGCGCCAGAGGAACCAGCGACTTGTCAGACACGGTAGGTTGCCCCGCATTCACTCGTGAGCTGCGGCAAGTCCAAAGTGGCCCAAAGAAGAAGAACTTCAAGCCGACGCATGCGGAGAAGTACAACGGCAAGACGCATCCGTCGGAGTTTCTCAGCATCTACACCATCGCGGTGCAGGCTGCCGGGGGGCGAGACAACAAGATCCTTGCCAACTACTTCACCGGTGGTCAAGCCCAACGCCAGTCCTGGCTCATGCACTTGTCGACAACTCCATATCTTCTTGGCAGATCTATGCCATCAGTTTGTCGGCGCTTTTACAGCGGCCACAAACCCCATGGCCAAGAAAGCGACCTTCATCTCGCTCACTTTCGGAAGGAAGGAGAGCCCCTGCGCAAGTATATTCAAAGATTCAGCCGTACAAAGACAACATCTCAGATGTCCACCCCGCCACAGGTGATCAGCGCGTTCCATCGAACGTCGCGAAACCGCAGGATGCGGAGGAGATGGCGATGTGCAAAATCGAGACATCGATGAGCTATACGCCCGGCCGACAAGTGTGCACGTCTTGAGGAGGGGAGAAGACTCCCGGAGAGAATACCGAAGCAGGAGGATCTCGAGGAGGAGACCGCCCGGCGAAGAAGAGCCGGCGGGGCAACAGGAAAAAGAAAGGCAGAGATGTGCTAGTCGTCGAGCAGTCCGGCAACGGAGGTGGCGACAAGAACGCCCAGGCTGGTAGCTCCGGCAAGGAGGTTGCCGCCGGCACCAACCACCAGCCTGTGGCGGCCGCCGACAAGCAGGACGGCTCCGGCAAGCAGTACTGCAAGATCCACCGCACCAAGGGTCATGACCTCCAGAGCTGCAAGAAGGTAGAGCAGTTTGTCGAGCAATAGAAAGCTGAATACGAGCGACGCGACAAGGAGAAGACCCAGGAAGGTGCTGGAGGAGCCAGCAAGAAACGTCCCGGCCGGGGAGGGCGCCGCGGCAAGGCCAAGCAGCGGCAAGGAGACAGGCCTCCCCGCGGCCGCGACAAGGATGAAGACGAAGACGACGATGAAGACATGGATGATGACGACGCCGATGAGCAGGAGTTCCAGAAAGCCACAGAGGTCCTGTGCGTTGACGGCGGTGCTTCTCTGCACACCTCCCACCGCCAGCTCAAGCAATGGATGCGGGAGGTCAATGCAGCAGAACCATCCATCGAGTCACGCAAGCCTATGAAATGGTCCCAAGACGCCTATCATCTTTGATATTGAGGACCACCCTGATCGTGGAACTGCAGTCGGGTGCTTGCCGATGTTGGTTTCACCAACTATCCGCAACCTCAAGGTCACCAAGATGTTAGTTCACGGCGGGGCCGGCTTGAATCTGGTCTCCTCCGCGGTGCTCCAGAAACTCCAGATCCCTGATGGCGAGCTCGAAGAGACTGGCACTTTTCAAGGAATCAATCCGGGAAGGAGCAAACCGAAGGGAAAGATCACGTTGCCAGTGACATTTGGCAGCGAGCTGAACTTCAGGACTGAGAGGGTCACTTTTGACGTTGCTGATTTTCCATTGCCTTACAATGGAATACTTGGCCGTCCAGCGCTCGCCAAGTTCATGGCGGCCTCTCACTATGCCTACAACCTCCTGAAGATGCCAGGCCCGATAAGCGTCATCTCTGTCCCTGGCGACAAGAAAGATGCTCTTATCTGCGCCGACAAGATCTACCGGAAGCGGCAGCCGCGATGCATTGCAAGCCACTTGCCGCTGAAGCTCCGGGGAAGAAGAAGACCAAGTCCGGCAAGAGCTCGATGCCCACTCCGCAAGCGCACTTCTTCGGAGTGCTGCACTACCGCCGAGGACGCACCATCGAGCTCCACCGGCAAGTATAAGAAGACGGCGACAGCTCCACCAGAGACCAAGAAGGTGTCCGCCAAGGAGGACGACATCGGTGGTACCTTCACCATCGGTGCCTCTCTCGACCCCCAAATAGGAAGGCGCGCTCGTTGCTTTCCTCGCGGGCGAAACGTCCGACGTGTTTGCGTGGCAACCGTCCCGACATCCCCGTGTTCCTGTGAAAGTAATTGAGCACCGCCTTGCCGCTTGTCCTCGCGCGCCCGGCCAAGCGTAAAGTCGACAAGCAAGCAAAGGAGCGCCAAGAGTTCATCGCGGAAGAAATCAAGAAACCTGGAAGCAGCATGCCCGGTCGAGGAGTGCTCCATCCTACGTGGTTGGCCAATCCTGTAGTTGTGCGCAAGGCTAACGGAAATGGAGGCTTTGTATCGACTTTACAGATGTCAATAAAGCTTGTCCCAAAGATCCATTTCCCTTGCCGCCAAGACGACTGCATTGTTGACTCCACGGCGGATGTGATTTGCTTTCATTTCTAGATGCATATTCAGGATATCATCAGATCTTCATGGCGTAAGAAGATGAGGAGAAGACCGCATTCATCACCCCATGTGGCACGATCGCTTTGTACTGGATGCCCTTCGGGTTAAAGAATGCTTTGGTTCAACGCTTGCAAGGGTAGTTCATGATGCTTTTGAGCCGCAAATGCACGTAAATGTGGAAGCCTACATGGATGACATAGTGGTCAAAAGCAAGGATAAGGCTACCCTAGTTCAAGATTTAGATGAAACCTTTACAAATCTGCGCAAGATCAACCTCAAGCTCAACCCCGAGAAGTGCGTGTTTGGAGTCCCTTCCGGCAAGCTTCTCGGGTTCTTCGTGTCTCAGCGGGGAATTGAAGCCAATCCCGACAAGATCAAGGCCATTGAGCAGATTGAAGCACCAAAACGCGTCAAGGATGTATGAAGACTTGCCGGTTGCGTAGCTGCTCTCAGCAGGTTTATCTCTAGGTCTGCTGAGCGCGCCCTGCCATTTTTCAAAATCTTGAAAAAGGCAGGTCCGATGCAATGGACTCCGGAAGCGGAGGCAGCGCTGCAGGACTTGAAGAGATACCTGTCCTCCAATCCAACACTTGTCGCACCTAAGCCACAAGAGAAGTTGCTGCTATATATAGTGGCGACCAATCAAGTGGTTAGTGCTGCGTTAGTAGCAGAGAGGGAGGCGGATGATGAGCTAGCAACCACAACAGACACATCCAGCGACAAGCAGGGGGCTTCGCCGGCAAGCTCTGTTCCCGACAAGGACGAATCTACGAAGACGCATGAGCAGATGCAGAAAAGGATGGTGCAGCGCCCAGTTTACTTTGTCAGTTCCCTTCTGCAGGGGGCTAGGTCAAGGTACTCTGGTGTGCAGAAATTGCTTTTCGGCCTCCTCATGTCCTCGAGAAAGCTGCGCCATTACTTTCAGGCACATGAGATCACAGTTGTCACTCGCTTTCCGCTGAAGAGGATACTGCAAAATCCAGAGGCAACAGGCAGGATTGTCGAGTGGGCACTGGAACTGTCGAGCTTTGGCCTCAAGTTTGAGAGCACTTCAACTATCCAAAGCAGAGCATTGGCGGAGTTCATAGCAGAATGGACGCCAACACCAGATGAAGAAATTCCAGAAACGAGCATCCCCGTCAAGGAAACAAGCAAAGAGTGCCTGATGTACTTTGATGGTGCCTTCTCGCTGCAAGGCGCCGGTGCCGGCATGCTGCTTGTCGCACCCACCGGAGAGCACCTCAAGTACGTAGTCCAGATGCACTTTCCCAAGGAGCAAGCAACAAACAATACAGCAGAGCATGAAGGTTTGCTTGCCGGTCTCAGGATCGCAGTGGACCTTGGGATCAAGAAGCTCATTGTCAGGGGGGGCTCACAACTTGTTATCCGCCAAGTGAACAAGAATTATCAAAGTCCGTTGATGCAAGCTTATATTGATGAAGTGAGGAAGCTAGAAGAGCACTTTGACGGCCTGCAAATGGAATATATTCCGAGAGCTCAGAACGACATTGTTGATGGCTTGTCAAAGTGCGCCGCACTTAAGTTACCTGTGGAACCAGGGATTTTTGTGCTCAAGCTAACTCAGCCGTCCGTAACACCACCAACAGAACAGAGCAAGAAGAGGAAGTTGATCTCTGGTAACTACTTTCCGGCAGAGCTTCCCGAAGCCGCCGCCAAGAAGGTCCCCAAGATCGACACCAACAGAGCTGAGGGGCAGTCTGCTCCGACAAGCCCTGTGGTTTGTTCGTTGAAGCAGACGCCCCGACAAGTTTTGCTCCGGCAAGCTTGCCGGGAACGCCAAGCTCCTACCGAGCCACTGTGTTCTTGCCGTGGAAGCCGATGTTCCCACAACAGCAGATGTGCCTTTAGTCCTTGTTGCCGAGTCATAAGCTCCAAATATGGGCAGCAGATTGTCCATTTCCTTCAGACAGAGAACTTCCCAAGAGCAAGAAGAAGCGGAAAGAGTAGCCCGGCAGTCAAGTATGTACCAGTTTGTCGACAGACACTGCATGTAAGAAGACTCAACGGTGTGAAATTGAAGTGTATTCATCGGGAAGACGGACAAAAGCTGTTGGCAAGAGATACATGGAGGCATATGTGGTCACCACATTGGCGCCAGAGCACTTGCTAAGCAAAGCTTTCCGGCAAGGTTTCTTTGGCCGACAGCCTCCAGGATGCAACTAAACAAGTAACCAAGTGTGAAGCGTGCAGTTCCCATTCCAAGCAGACACACCAGCCAGCTCAAGCTCTCCAGACGATCCCTTTATCCTCGGCCATTTTCGTGCTGGGGCTCGACATCCTCGGCCCTTCCCCGAAGTTGTCGGGGGCTTTGAGTACTTATGCGTTGTAATCGACAAGTTCACAAAGTGGCCGGAAGTGGAAGCGATGAGGAGGGTGACAACACAGCGATCAAATAAGTTCTTCAGGTCGGTTGTTTGCCGCTTGAATCCCTAACAGGATCATCACCGACAACGGCACACAGTTCACAAGCCGCACCTTCATGCAAAGACGTCCAAGATCTTGGCGCCAAGGTTCTGCTTGGCTTCGTTGCTCATCCGAGGAGCAACGGTCAAGCCGGAGAGGGCAATGCTGAAGTCTGCGCGGGCTCAAGACCAAAACTTTCGACAGTGCTGCACAAGTGCGGAAGAAAGCTGGATTGAGGAGCTGCCGGTGGTTCTTGGTTGATCAGACGACGCCAAATCGAGCCATCGCCGACACCTTTCGCTCTAGTCTATGGAGCAGAGGCAGTTCTCCCCACGGAACTCAGATACGGATCGCCTCGAGTGCTCGCTTATGATGAGTTTGAGCAAGAGCAGCTGCGACAAGATGACGCTGCTCCTTGAGGAGGATCGCCTTCAGTTGCAGACGAGCTGCTTGGTACCAAAGAAGCTTTGCGCCGCTACCATAGCCGCAAGGTTAATGCCGAAGTCTCGAGGAGGGCGACCTTGTTCTTCGGCGCGCTCAGTCCGCCAAGAATTCCAACAAGTTGACGCTAAAGTGGGAAGGCCCTTATCGGGTGAAACGAGTCACTAGGCCAGCGCATTGTCCGCTTTGAGACCGAAGATGGCATTCCGTGAGCAACTCTGGAATATTGAGCATCTTCGTAAGTTTTACTCAGAGGCGCGGTTGCCGGAACCTGTTCCGGCAACCACCTTTTGTACAAGTCTTGCCGCTAATGCATGTAATCCTTTGTACAAAGCCGGGCGCAGACCCCGTGCATCAGTAAAGCTAGCGTGCTTCGCACACCTTGTCGATTTCATGCTGTTTACTTCTATTTTGCATGCATCATCTGACATTTTGTGCAGCACCTACCCCTGGTAAGTAGTAATGAGCCACAAGGCTCCATATCTTTATTTTCTCTTCTTTCCCTTTCTCAAAGAAAGGAAGGTTCCCCCGCACACAAGTTTGCCGGGGAGGGGGAAGGAGAAGATAATGGTGTGGACCAAGCGTCGCTCAAGGAAGTCTAACCTTACCGGAAGCAAACGACGTAAAAGCTAAGTTGCCAAAGTTTGAGCAATCAGTTTTAAAAATTTTAAGTTATTTTCCTTGAACGACCGAACTTTGTATGGAAAACACGTAGGCAGAGGAACCAATTGTAGCTAGTTGCGCCCTTACTTTGTTTCGAGTCCGCTCAACAACTTAAGTGAGCTGCGATTAGTTGCATAAGGTTGCTTGTCGGAGGCGGCACCGCTAGCAGTGGCCGACGTTCAAGACTTTTCGGCGCCATGGCTCAGGTGCCCGCGCCGACAAGTCCCCTAAAAGCGTAAGGCAAAAACATACAAAGGAAGGAATCAACTAAAGGAAATAGTATAGCAATTGATATCCAAAATAAAGTTATATTACAATATAGCTTGCCGCAGCTCTAATGGATTGTTCCTATGACATGACTAGCAAATGCAAGAGCAAGAAAAACGGGCGGCCTAATCCACGCTGCCACCCTCAACCCTTTTGATTCCGGCCACCCTGCCCACAATGGGTGCGACAAGGGTCTTGAGCGCCCACATCGGCATCCGGCGGCAGAGACTTGAGGACGTTGGTGAAGTTGAGGCCCGGATTGCGGAAGGCCACCTTCATCAAGACCTTTTGAGGGCTCTCGCGCAGATCTGGCGTGACTCCTCGGCCAGCTGTTTTGGGACCTCTTCCCGGAGTCGCTGGAGGCCCGTCGCCACGCCCTTGAAGAATAAGCTAAGCTTGGCGCTGGGTTGGAGGTGCTCGTCGGAGGAATATCCAAGATCCACCATCCCCAGCTCCATCAGCTCGTTGTGGATGGCGGCAGCAGTATCCACGAGACCTTCGGTCCAGTGCTCCACACTCTCCCTCAAGGCGCTCTGGGTGGCAACAGCATTCGCCAGCAGCTCCTCGTCGGCCTTGATCTTCTCCTTCAGGGCCGCCTACTGCTCCTTGGCGCCTGGCCCAGCGTCTGAGTCAAAGTAGTCGCTTCAACTCCAGTGTCTGCATTGAGTCTCGGCGGCGCTGAGCTCCTTGCTCCTCTCAGCGAGACGGCCCTGCAACTCGCCAAGAGTGTAGGCGTCCTTCACGCGCTCGTGCTTGAGTGCGGCAAGCTCCTCGCCGCTCTTCTTGAGGCTGGCCTCCAACTGTGCCACCTTCGTCTCCAGCTCCTTCTTGGCGGCCTCGGCAGCCGCGGCAGCATCTTTTGCCTCCTTGAGGGCCCCCCCAAGTGTTCCCTCGCGCATGGCATGATCCTCCTCGTGGCTGTCCAGGTTGACCTTCCGCTGCGCCAGCTCGCTTTCCTGCGCAGACAGCTTCTCGGCGGCAAGCCGCTGTTCCTCCTCAGCTGCAGCCTTCTCGAGGATGTAGGCCATGCGCTCCTCGGCGAGTTGCTCCCGCTCCTCCGCCAAGGATCGGAGAGCTTCCTGGTTGTGGCCCCGGAGCTCCTCCGCGCGCTTCTCAATATCTGCTCCCGCCTTCGCGACAAGCGCCTCCCGGGACGCCAGTTTAGCTTGTCGAGCGCGGTAGAGCGACAGCAGCTTCCGCAGCAGCTGCTCCTCCTCAGGCTCGTCGCTGCTACTGCTTGGCGCGTCAACTAGCGTCAGCCCAGCGGAGGCGAGCAGCTCTTCATCAAAGGTTTCTCCTTCGGCCGGCGCTTCGAACTCGACTCCCATGGGAGCTTGATGAAGACGCCGCCGCCGCCTTCAAGTAGGCGTCGCTGGGGCTCTTCGAGTCCGACGCTGCAGCGGCCAGCGGAGGGATCGGCGGTCGGTGTAGCGCTGGCGCTCTGCGGCCTCGGTCGTCGATGGTCGCCAAGAGACCCTTGCACTTCTGCGTCGGCAGCAGCGACCTCTTCGCCGGCAGGCTCGTCGGCGCCACTTCTTCTTCCACGGCGGCGGCTTCGTCAGTGTTGCCGCGCGCGTCCTCCTCGCCGGTGACCTCGGTCTCCATCGGCTCTGTGGCGGACGGATGAAGAAAGTCAAGCAAATATTCAAAGATAAAATCGGAAGAAGAAAACCACAAGGGAAGTACTCAGGCAAGAAGGTTAACTGCGCTGGGGGCTGCGGTCATGGTCTCCGCCGCCAAGGGATCGCTGGTGCCGTCCCTTGCCGGAGAGCTGCCCCTTGCCGGGGAAGGCTCCTTACCGAGACGGTTCCCTTTACCGGAGACGGCCTCATCGAGACGGCCCCTTGCCGGGAGTCCACCCTTGGCGGCGAGTCGAAGCAAAAGGAGGCTGCTCTACTCCTACACAAGTCAACAAATGATATCAAGAAGGGAAAAGCACCCATGCACGCTCAACAGCAAGAAATAGACCATATACTTACGCTGGGGCTGCGCTTGGGGCTTCTTTGAAGAGAGAGTTGCCTCATCCGCAAGGTTGTCTCGGACGCGCCTCCCGCCGTCGCAGAGGTTCGCCCTCGACGATAATCACCGGGTCTTGGCCCTCTTCGACATCCTCCGGGCCAGCGTCACGAAAAGGAATGGATTCAGAGTAAAGCAGATCGAGATAAAAGACAAGGCAACAAATCAAGAATTACAAGTACAAAGCAATGAATCTTACTCTTCCTCTTCCTCGCCGGAGCTGAGCGCCGGAGAGGTCGAACTCGCCCACCTCACAACGAGGCGGAGGAGTGGGCTCTTGACGCTTGGCGGAGCGGGACCGGTGGCTCGCGAGGGCCGCCCAGCCGCCGGCCGTTGGAGGTGCTCGCTGCAACAGCGCTGTCATGGTGGAGCGGCCCAGGCCAAGGCGGTTGCTGGGTCTGCCTGCCGCCTCTGCAAGGCCCCGCCCTGCGAAGACGCCTTCTCGGTGGAGCCGGTGGCTTCGGCCATGGCAAGCTGCTTGAGGTGGAGAGGATGCGCCCTCGGGCGGCTCGCCCGACTTCGGCTTCGAGCTCGGCAAGCTCTTCCTCGTCGACGAACTCCTTTCGCCGACAAGGCTTGCCGCCTCGGCTGCCTCTCGCCTCCACAAGAAGCCAAACCGTCATGGCAGCGTGCTGCCGCCTCTTCTAGCTCGGTGGCGATGGCGCGCCGCATCTCGCTGCTGCTGGTGTCGCGGTGAGGCCCTCTCGCTCATTGGGGCGGACCGCATCTCCACCAGATTGTCGAAGAACTGCCGACGACGTCGCCGGACGGCTCTTGCCAAGTGGGGACAATTCCGTGGAGTCGACAACGGCATCATTGCACGGATGCGGTCAAGCGACGAGTTGTTGCACAATGAACGACACCCCTCGGCAACCTAAACATCTCCGGATGATCAGGATCATGCTTGAACAGCTCTAAGAGCATTGCGCCAAGCTCCAAGATGTTGAAGTTGAAGTTGAGGCCTGGGCGCAGCCTCATGATGTCTCAAGGGCGTTTGAAATTCCTGTGCGTGTGTCTCCTCTCTCCTGCAAGGGCGGCGCGGCGAAGAAAGTCCGCGCCAACAGTCCCTACAAAGTGAGTCCGCAAATCTGAGGCGGAGGATTCGGGTAATCGCGATCTTCAGCCTAGCGTCCTCCGGGGCCGATTGCTCCAATCATTGTCGCAAGACCATCTGGGGTTTGGCGCTGGGCGGTAAAAGGTCATGGTTCTCCTCAACAATCCAGACCAATCTTCCCTCCACTCCTCCCATTTGCTACGGAGCTCTCTCTCCAGATAGGCCTCTTTCTTGCCGACCCTAGAGACCCAAGCAATTCCTCCGGCAAGGGGCTCTCCTCTCTCGGCTCGGGGCAAAAAGTAGTGACGGAAAAGAGCTACATTTGGGTGGACTCCGACAAAGTTTTCGCAGAGATGTGCGAAAACCGCCATGGTCAGAACGGCGTTGGGGGTGAAATCAAGGAGGTGGAACCCGTAGGTGTTCATAATATCGCAAAAGAACTCAGAGAAGGGCGGCCAGAGCCCGCAGTAGAAGAAGAGCGCGAAGAAGGGATACCCCATCGGGGCCAGTTCTGCAGCAGCGGCGGGGAGTACCTTCGTGCGCGGATGCGCCCGCGTCTCCGTCGACCAGAAGAGGTAATAGTTCTCCCTCAGCTCCCTTGCGGCGAGCTGAGGGGGGAAGACGGCCCGCTCCTTCCGCAGCGCCGCAAGCCGCAGTGCCTCGGCCGACTTCACGGTCTTCCCCTTGTCGGCTTTCGGGCCCATGGCGGAGGCAGTGGGGGAGGTCGACGACGTTGTTGGTGCTGGTGGCAATGGGGGGCGGAGCGCCGCTCTCTTTTCAGCCTTGAAGAGAAGGGGGGAGTGGCGGTGGTTTTTCGATGGGACAGCGACTGGCAAGGTAGGCGACGTGCCCTGCTTCCCGCTTATAAAGGGGAGGGGCGGACGTTCGATTCGAATAAAGAAACCCCACGACCTCGCCCACGATCTCTCACACGACGCCCACGTCGGTGCGTGCTGCTCGTGGGGGGACGTGGTGGGTCCGGGTGAGTTACGGTGTGACCCGGGCTGCGTGTGCCCGTGCCTGTTTTGGGCCCGCCCAACAGCGCTTCGGCACCGTGTGGCCCAGCCTGGGGCTCTGCTTGTACTAGAGTAGGGGTACCCTAGTATCCCGAACTTGTGCACGGGCTGTTGCAGCCCTCCGCTGCAAGGCTTACCGGTGACCGCCAAGGTCCTCCGTGGTTCCTTTGGAGCCATTCAAGAACAAAGTATTCAAGCCGTGGAGACAAGACCCGGCAAGAGGAGCTTGCCGGGAAGGTCACCCAAGGCACTTAGGAGACAAGGCCCCGGCAAGAGGAGCTTGCCGGGAAGGCCACCTCAGGCACCTACAAGACAAGACCCCGGCAAGAGGAGCTTGCCGGGAAGGCCCGGTGAGCAACAAGCTTCCGGCGTGACAAGATAACAACCGCGGCAAGGCGCTTGCCGCGGAAGACCACCTTCGTACCTACGCCTCCAACAAGATCCACTAATGTGTCGCCTCAGGGCCTTTCCAGCGCCAAGGTGGCGAGAGGTCGCAGGCAGCCGTGCGAGGTGGCAAGCGGCGCTGACAAGTTTGCCATCATGGCGGACGGTGGCGCCCCCTGACGGTCCCTTTTGCACTGTTAGGGTGACAAGATGGGCATTTAATGCCTGTCCCCTGCCGTCAGGGTTACGTATATTACACTGTACACTGTTCAAGTAGGTGTACCAACCACTAGTTTTACATTTGTACCCCCGTCTACGTTGCCACCTGTCGGAGCCCCTTTGAGCATATAAAAGGAGGCCCATGCGCAACGTAGAAGGGGTTGGTTAGTCGATCAGTTCCCTCCAGGCTCAGTCTCGTCAGCAGCTCGTCTGTGCTGTAGCATTCGAGCGCTCCTGAGCAAGAAGGCAATACACCTAGGCATGCAGCAGTAGGAGTGTTATCTCTCCGGAGAGCTCCGAAGCTGGGTAAAACCTCTCGCGTGCTTCGCCTCGATCTTCTCTTCGTGCGACCTCTGCTCTCCGTCGAACCGAAAGGGGCTCGGTCCGCCGGCCCCATAGGTGTCCGTGGGCCAGATCAGCCTGCCCCGACACAACGGACATCATGAGGCTACACCCTGTTCTGAACAATAACTTGACGGTGATGCAGCATGCCGCCCTTTGCCACAAGATGTTCAGGGTCGACGGCAAGTTCAAGTTCCGGTAGGAGTCATCCCCCTGTGCAACAACACCGCCCTGACCTCAATCATTGCCATGATGCCGGCGTTCAACGCCCATGGCCTTGATCAAAGTTGGGCCGAGCCATCCGCGGAGCAGGTGGAGGATTTCTTAGACAACTTGTCGGAGGAGGCCGTTCAAGAAGAGACGAACTTCATCCGCCCCACCACCAACGAAGAAGTGGCGTACATTGCCAGTAGGGCGAAAGAGGTGTCCCTTGCCGAGGAGGCCGGCAGAGTTGGCTTCATGGAAGACGAAGCCATCGCAGAGGAGGACTTTGCCGAGCGGGGGGAACTTGCCGGAGAGCACAGTGGCCCAGCCGCCGGGGGCCCTTCTGCTGAGGATACAGCAGAGGAGGAGCCGTATGAGGAGCCTCCAGCTCCGGAGAAGAAGAAACGGGTCCTTAGCAGCCTGCTGGGGGTGTCGCTGCCGGCAAGATACCTTGTCGTTCGTAGCGCAGCCACTTGAACTGTTGAGTGGACTCGAAACAGTGGCAAGGGCGCCACCAATCGTGACAAAGTTCCTTTGTGTGCAGGTTTTCCATACAAGAACCAAAATCGTTTAAGGAAAATAACCTCATTAAAAAATTCACTCAAGGTTTCACACTTAGCTTTTCGCTGTTGTACTCTTTCCTGCAATATGCCACTTCGAACATCGCCTGTTGGTGTCTATACTCCATACCATCATCCCCCCGACAAACCTGTACGTGAGGGAACCTCCTATACTTTGAGAAAAAGAAAGAAGAGAAAACAGGAGCATGGAACCTTGGCGGTTCATCAGTACTTGCCAGAAACAAACGTAGTACAGTATCCTGGACAAGCATGTATATAAATAAACATGGAAATCGACAAGAACTGTATATACTTAAACTTATTCAACTGCGCACAGGGTCCACGCCTGGCTCTGTACATAGGATTATATGCCTTGCGGGCAAGGCTAGTACAAAAGGGGGGTTGCTAAGGGACCGGGCAACTACGCCTCATGGGTAAAACTTGCGAAGATGTTCGATATTCCAGGAGTTGCTCACTGGAATGCCATCTTCGGTCTGTGCGGATCGCGCCGGGCCCGGTGACTCAGACATTACCCGATAAGGGCCTTCCCACTTTGGCGCCAACTTGTTGGAATTCTTGGCCGACTAAACACGCCGAAGAACAAGGTCGCCTTCCTCAAGGATTCGGGCATGAACCTTGCGGCTATGGTAGTGGCGCAAGGCTTGCTGGTAGTGCTCTGCTCGCACAGCAGCCTAAAGATGACCTTCCTCAAGGAGCATAGCATCATCTTGCTGCAACTGCTCTTGCTCAAGCAAATCATAAGCGAGCACTCGAGGCGACCCGTGTATGAGTTCTATGGGGAGAAATGCTTCTGCCCTGTACACCAGGGAGAAGGGCGTCTAGCCGGTGGCTCGATTTGGTGTCGTCCTCATTGACCAAAGAATTGCCGGCAACTCATCAATCCAGCATCTTCCGCACTTGTGCAGCCTGTCGAAAGTATTTGTCTTGAGGCCCCGCAGCACCTCAGCATTTGCCCTTTCCGCCCGGCCGTTGCTTCTTCGATGAGCAGTAGAAGCAAAACATATTTTGCTGCCAAGGTCTTGGATATATTGCATGAAGGTGCGGCTCATGAACTGTCTGCCGTTATTGGTGATGGCTCTTTTTGGCACACCAAAACGACAAATTATTTCTTTGAAGAACTTGACGGCTGACTGTGCTGTCACCTTTCTCACTGCTTCCACTTCCGGCCACTTTGTGAACTTGTCGATTGCGACATACAAGTACACAAAGCCCCCGACGACATGGGGAAAAGGGCCCAATATGTCGATCCCCCAGGCCGAAAATGGCCAGGAAAGAGGGATCGTCTGAAGAGCTTGAGCTGGCTGATGGAGTTTTTTTAATGGAACTAACACGCTTCACACTTGGTTACTAGTGCAGCTGCATCCTGGAGGGCAGTGGGCCAAAAGAAACCTTGCAGGAATGCCTTGCTGGTAAGAGCCCTTGATCCTATGTGGGAGCCACATATGCCTCCATGTATTTCTGCCAACAGCTCTAGTCCGTCCTCCCGAGGAATGCACTTCAATTTCACACCGTTTGGTCTTTTACTGTACAGGACATCATCGACAAACTGGTACATTTTGGACTGATGGGCTACTTTCTCCGCTTCTTACTGTTCCTCGGGGAGTTCCCCTGTTTGGAGGAACTGAACGATGTGTTATGCCCATGCTGGAGCCTGAGGCTCGACGGCAAGGACTAAAGGCATGTCTTTTGCCATGGGAGCAGTTGTCTCTACAGCAAGGGCTCGAGGCCCTGCCGGAGCCTGTCGCCCCCCGGCAATCTTGGCATCGTCCCCGGCAACTTCCTTGTCGGCGGCTCTAGGGAGCTCAGCGGGAAAGTACATGTCGGAGCTCAACTTCCTCCGCTTATTTTGTCCTGCTGATGGTTCAACGGATGGCTGAGTTAGTTGGAGCACAAAAGTTCCTGGTTCCACAAGTAACTTGAGGGCAACACGTTTTGACAGGTCGTCAGCAATGCTGTTCTCTACTCGAGGAACATGCTCTGCTTGCAGACCGTCAAAATGCTCCTCCAATTTCCTCACTTCATCTACGTAAGATTCCATCAACGGGCTCTGATAATCTTTGTTGACTTGCTTGACGACAAGCTATGAATCACCTCTGGCAATGATCTTCCTAATTCCAAGATCTGTCGCGATCCTGAGACCGGCAAGCAGTCCCTCATACTCTGTAGTGTTGTTTGTAGATCTCTCCTGTGGAAAGTGCATCTAGACCACATATTTGAGGTGCTCTGGTGGGTGCGACAAGTAGCACACTAGCACTGGCGCCTTGCAGTGAGAAAGCCCCATCAAAATACATAAACCAGTCACGGCTCATTTCCTTGCCGGGGAGAGTGGTCTCCTGAATCTTCTCGTCAGGCGTTGAGGTCCATTCTGCAATGAACTCCACCAAGGCTCTGCTCTGAATTGTTGAATTGCTTTCAAACCTGAGACCAAAGCTTGACAGCTCCAACGCCCACTCCACAATCCTTCCAGTTGCATCTGGGTTGTGCAGGATCCGTTGCAATGGGAAGCGAGTGATGACGGTGAACTCATGTGCCTAGAAATAGTGGCGCAGCTTCCTCGAGACCATAAAGAGGCTGAAGAGCAACTTCGGCACACCAGAGTATCTTGATCTAGCCCCCTGCAAGAGGGAGCTGACAAAATAAACTGGGTGTTGCACCATCTTCTTCTTCTGTGTCATTTCATTTTTTCTTGCGCAGATCCCGCCTTGCCAGCACCAGATTCTATCGTGGGTCTTGCCTTGTCGGCACCAGACTCTGCCGAGGGTCTTGCCTTGCCGGCGCCAGACTCTGTCGGGGGTCTTTCCTTGCCGGCGCCAGACCCTGACGGGGAGAGCTCTGGCTCGTCATCTGACGGTCTTGCCACTGACGCTGCTTCTTCATCAGCTTCTCTCTACGCCACTAGCGCAGCACTGACCACTTGATTCATTGCCGCTAGATATAGCAGCAACGGCTCTTGCGGTTTAGGCGCGACTAGTGTTGGTGTAGAGGAGAGGTACCTCTTCAAATCTTGCAGCGTTGCCTCCGCTTCCGGAGTCCATTTCATTGGACCTGCCTTTTTCAAGATCTTGAAAAAGGGGAGTGCACGCTCAGCAGATTTGAAGATGAACCTGCTTAGAGCAGCAACGTAGCCAGCAAGTCGACGCACGTCTTTGACCCGTCTTGGTGCTTCAATTTGCTCAATTGCCTTGCTCTTGTCAGGGTTCGCCTCGATCCCACGCTGAGACACAAAGAATCCAAGAAGCTTGCCGGATGGGACGCCGAACACACACTTCTCTGGATTGAGCTTGAGATTGATCTTGCGCAAATTTGCAAATGTTTCTTCCAAATCTTGCACAAGTGTTGCCTTGTCCTTGGTTTTGACCACTATGTCATCCATATAAGCTTCCATATTTCTACGTAGTTGGGGCTCCAAACTGATCTGGACTACTTTGGCAAATGTTGAACCAACGCTTTTTCAACCCGAAAGGCATTCGTATAAAACAATACGTACCACATGGGGTGATAAACATGGTCTTCTCTTCATCTTCCTTTGTCATGAAGATTTGATGGTACCCTGAGTAAGCATCAAGAAACGACGGAAAGTCACACCCGGCAGTGGAGTTCAAGATCTGGTCGATGCGTGGCAAGGGGAAAGGATCCTTTGGACAGGCTTTATTGATATCTGTATAATCAATGCACAACCTCCATTTTCTATTCGCCTTGCGCACCACGACCGGATTGTCCAACCACGTTGGGTGGAGCACTCCTCTGACCAAGCCTGCCGCTTCCAACTTCCTAATCTCTTAAGTGATAAACTCTTGCTGCTCCAAAGCTTGCTTCCTGACCTTCTGCTTGACGGGCTGCACATGAGGACAGATAGCAAGATGGTGCTCAATTACCTCCATGGGAACGCCGGGGATGTTAGATGCTTGCCATGCAAACACATCAACATTCGCCCGCAGGAAGGCAATGAGCGCGCTTTCCTATTTGCTGTTGAGGGTGGAGCTTATAGTGAAAGCTCCGCCCGTGCCGTCCTCCTTGACGGGCACCTTCTTAGTTTCTGGTGGGGCTGCCTTGGATTTCTTGCTCTTGCTAGTGGAGCTCTCTGGCACTTCCTCGACGGGAACGCGGCACTCCGAGGAGGCGCGCTTGCTGGAGTGGGTGCAAGAGGTCTTGCCGGCGCAAGAGGTCTTGCCGGTTTTCTTCCCCCCGGGAACTCAAGTGGCAGGAGCAAGTGCCTTGGCGGCAGGTGCTATAACTGCCTCCCAGTAGAGTTGATCGGCGTAGATAAGCACATCTTTCTTGTCGGAGTTGACAGTGATGATGCTCATTGGGCCAGGCATCTTCAACATGTTGTAGGCGTAATGTGACGCCGCCATAAACTTGGTCAGTGCTGGGCGACCAAGGATCCCATTATATGGCAACGGGATCTTGGCGACATAAAAAATGATCTTCTCCTTCCTGTAGTTCAGCTCACCACCAAATGTAACTGGTAGTGTGATCTTACCCTTCGGCTGGCTTCTTCCCGAGTTGATCCCTTGAAACGTGCCCGTCTCTTCGAGATCTCCGTCAGGAATTTGTAACCTCTTTTTCACTTTGGGCGATATTAAGTTCAGACTGGCCCTAGTCAACTAACATTATTGTCACCTTGAGGTTGTGAATCGTTGGCGAAACCAACAATGGCAAACACCCGATCGCGGTTTGTCGGTGCAACAAACCCTGGGTCTGTTGCCCAACTGTGCACAGGCACAAGATCAAGATTGAAGCACCATCTTAAGTCGGAGATTGAAGAACCAAGAGATTTGAAGAACCAACATGCAGCTCAAAGAGACCAAGATCGAGCCAGAGGAGCAATATATCAGCAAGTGAAGGGCCTACCTTGCCGAGCAGGCGAGCCCGCCAAGGGGCAAGGCCACCACCAGAAGCAAGCAATCAAGGCTCCCTAGCAGAGCTTGCCGGGGCTCGTGGGGGCAGAACCACCCCACCAACCACTCAAACATGACTTGAGTCGTCAATCAGTGTGGTGTCAAGCCGCAAGATGATTAAGTGGCAGCCATTCTCCACATGTCAGTCATTTCCTACAGAAGAAACCCGTAGATGACACCCGTCCTGCAATGTGCCAAGAGAACAGATGCGGAGCTGGCAAGATAGCACGGCAGGCCTTGCCAGGCGACCAGTGATGTGACACTAAGCGGCGCATTTAATGCACCCTGTCAGCCCGCAGAGTTAGGTATGATAGCACTGTTCACTATCATATCAGTGGATAATGACAGTGCATTAAATGTTAACTTTGCCACTGTGGTGAGCCCTTAATCTATAAAAGGAGGCCCATGGAATTCATAGGAAGGGTTGGAAAGTTGATCAACCCAAGCCACCATACACGCGTAGTCGCTGCGGCCCTGGGGCAAACCCTGCCGGGCAAGTGTATTACGCGTCACCACACTCATTCCATCATCAATCCACCAAAGCAGGATTAGGTTCTTACGCCTCGCGGCGACCCAAACCTGGGTAAATTGCTTGTGTGCTCTCTGCCGTCGTGCCGCACGCTGATCTGCTCTTTGTGCAATGCGACGTCCCCCCGCCGAACTAGCAAGGGGCCACCCGGTCCCATAGGTGGCCGCGGATATCCCCGCGACATGTTTGGCGCGCCAGGTGGGGGGCTCGCTTGCATGAACCTGAAAGCGTGCGCAGTGCGTCAGCTTCATCGCCATCTTCATCTTCGACGATGCCATCGACCATGGCGCCTAAGAAGAAGTCCGGCCCTTCGGCCCATCCGTCCACCTCAAAGGCTCCGCCGCCCACCACCTCTAGTGTCTCGGAGGATGCGGGGGCGAGCAAGGACGTGAACGCTGCTAGTGGCATGGTTGGAGCAGGTGGCGCCATCGCCACTCCCCCTGCGGCCGACACGGGGGCTGAAGACGTCGGAGGAGGACAGCATCAGCAACGCCTTGGCGGTCATGCTCCACAAGCTGCGGGCGAGGGGGTCACTCCGTCTGCACCCTCTCCCCCCACCGACGAGCATAGCCACGGCAACAGCGCTCCGTCCAGGGTGAACCATCGCCCTCTGGCCGTCCCGGACGAGTCGACCAGACCGTTGCGCGCGACGAAGCCGCTGACCCTCAAGCACCACCGCGCAACCCGCTGCCCAGGTGGTCGTCCCATAGCTACGTGGATGCCGCACCCCCGCCATCGCCACCGCTGGAACCATCAGAAGCCGGGCGATGGTGTGGTCGACGTCATCAACATCTATGCCAAGCACAGCCACGGCGGCTATGGCTCGAGCTCAATTGCTGCTGAGGTTTCCGCCAGCAGCTGAGCAGATGGATAAATGGCGTGCCACTATCTAGCGCCTACTCGGTTTCGCCGAGGCTAGAGGCTCACGGCAGGCTGGCCCTCCACAACCTCCCCGAGCGACAGAAACCGCCCGTACTGCTTGCCGAACGGAGGGGGGCCGTCCCCACCATGGCAGCCGACGCAGGCGCAGCTGAATCAAGCCCCCAACGACATCTCGATGGCCTCTTCTGACCCTCGAGCACGTCCAGGCCAACGTCGAGCCCCGGAGGATAGGCGGCAGGGAGACGCGCACGTCGTCATGGATCGGCGCCACAATGACTTCCGCCAGACCGACGGGTGCGATGGCCTTAACGTCGACGAGCATGCGCTCGGTGTTGGCGGTTGCCTACCTTTCGAGGTCGGTTGCCCTGCCTTTACACGAGAGTTGCGGCAAGTCCGTTGGCCGTCCGTTTGCACGTTCAAGCTAGAGATACCTGAGAAATACGGCGGGAGGCTGAACCCGGCAGAGTTCCTGAGCATCTACACCATCGCTGTTCAGGCTGCCGGGGGAAGAGATGAGAAGGTGTTTGCCAACTACTTCCTTTTGGCCCTCAAGTCCAATGTGAGGTCTTGTCTAATGCACCTGCCAGAGAACTCCATTTCGTCATGGGCAGATATGTGCCACGAGTTCATCGGTGCCTTCACCGGTGGCCACCAAGAGCCCGGCAGGCCCAACGACCTGCAACTTCTCCAGCAGAAGGAAGGAGAAACCCTCCGTAAGTATTTATAGAGATTCAGTAAAGTTCATAGAAATATTCCAAATATCCATCCGGCAGCCGTTATAGCAGCCTTCCAGTCTAATGTGCGCAACCGTCGCATTCGTTCTAAGAGGAATGTGCGGTTGCCCAAGACTATGAAGGAGCTATACACACTGGTGGATAAGTGTGCTCGGATGGAGGAAGGAAGGAAGTTGCACGGAGAGGAGGATTGCATCAATGTTGATTCAGAGAATGAAGATGAATCAACCAGTCAGCGAAAGGGCAAGAAGCGCAGTAACAAACCAAGAGATAAGGCAGTGATGACTGTAGAAGGTTTGGGCACACCTAGTACCGGCAAGAAGACCAAGGCTGAGGCCCCCGACAAGGAAGCTGCCGGGTGCGTTGCTTTCCGGGAAGCCGCTGCCGTGGAAAAAGTTGGGAAAGGTGATGGGCCGTACTGCAAGATCCACCAGACCAAAGGCCACGACCTTCAGGAGTATTATCAGGTTGAGCAGCTTGTCAAGAAACAGAGGGCAGAGTATGATAAGCGTGATAAGGAAAAGTTCAGAATGCTGCTGGCGGTAAGGGCCGAGGTGGTGAAGCAAATCGCCCCGGCAAACCCTTACGGAACCAAGGAAAACCCGCCAGGGGCCAAGAGAAGGAAATATGTGATGATGTGAGTGATGAAGGGAATGAAGAGGAAACCAGTGAGCAGGAATTTCAGAAGGCCATAGATGCCCTATGCATTGATGGAGGTGCATCTTTGCACACCTCTCATCGCCAACTCAAGCGATGGGCACGAGAGGTCAATGTTGTGGAACCAGCGCCAGAGGCCCGGAAGTCGCGCAAGTGGCCCCACACACCCATCATCTTTGATGAGGAGGATCACCCTGGCTGCACCACAGCAGTAGGGTGTTTGCCATTGTTGGTCTCCCCAACAATTCGCAACCTCAAGGTCACAAAGATGTTTGTGGATGGCGGGGCCGAGTTTAATCTGATTTCCCCGGCAGTCATCAACAAGCTTCAGATAGGAGAAGAAGAGCTAGAAGGCACCTGTACATTTCAAGGAGTCAATCCCGGCAGGAGCCATCCCAAAGGGAAAGATTACGTTGCCGGCGATGTTCGGCGGAGAACTGAACTATCAGACTGAGAAGATTGTGTTGGATGTGTTTGATCTCCCCCTGCCGTACAATGGGAGTTTGGGACACCCGGCCCTGGCTAAGTTCATGGCAGCATCCCACTATGCTTATAACACTTTGAAGATGCCTGGGCCACTAGGAGTCATCACTATCCCATCAGAGGAGAAGGATGCAATTATCTGCATGGACAAGATGTACCGGGATGCAGTCGCAGCACAGGCTGCAGCAGCAGCAGCATCTCCCGCCAAGGAAAGCAAAGGAAAGAAGAGCGATTGTAGGACCTCGGGCAAGGAGTCCGGGAAGCGTGCCCCCTCCGAGTGCACGACACCCGTTGACGACGTGCCAGAGTGTTCAAACAGCAAGAGATCCAAGGTTACTGCACCCCAAGTAAAGAAGGTTCCGGCAGGGCTGGCTGGCGTTGATGGTACTTTCACTATCAACGCCGCCCTTGATGAAAAATAGGAAAGCATGCTTGTTTCCTTCCTGCGGGTGAATATCAATGTGTTTGCGTGGCAACCATTTTATATGCCTGGTGTTCCCAGGGAGGTAATCGAGCACCACCTTGCTGTCTGCCCACATGCCTGACCCATCAAGCAGAAAGTCTAGAATCAGGCGTTGGAGCAGCAACAGTTCATTGCCGAGGAAATGAAGAAACTAGCGGCAGCTAGTTTGTTCAGAGGAGTACTGCATCCTACGTGGTTAGCAAATTGAGTGGTGGTCTGGAAGGCGAATGGGAAATGGAGGCTTTGCATTGATTTCAGAGATCTCAACATGGCTTGCCCGAAGGACCCGTTCCCCTTGTCGCGCATCGACCAGATCGTGGATTCCACTTCAGGTTGTGATTTGCTGTCATTTCTGGATGCATACTCCGGGTATCACCAGATCTTCATGTCCAAGGAAGATGAAGAGAAGACATCGTTCATCACTCCATGTGGTACGTACTGCTTTGTCCGCATGCCTTTTGGATTAAAGAGTGCCGGGTCCACTTTTACAAGAGCAGTCCAGATTGGTTTTGAGCCACAGTTGCATAGAAATATAGAAGCCTATATGGATGACATCGTGGTGAAAACCAAGGATAAGACCACCCTTATCTAGGATTTGGAGGAGACATTTGCTAATCTGCGCAAGATCAACTTGCAGCTTAATCCAGAGAAGTATGTATTCGGTGTTCCCTCCAGCAAGCTACTTGGATTCTTCGTGTCCCATCGAGGGATCGAAGCTAACCCCGACAAGATCAAGGCCATTGACCAAATCCAAGCAGCAAGGACAGTTAAGGATGTATGGCGCTTGACGGGATGCGTTGCCGTGCTAAGTAGATTCATTTCCAAGTCTGTCGAGTGTGCCCTACCGTTATTTAAAATTTTGAAGAAAGCAGGGCCTATGAAGTGGACCCCGGAAGCAGATGCTGCTCTGCAGCAATTGAAGGCCTAGATATCGTATGTGCCTACCTTGGTTGCACCCAAACCCCAAGATCCGTTATTGCTTTACTTGGCGGCAACCAACCAAGTGGTCAGTGCAGCCTTGGTAGCACAGCGAGAGGTGGATGAGGCAGAAAGTGGCCAGGTCACGCAGAGTCAGAAAAGGATCAGAACAACAATGAGCATGGCAACGAGAGCAACCCAAAGGACGCGACAAGGAAGAAAGTGGTGCATCACCCAGTATACTTTGTCAGCTCCTTGTTACAAGGGGCTAGATCGAGGTACTCTGGCGTGCAAAAATTGATCTTTGGCCTCATCATGGCCTCAAGGAAACAACGCTACTACTTCCAAGCCCATGAGATCACAGTTGTCACTCGTTTCCCGTTGCAAAGGATACTTCGAAACTCCGAGGCCATCGGCAGAATAGTGGAGTGGGCTTTGGAGTTATCCAGCTTTGGTTTGAAGTTTGAGAGCACATCAACTATTCAGAGTAGGGCACTGGCAGAGTTTATTGTAGAATGGAGGCCAACCCCTGATGAAGAAGTGACAGAAACAGCTCTCCCCAGCAAGGAATCACCCTAAGAATGGATTGTGTATTTTGATGGTGCCTTTTCCCTACAAGGTGCAGGGGCTGGCGTGCTTCTTGTTGCCCCCTCCGGGGAGCACTTGAAGTACGTCGTCCAAATGCACTTTGCCCAGGAAGAAGCCACCAACAATACAACTGAGTATGAAGGGCTCCTTGCCGAGCTCAGAATTGCAGCAGAATTGGGAATTAAGAAGCTGATCATTCGAGGAGATTCACATCTTGTGGTGAGACAAGTCAACAAGGATTATCAAAGCCCATTGATGGAAGCATACATCAAGGAAGTGAGGAGACTGGAGGAGCACTTTGATGGGTTGCAAATAGAGCACGTACCCCGTGCGGAAAACAACATAGCTGATCACCTGTCAAAGTGTCTGCAGAAGCTTCCTATGGAACCTGGGACTTTTGTTCTCCAGCTCTCTCAGCCCTCCGTATCACCAGCCATAATGGCCCGGAAAAGGAGAAAGTTGGACTACGGTAAGCCTCTCCCGGTCGAGCCGTCCGCCCCCTGCAGAGACCCTGCCAGAAACAACTCCTCACAGCCTGCCGGACCACCCCCTCCAGCCAGGCCTATGGACCCCGCGAACGAGGCTGGTGCTCCCGCAGCAGAGGAGGTGCTGCTAGTCCTCGTTGCCGAGCCCCAGGCTCCAAATTGGGCAAGGCACATTGTCCACTTCCTCCAAACCGGAGAACTTCCCGGCGACCAAGATGAAGCTGAGAAAGTAGCCCGGAGGGCCAGTATGTATCAGTTTCTCGATGACACTCTGTATAGAAGGAGGCCCAATGGAGTGAAATTGAAGTGTGTCTGCCGGGAGGATGGGGGAACTGCTGGCTGAGATTCACAGAGGAATGTGCGGCTCACACATTGGATCAAGGGCATTAGTTGGGAAAGCATTCCGGCAAGGATTCTATTGGCTCACAACCCTCCAAGATGCAGTCGAGCTTGTCACGACATGTGAAGCCTACCAGTTCCATTCCAAGAGAACACACCTGCCTGCCCAAGCCCTTCAGACAATCCCTCTATCATGGCCATTTTCGGTCTGGGGGCTCGATATCCTCGGCCCCTTCCCGTGAGCAATTAGGGGCTTTGAATTCTTGTTCGTTGCCATCGACAAGCTTACAAAGTGGCCGAAAGTGACTGCCGTGAGAAAGGTGACTGCTCAGTCAGCTATCAAGTTCTTGAAAGAATTTGTGTGTCGTTTCGGAGTTCCGGCGAGGATCATCACTGACAACGGCACCCAGTTCACAAGACACGCCTTCATGCAATACGTTCATGCCCTCGGATGCAAGATCTCATTCGCTTCTGTGGCACACCCCCGGAGTAATGGACCAGCTGAGAGGGCGAACACTGAAGTGCCTCGTGGGATTAAGACAAGAACTTTCGATACGCTGCAGAAGCACGGCAGGCGGTGGATCGAGGAGCTGCCGGTAGTTCTCTGGTCCCTTAGAATGACACCAACCGAGCTATCGGGCAGACTCTCTTCTCCCTGGTCTACGGGGCAGAGGCAGTTATCCCTACAGAACTCATTTACGGGTCCCCTCGAGTGCTTGCCTATGATGAAGTAGCGCAAGATCAGCACCAGTGTGACGATGATGTGCTACTCGAGGAGAACCGTCTCCGGGCTGCTACGCATGCTGCACGTTGCCAACGAGCCCCGTGTCGCTATTATAGCCGTAGGGTTCATGTCCGGTGTTTTGAGGAAGGTGACCTTGTCCTTAGGCGCGTTCAGTCCGCCAAGGGTACACACAAGCTGTCACCAAAGTGGGAAGGCCCTTACCGGGTGGTACGAGTCACCAGTCCGGGCACAGTCCGTTTGGAGACCGGAGATGGCACTCAGTTGCAAAACTCATGGAATATTGTGCATCTCCGCAAGTACTACCCGTAAGGCGCGAGGCTGCTGAGCAGTGCCCGACAGCCACCCTTTTGTACAGGCCTTGCCTCAGCTGCATGTAACCCCTTGTACAAAGCTGGGGCGATTACCCCGTGCAAGAGAAAATAAAGAAGTGCTATAGGGGGGCCCCAACTAAGATTGCATGCATGCACAAGCACACCCAGATCACTGCATAAGCATTTCATGAGCATTTGCATATGCACATAGGATTGCATCCTGCATTCATTCTCATCTAAATGGAGTTGCTGGTTCCTGCTGTGATCTTGGCTTCGACAAAGGACGAGAAGATTGCACGGCACGGCGACCCCCCAGCAAAGCCAAACAGATAAGTTTTACCTCTTGTCCATTAGTGTTCTGTAAAGCTATAAATTTGCATGAGAAACCCTCGCCTGTCTTTTGACACTTAGGTGCTCCCATCTATGACTCGAACGTTGCTTCAGTCAGGATGGTCGTAGTAGCCTTTGGTAAAAAGGAGTTAGCGGGGGGCTGGCCCCTTTGTCTGTTCCCCGGCAGACGGAGCTCTCCGACAGACAAGGAGGGTGCCGGTAGCATATCCTGCCGGCGAAAACTCGTTTATTTTTATTAAAGAGGCACTCCTCTGCATGGATATACACATGCACGGGTTCCCGGCAAGGTTCATATTTTTCATTTATATGCTAACACAAGTACAAGCATTACAAAACACAAAGATGTACTCAAGAGATTACATTATTTGAATTAAAATTTGGCAATTGCCAGACCAATTTAAGATTAAAAAAAGATAAGTGCCCCATTACACCTTTCCCCCTGTCCATCCCCTACAGGAAGAGGTCGAAGGGGCCGGAGGCGGGCATAGCTAGGATTTGGTGCCTCCACAGGATCAGGACGACGCTACTCCCCAGCAAGGAGGAAGATACAGGAGGGCAGGCATGGATGGTGACACTGCCGGAGGACCAGATGGGAGGTACGGAGTCATCGACAAACACGACTCGTTACAACAGTCGTCCCCGTTCTTGACGCGTCGTGGGTTGCCGCTGCCATCCGCATCACTACCACCTGAAGACCTCGGCACAACCACCACGCCGGGCACCATGCTCTCTAAGCCCTTCTACAGAGAGCATGGTCGTCCCCGGAAGCCCTGGCGTTGGAAGTCACCGCACGTCCTAAAGACGTGTGAGAAAGCAAGGAGCCTTCCTGTTCGACGAGAAGATCGTGCCCAGGAGGAGTCAGATTCTCCCCCATTAGCGGCGAATCTCTCCTACGGCTCCTCCCGGATGCCGCAGAAGGAGGGAGAATGGGGAGCGGTCGACTACCACGCTCCGTGTTCATCTTGAGCCGCGATATGCTGTTGTCCGCGTCCCCTCCCGCTGAAGTCAAGGCCACGGGCGACCCGGCTGCAAGCACAATAGGGTTTCCACTCACGGCGTTGATGTCACGCCGCCAGAACCTCCCTCTCAGATCCAACGGAAATCCCAAACAGGAGCTCAGGGGATGGCCCCAGGCTCTTCTCTTCAGCATCGCCGGTGGAAGTAGAGAACAAGGGAAGAAGAAGGAGGATGCAAAGATGGATGACTCCACCCTCCTCCGCCTCTCCCTTTTATAGGCCGGGCGGGGAAGGGCAGCTGCTCCATCAACGGGTGACCACCGCCCTCCTCGGCCAATTCAAGGCGGGCGGACCCTCACCTTGATGCTCTCCCACGCCACACGCCTCCGTTACCTACCCCGTGTGATGCATGCAGCATACGTGGCTAAGGATAAGGGCGCGGTGTGGGAAGAGTAATTTGGTGGTTTCTACCCCATGCGTTAAAGTCATTCACAGGCTATCACTAGAGCAGCCCCACCGCTATTGGCTTTACACCACGTGCAGGGAAACCGGAAACTGCCCCGAAATCAAGACTAATGAAGCAGAAATGGAAACCTCAAGGGGCCAACCCCTTCAGTGATCCTGCCTGTGCACTTATTAGGCCCTACCCCGACAATGCTCAGCAGCGTGTTCGAGGCAGGCCCGGGGGCTTCTGTCGGTGCAACAAACCCTGGGTCAGTTGCCCAACTGCACATGCACAAGATCAAGATTGAAGCACCAGCTTAAGTCGGTGATTAAAGAACCAAGAGATTTGAAGAACCAACACGCAGCTCAGAGAGACCAAGATCGAGCCAGAGGAGCAAGATATCATCAAGAGAAGGGCCTCCGCTGCCGGGCAGGCGACCCTGGCAAGGGGCGAGGCCACCACCAGAAGCAAGCAATCAAGGCTCCTACAGAGCTGCCGGGCTCGTGGGGGCGTAACCCCGCCCCCAACCACTCAAACATGACTCGTGTCGTCAATCAGTGCAGTGTCAAGCCGCAAGATGATTAAGTGGAAGCCATTAGCCACATGGCAGTCATTTCCTACAGAAGAAACCCGAAGATGACACAAATCCTGCCACGTGTCAAGAGAACATATGCGGAGCTGGCAAGATAGCCCGGCAGGCCTTGCCTGGCGACCAGTGATGTGACACTAAGCGGCAAATTTAATGCACCCTGTCAGCCCGCAGAGTTAGGTATGATAGCACTGTTCGCTATCATATCAGTGGATAATGACCACTTTGCCACTATGGTGACCCCTTAATCTATAAAAGGAGGCCCATGGCACACGTAGGAAGGGTTGGAAAGTTGATGAACCCAAGCTACCATACGCGCGTAGTCGCTGCGGCCCCGAGGCAAACCTGTCGGGCAAGTGCATTACGTGTCACCACAGTCATTCCATCATCAATCCATCAAAGCAGGAGTAGGGTCTTACGCCTCGCGGTGGCCCGAACCTGGGTAAATTGCTCGTGTGCTCTCTACCGTGCTGCCGCACGCTGATGTGCTCTTTGTGTAATGCGACGTCCCCTCGCTGAACTAGCAAGGGGCCACCCGGTCCCATAGGTGGCCATGGATATCCCGCGACATGGTTGTGCGATCAGGGTGATCCTCAGCGTCAAAAATGATAGGCGTGTTGGACCATTTCAATGGCTTCTGGGCATCGATTGATTGCTCCACCGCATTAATCTCACGCGCCCACTGTTTAAGTTGGCGGTGAGAATAATGTAATGAGGCGCCACCATCAATGCACATGGCTTCTGTAGCTTTTTGGAACTCATGCTTGCTGGACTCGTCATCCTCTTCATGGTCATCATCTCCCTCTTTCTTGTCGCGGCCCCGAGCAGGCCTGTCCTGTTTGTTCTCCTTGCCGCGGTGGCCTCCTCGGCCACCATGCTTCTTGCTGGACCCCTCAGCACCATCCTGCCCCTTCTCCTTGTCTCGCCTTTCATACTCAGCTTTCTGCCTTTCCACAAGCTGCTCAACTTGCCGGCAGTTCAGGAGGTCATGGCCCTTGGTGTGATGGGTCTTGCAATATTGCTTATCGGGGCCCTCTGGCTTGTCGGCAGCCGCCAAGGCCTGGCAGGCGGCGCACCCGGCAACCTCCTCGCCGGGGTCGTCAAACTTTGCCTTCTTGGCGGTGCCGGGGATGCCGGATTCCTTGACGGCAAGCACGGTTTTCCCCTTGAGCTTCCTATTACGCCGTCGGCCCTTTTTTGCCGGGGCGACGACGTCTTCTTCTCCGGAGTCAGTTCCCACGCCGACATCTTTGCCGGGATACTTCCTTCCTTCTTCAGCTCGAGCACATCCGTCGGCCAAAACATAAAGCTCGGCAACATCCCTAACCTTGTTCATCGCCAGCTCTTCATGCATCTTGCGGTTGCGCACATTCTGATGAAATGCGCTGACGACAGTGGCAGAATGAACATATGGGATGTTGTACTGCACACGGCTGAATCTCTGTATGTATTTGCGCAAGGATTCGCCATATTTCTGGGGGATGAGATGTAAATCACTTTCCTGGCCAGGAGCTTGGTGGCCTCCGGTAAAGGCGCCAACAAACTCGTGGCACAGATCCGACCAAGAGGAGATGGAATCTACTGGCAGGTGCATCAACCACGACCTGATGTTGGGCGTGAGTACCAACGGGAAGTAGTTGGCGAGCACCTTGCCGTCTCGAGGCCCGGCAGCTTGCATCGCAATGGTGTATATGCTTAGTAACTCAGACGGATGAGACTTGCCGTCGTACTTCTCTGGGACCTCTGGTTTGAACGTGCGGGAAGTGGGCCACTTGAATCGCCACAGCTCACATGTAAAAGCTGGACAACCCACCTCGTAAGGCAGGTCACCAAAATCCCCCGGCGCAGGCTTGTCTACAGTGGGCCCTGTGCGCCTATCTGGTTGATGGCGCACTTCCCGCCGCCACTCGATGGTAGTTCGAGCGTCTTCTTTGACCCGTTCCTGAAGAACTTGACGTTGGTCGCGGAGAGCTCGTGGATCGGACGATGTCGTAGATCCATCATCGCGGGCATCGACCCGTCGAGCTGGGAACCGCTGTCATCATGGTGGAGGGAGTGCACCGTGGTCGCAGCACCTCTGATCCTTCCGCCGTCGGCACGCGCTGGCTCGGTGGACCGACGTCGCGAAGGACCTGCTTCCTGGTGCTCATCTTTATTGGCGAAACCAATAAGGCTCTGGATAGCAGCTCTCCATTCTTCGTGCTTCTCCGCAGCGGGAGGGAAATCCAGGAGTAGCTGCGCTCGCGCCAACGCCTCGGCCGGTGTAGGCGGCAGCGACAGGCGCGAAGAATGGGAGGTGCTCGGACTTCTAACTACGTTAGAAGGAGCCCATCGCGGTTCCGCGGCCGTGCGCTGTTTCCATCAGCATCTTAGCGTGCATGCCGGCCCTATGCATCTCGAGAATGATGCTGAGGGTCCTTTCCGTGGGGATGCTCGGGGTCACCAACGTAGCAGCGCTGCTCGTCGCGCATGACCAGGGAATATCGCGGCGCATGCACCGGCGGGGGTGTCTTGGAGGTCGCCGCGCCGCCCGTAGGCAGCATGGCTCCGTCCTTGGATCCAGCGGCGCGCGGGTCGTCGTCACGGCCGCGGACGATACCCCTCGCCTGGCTCCGGTCGCTAGAACATCATGGATGCTCGTGATCTCCACCTCCACCAGCGTCTACCCCATCGCCCGTCCGTGTTGGCATGGGCAGATCAGCCGCAGATGAACCGATCCCCGTGATCACCTTCTTCTTGGGAGACATGGTGATCATGAAACTGACGCGCTAACCGCTAGATCAGGTTTGCACAACCTTCTCCACCTATCTGGCGCGCGAAAGATGTTGGGGAAATGACACCTATGGGATCATGTGGTTCCCTTCTACGGTTTAGCAGGGAAGAGGAGTGCACAAAGAGCAGATCTAACGATCAACACGAGGGATTTTTACCTAGGTTTGGGCCACTGAGAAGCGTAAAACCCTAGTCCCGCTTGTAGTGTATTAAGTGTTCTTGAGCTTCTGCTAGCTGCTACGCATGCAAACTGGGCCGGAAAGTCCAAAACTCCCTCCCTATATCGCCTTGGGCCTCCTTTTATACCAAGGGGTGACCACAGTGGCATAAATGCACATAGGAGGTTTAAAGTTCCTACAGTGTACATGCTTATCACTCACGTCATAGGACAAACACATTAAATGCATTGGTTACATGCCCCTAACTTTATTGGGCATGTCCCGTCCGTCGCCGCCTCACCCCGTCTTGACACGCACCCAGGCTGATGAGGCATGCAATGACAAGCTGACTGGCTAGCCACTGTGCTGGAACGGTGGCAGGATCTTCACAAATATCTGCATGCCACCACGCAGGTGCTTGCCAGGCTGGCAGGCTAGTCGCTGCCTTGAGAGGTGGCAGGGTGGTAGAACCTTGCAATGTGCCAGCCTTGCCGCGGCCTCACAAATGTCCCCAGCAAGAATCTTGCCGGGGCCTCGCAAACGTCCCCGGCCGGAGCCTTGCTGGGAGCTTTGCCTTCTGGTCTTCACAAAGATCTGCATGCCACCACGCTGGCACCCCTGGATCTTGGTCTTGACATTTTCAATGGCGTCAGAGCTTTCAACCTCAACGGTCATGGCCTTGCCGAGGCTTCGCAAACCATTCCGGCAAGGAGCTTGACGGAGCTCACAAACCATCCCGGCAAGAATCTTGCTGGGGAGGGCGCTCAACTTGTCTTCTGCTCTCTGATTACTGGCTCAGATGTCGTCTTGGTCGTCTCGTATTTGCCTCCAGCTGCCCCCGTCAAGCCTTGCCGCGGGTACGGCTGCAACTGCCCGTGCACAAGTAAGGGGTACCAAAGGGCCCAAACTTTAGTACACCGACAGAGATCTATTTGATGTAATGACTTTTTGCGGTGCGTTTGTTGGGATCCAATGAAACGTGAGTTTGTGATGAGTTCTATCCATGAATATTTTCTGAGTCTTTGCTGAAATATTTTATGCATGATTGTTATAGCCTCGAATTTCTTCTCTGAAATTTTGGTTTGGTTTGGCCAACTAGATTGAGTTTTCTTGTCATGGGAAGAGGTTCTTTGTGATGGGTTTGATCTTGTGGTGCTCAATTTCAGTGACAGAAAGAGACATGACATGCATGTTTCTATGCTATTAAGGATAGTAAGATGGGGTATATTCCTACATTTATAGATCTTGTGTACATCGTGCCATCGTTCTTATTGCATTACTCCTTTTTTTAGTGAACCTAATACACTAGATGCATCCTAGATAGCGGTCGATGTGTGGAGTAATAGTAGTAGATGAGAATCATTTCGGTCTACTAATCTCGAACGTGATGCCTATATACATGATCATTGCCTTGGATATCGTCATGATTATTCGCTTTTCTATCAATTGCCTAACAGTAGTTTGTTTACCCACCGTCTTTTTGTTAGATCTATTTATCAAATCTAATACAATTTAATCTGTCTCAATACCGTGGAGGGATTGACAACCCCTCTTACGCGTTGGGTTGCAAGTATTTGTTGTTTGTGTGCAGGTGCAGGTGTTGTTTACATAGTGTTGTTTGGTTCTCCTACTGGATTGATAACCTTGGTTTCATAAATGAGGGAAATACTTACTGTTGCTATGTTGCATCATCCTCTCCTCTTCGGGGAATTACCAACGCAGATACAATCAATCAAGAAGAATTTCTGGCGCCATTGCCGGGGAGACATCATCAACATCTATCAGGTTCCTACGCATAAACTCTCATGTCCATGCAATTACTTTATTTGCCATTTGCCTCTCATTTTCATCTCCCGCACTTCTAAAACATGTTTTGCAAAAATAAAAAATATTTTCCATTCGCATCTTTGCTTGTTTGCTATCTTTGCTTGTGTTGCCATGTGCCTTCTATTTGCTTGCATCTTCGCTTGCTAAAAATCTATTGATATGGATCCTCGTCCACTTGCTAATCTTTTCAAAAGACCAAATTATGATGAACCAATTGCTAGTGAGTTGAGTGCACTTGATTATCTCTATGAAGTTTTGCTTGAAAATCACGAATATGAAAATTCTGATGAAAGTAGACATTTATGAAGTGATTCATGATAGCTCCTTGAATGAAAAGCATGATTGCAATGGTGTTTTTAAAATTTTATTTATGTTAATTGTGATAATAATACGCAAAACCCTAAGCTTGGGGAATATAATTTTTTATGTCCACTACTTATTGGAATAACCATGATTGGGGTGATAATGCTTCTTATGATCTTCAAATTTTATTTAAGCCTCATGATGATTATGTTTGCAGTAATATTGAAAGTAGGTCTGGAAGAGTATCAACTCTAGGTAAAAATAAGCCCACATATTTGGAGAGTGTTCAATCTTATGAAATTTTTGATAAAAGTGGGTTTGGAGAGATCATGACTTTAGTTGATGTTAATTCCACTATTTTCGAAGACTATGAGAATTTTATGCATGTGGATCATGAAGAGAAAATTTTATATGATAGTATTGTTGAATTTTATTATGATCCTACATGTAATTATTTTGAGAGAGGAAAATATGGTTGTGGAAATTTTCGTGTTAATAAATTACCTCTCTTCATGTTGAGAATGCTATTGTTTCTTTCTTCTTCCTTGCATACGCTAGATATTGCTTGTCTTGATAATTTGTTTTCCTATAAAATGCATATGCATAGGAAGTATATTAGACTTAAATATGTTTTTCACATGTATTATGATGCTCTCTTTGTTCTTCAATTCTTATCTTCCATGTGAGCATAATTGAAATTTCAAAGCCTATCTGATGTGAGGGTCACTTAAATGTGTTTCTTTTCTGTTTTTCAATAACTACACAATTATGCCTCTGTTATGATTGTGCTTTGTATGTTCCAATTAGTGTTTGTGCCAAGTAATGCCTTTGGGATGGCTTGGGTGATAGTTGATTTGATCCTGTTGGAAAACATAAACTTTTACGTCCAATAGCAGAATTTTTAAAAATCACTGAAGAGACAAAAAATTCTGAATTTTTTACACATGATTGATGTGCAACTTCCCCCGTTGTCCTAATTTTTCAGAAGTTTTGAAGTTACAGAAGTATGGTTAAATTACATATTACTACAAGCCTAGTTAGCGCGCCCCAGGGGCGCCCCCTGAGCTTGTGGCCCCCTCGTGCACTTTCTTGGCTATTTCTTATTTTCCTAAAAAAAAATCTGAAATCATCAAAAGGTATTCTTTTATGGAATTTCTAGAGTCGGTTTAATTACCGTATAACATACCTACTCCTTTTTCAGGATTCTAAGGCATTCCGGAAGGTTTCCTTTAGATGTTCCTCTGGTGTAATTGTTTGAATAATATTGGTTTCAACATTCATAGGAGTACTGCAATATAATGTTTAATTTTTTTGCCCATTAACCAACTTTGGGTTTGTGGCCTCGGAATTATTAATCTTGATAGCTCTGGAACGATAAACTTCTTCGACGCTGTATGGTCCTTCACATTTGGAGAGAAGTTTTCGTACAAAGAATCTAAAACGGGAATTGTACAATAGAATCTGGTCACCAACATTAAATTCTCGTTTCTGAATCCTTTTATCATGCCATCTTTTAACTTTTTCTTTAAATAACTTGGCACTTTCATATGCCTGTGTTCTCCACTCATCTAGAGAACTAATACAAATAACCTCTTTTCACTGCCAAGTTTGAAATCATAGTTGAGTTCTTTAATTGCCCAATAAGCTTTATGTTCCAATTCAAGAGGTCCATTTTATATGGGTGCATGCCCATAGGATTTTGACAAGCAGTTATGTATGCCCAGAATGCATCATCAAGTTTCTTGGACCAATTCTTTCTAGATCGGTTGACGGTCTTTTGCAAAGTTAACTTTATTTCTCTATTGCTCGATTCAACTTGACCACTAGACTGAGGATGATAAGATGATGCAATTCTATGGTTGACATCATATTTATCTAAAAAAATACGAAATGCACCACGAATAAAATGTGAACCACCATCAGCCATTAAATATCTAGGGACTCCAATGCTCGAAAAGATAACTTCCTTAAGAATTTTAGTAGAGTTGTTATGATCGGCACTACTAGTTGGAATAGCTTCTACCCACTTAGTAACATAAACAAAAGCAACTAAGATATGAGTGTATCCACTAGAGGAAGGAAAAGGTCCCATATAATCAAAACCCCAAACATCAAATGGTTCAATAACAAGTGAATAATTCATAGGCATTTCTTGTCGTCTACCAATATTACCAATTCTTTGACATTCATCACAAGAAAGGAAAAACTTATGTGCATCTTTGAAGAGAGTAGTCCAATAAAAACCATATTGCAATACCTTATGTTCAGTTCTGTTTCCAGCGTGATGCCCTCCGTATGCCTAGGAATGACACTTCCTTAGGATTTGTTCCTACTCATGTTCAGGTACACAATATCTAATAACACAATCTACTCCTTGTTTATAGAAGTGTGGGTCATCCCAAAAGGAATGTCTTAAATTAAAGAAGAACTTTTTCTTTGATTGGTATGTGTAACTAGGTGGTATATATTTAGCAACAATGAAAGTAGCATAGTCTACATAGCAAGGATTATTGCGAGAAGTATAGGCATTTATAACAGCTGATTGCTCATCAGGAAAACTATCATGAATAGGCAGTGGGTTATCAAGAACGTTTTCCATCCTAGACAAATTATCTACTACAGGATTTTTAGCTCCTTTTCTATCAACAATATGCAAATCAAACTCTTGCAATAAAAGAACCCACCTAATTTAACATAGTTTTAGCATCCTTCTTTTCCATAAGATACTTGATAGCAGCACGATCAATGTGAATAGTAACTTTAGAATCAACAATATAAGATCTGAATTTATCACATGCAAACACAACTGCTAAAAATTCTTTCTTTAGTAGTAGCATAATTCCTTTGAGCACTCTCCAAGGTCTTACTATCATAATGTATAACACTTAATTTCTTATCAACTCTTTGATCCAAAACAACACCAATAGCATAATCACTAGCATCACACATAATTTCAAAGGGTAAGTTCCAATCAAGCGGTTGAACAACAGGTGCGGTTATTAAAGCTTTCTTAAGTATTTCAAAGGCTTCTAGACAATCATCATAAAAACAAATGGAAGATCCTTCTGTAAGAGATTAGTGAGAGGCCGAGAGATTTTAGAAGAGTCTTTAATAAACAATTTATGAGAACCAGCATGAACAAGGAAACTTCTGATACCTTTAATATCTTTAGGACATGGCATTTTCTCAATTGTGTCAACCTTAGCATTATCTACTTCAATACCTCTTTCGGAAATTTTATGACCAAGGACTATACCTTCATTCACCATAAAGTGGCACTTCTCCCAGTTCAAGACGAGATTGGTCTCTTCACATCTCTACAAAACTTAGTCAAGGTTGGTTAAGCAATCATCAAAAGAAGTTCCGTAAATGAAAAAATCATCCATGAATACCTCAACAATTTTCTCACAGAAATTAGAGAATATAACAGCCATACATCTTTGAAAAGTAGATGGTGCATTACCTAAACCAAAAGGCATACCTCTATAAGCATAAGTTCCAAAAGAAAAAGTAAAGGAAGTTTTCTCTTGATCTTCTTGTGATACATGTATTTGAGAAAAACCAGAATAGCCGTCTAGAAAGCAAAAGTGTTTGTGCTTAGAGAATCTTTCTAGCATTTGATCAATGTAAGTCAAAGGGTAATAATATTTTCTAGTAGCTTTATTTAGTTTCCTGAAATCAATTACCATCTTATAACCAGTTACAATTCTTTGTGGGGTAAGTTCATTTTTATCATTAGGAACAACAGTAATGCCTCCTTTATTAGGGACACAATGAATAAGACTTACCCATCTACTATCGACTATGGGATAAATAATACCTGCGTCCACAAGCCTCAATATTTCAGCTCTTACGACATCCTTCATTTTGGGAATCAAGCGGAGTTGATGATCAGCGACTGGTTTAGCCTTAGGCTCCGTATTAATCGTGTGTTGACATAAAGTGGGACTAATGCCCTTAAGATCATTGAGAGTATATCCAATTTGTGGCACGGTGCTTCCTCAAAGTTTTAAGTAATATTTTTTCTTCATGCACTGAAAGGTTATCATTGATAATAACATGATATATCTTATTTTCATGAAGATAAGCATATTTCAATGTATCAGGAAGTTTCTTTAATTCAAATACATGATCGCTTTTAGGTGGGAGAGGATCTCCCAAAGTTTCAACAGGCAATTTGTGCTTAAGAATAGGTGCTTGTTTAAATAATATCTCATCTATCTCATTTCTTTCCTTCATATGCTTATCGTTTTCATGGTTTAGCAAATATTGTTCCAATGGATAAGTAGGAGGCACAAAAATACAAGCAAGACCAATGATTTCATATTTGCTAGGAAATTATTTACTATGAGGTTGTCTACTTAACTTGGAGAATTTAAATTCATGAGACACATCACAAAACTTAACACTGACCTTCTCTTTAACACAATCAATTTCAGCATTAACAATATTCAAGAAAGGTCTACCAAATATAATGGGACAAAAATCATCTTGTGGTGATCCAAGTATTAAGAAATCGATAGGATATTTAATCTTACCATACAAGACTTCAACATCTCTAACAATCCCAAGTGGTGAAATAGTACCTCTATTTGCAAGCTTAATAGTAACATCAACATCTTCTATCTCAATAGTGCAATATCATGCATAACTACTTGATAAAGAGAAAATGGAATAGCAATTACGCTAGCACCCCATATCGCATAAACCATGACAACAATGCTCTCCAATCTTAATAGAAACAAGAGGCAAGCCAACTATAGGTTTGCTCTTATCTAATTTATCTTGTTTAGTATTAACTTGGTTAGCAATCTTGGTTACTTCCTCACAGAAATAAATGACATGTCCATCAATATTATCAACCAAAAAATCTTTGACTATTGCAGTATTAGGCTCCACTTTAATTTGTTCACAGGGATTAGGTACTTTAACATTGCTCTTATGAACCACAGTTGTAGCTTTAGCATGTTCCTTGATCCTAACATGGGAAAGGTTTTTTTAATATAAGCAGTAGGTGCAACTAGATTATAGATAATTGCTTCAGTTTTAATAATAGCATGTTCCTCATGAATTTTTTCAATATGTGGATGAAATTTAAACCTCTTCTCCTTAGGGAGATCAACATGAGTGGCAAAGGATTCACAGAAAGTAGCTACTATCTTAGAGTCAAGTCCATATTTCCCACTAAACTTATGAAAAGCAGTTGTTTCTATAACAAAATTAACACACTCATATTCAAAATTTATACTTGACTCATTAACTTTGATGATTTCCCAACCTTTAGAGTTGCGTTTAATTCTTTCAATAAGATCCCGCTTGAATTCAATAGTTTTCTTCATGAAGGAGCTAAAAGAAGAAGTGGCAAACACTGCTTTACCGTCACTAGAAAGCTGAGCATAATTTTTTTGTATAATCATTTCTCTTGAGAGCTCATGATTGGTCCATGTGTGCATCATCTATTTAAGCATCCCCAAGCTTGAGCGATACTTTGTCCTTCACGAGCCAACAATTATATATATAATTTTGATCGTGATGAACCAAATGCATAGGATAAAATTTCTGGTGGAATTCCAGCTTCAATTGGTTCCAGTCCCATGTTCCAATATCATCCAATAGCTTGTACCAATATAATGCCTTTCACCTCAGAGATGAGGGGATTTTTTCTTAACTCCATCCTCAGATAAATCTGCAAGCTTAAAATATCCAAAAACATCATCTATATAGATTAGGTGCATATCGGGATGTATTGTTCTATCTCCTTCATAAGGATTAGCTAGCAGCTTCTCTAAAATACCCAAGGGAATCTCGTTATAAGTATTTTCAGTAGGTTTAGGAGCGACTCTTACCGCTTCCGGTCGAGGTGAAGATACCCCAAACAAGCCCCTCAAAGGATTACTTTCCATAGTGACAAGTAACAGTAAATTTCAGCACATAATAAAAATGTTTCCTTGCCAAATTCCACTTACTAAAGGCGCCATAAAAGAGTCTTGACGACCCACAATTATAGGATATCAATCGTAATATTTTTGGTAATTAATAGTGTCGAACCCAATGAGGATCAGAAGGAAATCATAAGCGGTTTTCAACAAGGTATTCTCTACAAGTACTGAAAGTAGCGGTAACAAGTAGTTTGGTACCAAGATAATTTGTAACAAGTAACAATAGTAAAAAGAGTGCAGCAAGGTGTCTCAATCCTTTTTATAGCAAAGGACAAGCCGAAAGTACTTCTTACAGTGAGCACAATTTTCTCGAGAACACATGGGAATCCTCGTCTAGTCACGTTCATTATGTGTCGTGGACTTAACACGGCAGATGTCCTAGACTTAGGTGTGCAGCCATCGCACTAGGTTAGCTTAAGGGGGTTGAACGGGATAAAGGACACACGGAGTTTACCCAGGTTCGGCCCCTCTCATCGAGGTAAAAGCCTACGTCCTGCTTCTAGTTGTATTTTTTGAGTTTCGATTACAAGGGAGCAAATATGCTTGACCTAGTTCTCGATTGGTTGTCTCTTGAGTTAACCCGCCACCGGGTCACTCCTTTATATACAGGTTGATGCCCGGTGGCTTACAGAGTCCCGTCCGGCTCACACAAACGTGACCGGCTTGGTTTCTAACCAAACTTGCCTTGCAGAACAAGTTATCATATGGCGGTTTACACCTTCAGGCCTTAAGTCACCTCCGGGTCTTGGGCCTTCAGACATCTTGGGCCTTCTCACCTTAAGCTGCCAACGGTGTGACCCGGCCCCTCCTGGACGGGTCATACCTCGGGGTTATATCCCCAACATTAGGCCCCAGGTTGATTTGAACTTGTTCACATCAAATCTTCATTACTTGTCTTAGCAGAAATTTCCATTATCATTTCCTTACCAAACCGTTGTAATCCGCCATGACATCACATAGCAGAACCACTGTAAGACGCCATGACATCATGCGCATTAACTCCGCACAAGGCCCAGGACACCTCAACGGATCTTTATCTTAATGAACCTCCCAAAAATCGAGGCGCCCGCCTTGCCAGCATAATCATTCTGCCCCCTCGATTCTCGCGCCTGCCATCTTACCATTTCCTTATAAATAGGGACAGGGGTCCTCCTTTTAACTCTTTATCCTTGCCTCCTCGTATTCGTCTTCTTCCTTGCGACGCCGCTGCAACCGAGCCCCGCCGCCGCCATCCTTCATCAACAACACCAACTTCGGCCACCGCATCAACCTGAACAGACCAGAAAACTGCGGCGCTCCTCTGCTGTTCCTCGGTGCCAGTAAGTACTCACATCTCCCCATAACAGATCCGCATTAGGGTTCTAGCCGTTCATCGGTGTTCTTCACCATTCTTCATATTTTCCCTTTAGAACACGTAGTTTGATCTAAAAATGACACTGAGGTTGCATGGTAGTAGTTTTAGCATCTCCTTCCAATCGCAGAGGTCCCTTTCTGTACAAGATCCCATCTGAGTATGTGAGCTCTTCCATTGTCGTAGCCTTAGGTTTAAAATTTATTTTTATTTTCTGAATTGCTGTAGATCCGAAATCATAAGTAGACGTTGCAAAACCTATTTATCCGAAATTTATTGAAATTTTACTCCAGATCTGTAGATAACCAATCCATCGCTGGTATAGGTTTTGTAACCCGCCATAGCTTCATCTGGTTTACCAACCGAATGGCCATAACTTTTTTACTTATAAAAATTGCCGACTCAACCATGAACCTTGAAGATATTGGGGAATTCTTCCTTTCAATATTAATCCATCTTTTGTATTCCTCAGGCCTTCGTTGTTAAACATTATCAAGATTGTCACCTCATGCGACTGGGTCGCCTACACTATCACAGAACAGACTCTCACGGAATATGTTCAAGTGGTCTTTCTGTCCGCCAAAGATGTTATTCATTGGCGTGCTCCAGGAACAGAAGTGAGACCAGAGTCGAAGGAGGGCGAGGTCGTAGTCTTTGATGACCATATGAATCGCGGCTTCTCTCCGCCCGGCTCAAAATTCTTTCGCAATGTGCTGCACTTTTTCAATGTACATCCTCAGGATATTTAACCCAATTGTATCTCCAACATCTGCAACTTTCAAGTCTTTTGCGAAGTCTATCTTCAAGAGGAGCCCAGTGTCAATCTTTTGTGAGAATATTATTATTTGAACCGCCAAACTGAATTCACAAATGGACCTTGCCTTGAACTTGGGGGCATTTCAATCCAAAGGCGAAGAGATGCTATCTTTCCCGCAGCATCACTTCCCAGTCATCCTAAGGACTGGAACCAAACCTGGTTCTATTGCCAGGATACTTCTCCATCTGACGAAAATCCTTTACCGGGTTTTCGCGACCGCCGGCTTAGCCTGAAGCATCTACTTCCAACCCGGCTCACCACTGCTGAACGTGCCACATACATGCCTACCTTTTCAAAGGTGAGGGCCTTTCTTGCCAATGGATTGACCGGAGTAGACTTCATTCGATGATGGGTCGCCTGGAGAATCATACCTTTAAGCCGCCGCTCCAGTTTAATGTGTGAATATACCGGCGATGTCAAAGACCCGATGCGTTACTCTCCAATCCGTCTGGAAGATAAGGAGATCAATGATATGACTAAGACTCTATTCAATGAGAGTTTAGAGACTTGCAGCAAAGCGGGGCTGAACCCCTTCTGCACTATTAACCCGGCTCTAGCCGTAAGAACCTTATCCTGATTTTCTCATAATCATTATCCATATTGCATTGCACATTTTTCATCTTGGTTTGCTTCCTTTTCGGGCTGAGGCTCCCTTCTGGAGCAAGAAACTACAAGATAAGCCGGCCAAGAAGGCTAGAGATAAGACGAAAGCTTCCAAGAAAACCGCCAAGAAGAAGGCAAACACATCAGAACTTTTTGCACTGAACGATGATGACTCAGAGGTAGAACTTGATTCCCTTGGCTCATTTTTTGTACACCTTTTTTACACTGACCCCTCTTAGGATGACGCGGAGACCAGCCAGGCTGAGACTGGAGAGGTTAATATCATTTCCTCCGACTCAGAGCCTTTACAAGGACACAAAGTTCGGCAAGCGACCCGGAAATTAAGGTTTTCTCACCCTTTGGCTTACTTGGATCCAAACTTTATTTTGAAAATACAATAGCATGAGGCTCGGCATACAACCAGGAACAGCGGGGGAGGAGATCTACATGCCGGCTTGCCCAATACACCGGCTGTAGCGACCCGACCCGAATGGATCAAGTCTCTGTGCTCAGGTGTCATCCCTGGATCGAATGTCGACACCACACAAGATTACTTGAAGGATTTATAACAGAGTAGCAATCACACACTTACTACTTCGTTGTCCAAAAGAGGACTTATTACAATAAATATGGCTTAAGGCCATCTAATAACGATAACAATGGAAGACTTGGAAGATAAGTGAGTCCATCAACTCCGGGCATCATCGAGTATAGAACCACGACCTAAACACCTTACTCGTAAATGCGAAAAGTCTGCAACATGAAAGTTGCAGCCCAAAACGGGTCAAGACATGGAATATCTTTGGCAATGCAACACATAGAGAATAATTAAGGAATAAGCCTATACTACATGCATATATGGCTGGTGGTAAAGCTCTCTGATTCTGCTTTGCATAAAGCTAGTTTTTCCCTACTGCAAAGGAATAAATTTATTTAACTATCATGGTGGTTGTTAAACATTGAGAATGGTTGACAACATCCTCAATCCCAATTAAAAGTACTCATTAAAAACCCAACAATATTAATTAGAGTAACATGTTGAGATTCACATGATATTCAAGTACTTGATACTCAAGCTGTCCATAACCATGGACACGGCTAATCATGATTAGTTTATACACTCTGCAGAGGTTTCATGACTTTTCCCCATTAAGACTTCGATCGCCTCCGTTTGGTTCTCGCACTACATGGTGTTTGAGAGGCGGATGGCGAGACATAGTCTTCGTAAGCACTAGCACCTTACATGTCGGTGAGACCGTACCAACCTACAACCCCTACATACGCTAGTCTACCCTTAAGAGTTCGCACAACTTACTCAGCTATGCGAGCCCATAATGGCTTGTGGCTGCACACGGAAGTTTCTAGTTTGAATAGTCTTATGATCCCTTTGAGCACAGGTGGCGGTCCAAGAAGAAAAGCAGGCAAGTCCTGATAGAAACCAGGTGCCTCAATCCACCCAGATGTGTGTTTAAGTTGCCACCTTAAATAAACCATTAATTTAACAATCTCACATCTGTCATGGAATACACTCACCCAATCCACGTCTACTAGCATAGCATGGCATAATAAGTAAACGCAGAAGTAACTCCAAAGATTTCATAAGTAAACAGGTAATAGGTACTACCTCCATCTACTTCCCATCCCACAATTTTATTAGATCCTAATCATGCAAGTGTTTGAGGAATAGATCTAATGCATAAAACTGGGTAGTAGAAAAAATATGATCAAGTGTTACTTGCCTTGCTGACGATCCGCGAAACCTAGAGACTCGAAGTAACAAGCGGCGCACTCCGGGTGATCTATCACAGACAAACAACAAGCATACAATAAGTATTCATCTAATGCATGTAAATCTCGAATAAAAGATCTGACCAGAAAGTTCAACTTAAGAACTCTGGTTGCAAAAGATTCGAATCAAATAAAGCAACGAAAGTCAAACGACGAAAGAAAACAACTCGGTTCTAGCAAGTTGAAACTAGGTCAAATTTTTACAGTAGCAAAAACTTTGTTTAAGTTGATTAGTCGGAACGGCGGTTTCGAAACGAAACTCCAGGCGCTTGAATCACCTGATTCCGATAAACGAGCGAGAAGATAAACTAAAACGAAGATCTGATCTGAAATCGAGATCAGAAAATAACGGATTAAATCTAATTAAAAGAAAAACGACGAACGGTTAAACGAACGGACGTTCGTTAATAGAAACTAACCGGTGAACATGTTCGTTAAAACAAACGGTCCGGCGAACGCTCGCTAAACAACAAAACCAAAAAAAAACCGATCTAGGTTTAAAAAAAACCGAACAACGGAAAAAAACCGGAACGGTTTTTATAAAAAAACCGAACCGAGGGAAGGGTGGCGCGGCGGCTACCTCGCCGAGGTGGGGGCTCCGGCAGGCGGTGGCTATGGGCGTGGCGGCCACGGCGGCAAGGGCACCGGGGGCGATGGCGACGGGCGGCGGCTTCTGACGGCAGCGGCTATGGGAGGGCGGCGGCTGCGGGTTGGGAGGAGAGGGGGCTGACGGGGTATATATAGGAGGGGGTAGCTTGGGGGAGGGGCAAGCAAGGGAGGAGGAGGAGGAGGAGGAGGAGTCCTCCTCGGACTCGGCCGGGCGGCCAAGGCTGTTGCTGGCACAGTGAGGAGGGCGGCTGTCGGCATTGGGCCCTTGGCCCAGCATATTTTTTTTAAATATATCACGCGCAGAAAAACGAATAAAATAAAATCTAAATGAACACCAAAACTTACAAAGTAAATTTTTCCCGACTCCTAAAAATGAGTCGAACAAAATGAACTTTTACTCGGGACCAAAATGCAATTTTTGAAAATACGAAATTTTTTCCTAAAGCAAATAAACTCCGAGAAAAATCCAAAATTTGATTTATTTATTAAATCTTCATTTTTCCTAAATTTTGGGAAAGTCATATTATTCCCTCTGTTATTTTTTTATAGTAGAAATAATTGAAGATAAAATAAATAAAATCAAATGATCCTATTTTCAAAATTTGAGAAAAACTCAAATATGAAAATAACGAAACCTCCAACTCTCTCCGAGGATCCTTGAGTTGCGTGAAATTTCTAGGATCGGCAAAATGCAAGAAAATATGATATGCATGATGACTTAATGTATAACATTCCAAATTGAAAATTTGGGATGTTACAAACCTACCCCCCTTAAGATGAATCTCGCCCTCGAGATTCGGATTGGCTAGAAAATAGGTGAGGGTGGTCCTTGAGAAATCTTCTTCTCTTTCCCAGGTGGCTTCATCCTCAGTGTGGTGGCTCCACTGAACTTTGCAAAACTTGATAACCTTGCTGCGAGTAACTCTGCTGGCATAATCGAGAATCTTGACTGGTTTCTCCTCATATGTCAAATCATCCTTCAACTGAATTGCTTCAAGCGGCACTGTATCTCTTAACGGTACTTCCGCCATCTCGGCGTGACATTTCTTCAGCTTAGAAACATGGAATACATCATGAACTCCTGACAGTCCCTCTGGCAATTCCAGCTTATAAGCAACTTCTCCCATGCGTTGCAAAATCCTATACGGTCCAACGAAACGTGGTGCTAACTTTCCTTTAACTCCAAAACGCTTAACTCCTCGAAGTGGGGATACTGTAAGATATACTCTGTCTCCAACTTCATATTCAATCGCCTTGCGTTTTGAATCCGCATAGCTCTTCTGTCTGGACTGGGCTACCTTGAGCCTATCGCGAATCAACTTAACCTTCATTCGAGACTCCTTAATCAAATCTGGTCCAAACAAGCAGCGGTCTCGGCTTCGTCCCATGATAACGGTGTCCTGCACCTCCTTCCGTACAAAGCCTCGAAAGGTGCCATCTACAAGCTGGTTTGGTAACTGTTGTTATAAGAAAACTCTGCATCTGACAAGTTATCATCCCAACTAGATCCATAATCTAGTGCACAAGCTCTCAAGATATCCTCCAAAATCTGATTGACTCTCTCGGTCATCCATCGATGCAATGGGTGGAAAGGCATCTTGAATTCCAGCCTGGTTCCCAATGTTTCGTGTAACCGATTCCAAAACTTTGAGGTAAATTGGGTTCCTCTATCGTCACGATACTCCTTGGAACTCCGTGTAAACACACAATTCTGGTCATGTATATTTTTGCCAACTTAGCAATCGCTATAGGTAGTCTTGACTGGAATGAAATGCGCTACCTTCGTCAAGCGGTCGACTATAACCCAAATCGAGTCATATCCTGAACGAGTCTTTGGAAAACCTGTGATGAAATCCATGCCTAGTTTATCCCACTTCCATTCGGGTATTGGCAATGGTTGCAACAATCCTGCCGCTTACGATGCTCTGCCTTCACTCTCGACATACATCGCCATAAATCGCTACATACTCCGCAATATCCTTCTTCATTCCGGTCCACCGTAACGCGTTTCCTTCAAATCCAAATACATCTTGGTATTTCCTGGGTGAATTGAGTAGGGTGAATCATGTGCTTCTTGCAGAATCAACTTCCTGATCTCCGGGTCATTTGGCACATAAACACGGTCCTCAAACCATAGGGTATCGTGCTCATCCTCACGAAATCCTTTAGCTTTTCCTTCGCTCATTTTCTCCTTTATAGAGGCAACTTCCTTATCTGCCTTTTGAGCTTCTCTGATTTTGTCCATCAACGTAGACTGAATCTCCAATGCTGCTACGTAGCCTCTCGGAACTATTTCCAAACATAGCTCCTGAAGATCCTCGGCTAACTCCTTTGGTATTTCTCCCGTCATTAACGTGTTGACGTGGCTCTTATGGCTCAACGCGTCTGCTACAACGTTAGCCTTTCCGGGGTGATAATGCAATCTCATATCATAATCCTTAATAAGCTCCAGCCATCTCCTCTGTCTGAGATTTAATTCCTTCTGCGTGAAGATGTACTTCAAACTCTTGTGATCCGTGTACACCTCACAATGATTTCCAATGAGAAAATGTCTCCGGTCTTCAATGCATGCACAACGGCTGCTAACTCCAAATCATGTGTGGCATAATTCAACTCATGAGGCTTAAGCCGTCGTGAAGCATCTGAAACAACTCTTCCTTCTGCATAAGCACTGCTCCAAGTCCTCGGCGTGAAGCGCCATAATACACCTCATAATCCTTGGTCCGATCCGTGAGAATTAACACTTTGGTGAGGTAACCAATCTTTTCTTCAACTCCTGAAAACTTGCCTCACAGTCCTCAGTCCATATGAACTTGGTATCCTTCTTCAACAATTACATCATAGGCTTTGCAATCCTTGAGAAATTCTCAATGAATCTTCGGTAGTATCCTGCGAGTCCAAGGAAACTCCGGATCTCTCCAACTGTCGTTGGTGCTTCCCAATTGGTTATGGTCTCAACCTTTGTGGGGTCAACTGCTATCCCTTCTCCGGATATAACATGTCTAAGAAATCCAACTTCCTTTAGCCAAAACTCATATTTGCTGAACTTGGCATATAACTGATGTTCCCTTAGTTTCTCCAAAACCAATCGCAAATGTTCCTTATGTTCTTCTTCATTCTTCGAGAAAATCAAAATATCATCTATGAACACCACGACGAACTTATCCAAAAACTCCATAAACACTTTGTTCATCAGGTTCATGAAATAGGCGGTAGCGTTAGTCAGTCCAAATGACATAACGGTGTACTCATATAGTCCATATCTCGTGGTAAATGTTGTCTTAGGTATGTCCTGCTCTTGAATCTTCAACTGATGGCACCCTGATCGCAAATCGATCTTGGAAAACACTTTAGCTCCTTGCAAACGATCAAACAGATCATTTATCATTGGTAGTGGGTACTTGTTCTTGATCGTTACTTCATTCAATCCACGATAATCAACAACCATCCTTAACGATCCATCCTTCTTCTCCACTAAAAGTACGGGTGATCCCCAAGGCGAAGAACTTGGGCGTATAAAACCTTTATCCAATAGCTCTTTAATCTGCTTCTTGATTTCCGCCAAATCCTGTGCGGGCATCCTGTATGGTCGCTTTGATATTGGGCCTGTACCTGACAAAAGCTCAATCAAAAACTCAATGTCTCTATCCGGTGGCATTCCTGGCAACTCTTCCGGGAATACATCAGGGAAATCCTTCACCACTGGCACCTCTTCCTGCACAACTCCTGATAAGGAATTTACTTGTGCTCTCCTCGGCTTATGTCGTGATACATACTTGATCCTTCTTCCTTCTGGTGTGGTGAGCAAAATTGACTTAGTGGCGCAATCTATGTTCCCTCCATACTTCGATAACCAATCCATGCCTAATATCACATCCAATCCTTGGGATTCCAGAACTATTAGGTCCGAGGGAAAAACATAGTTTCAATCCTTAATGGCAGTCGATCACACCATATACTAGCCATGTATTCTGCTCAGGGTGAGGTTACTAGCATGGGTGACCTAAGGGCTTGGGTTGGTAATTTGTACTTATCCACAAATCCCTTGATATGTATGAATGCGATGCACCAAGATCGAAAAGAACAAGCTGCAGTAAATGACTTAACCAAAAACTTACCGATTCTTTGCATCGGGCTGATCTTCAACCTCCTCCACATCAATGTGGTTCACATCCCCTGTTGAAAGGGTTTGGCTTCTTTCGAGCTTCCATTGCCATTTCCATTCTGGCCTTCTGGACATTCGTTTGCGTAATGCCCAGTCTTGCGGCACTTAAAACAAGTGATGTGGCTCAGGTCTACCTTGGTTGGGGTTGATGGTGTGGTGCGGTTCTGTCCATTGCTTCCTCCATTCCCGTTCCCATTCTTGGTGCCATTATGGTTGTGCGAATTACCTCCTCCATGGGTATCTTTGGCCCGAACTCCCTGCTTAGGGGTATAACGGGCTTCTTTGGGCTCCAGAGTTATACTTCCCCGCCCATACTTCCTCTTGCGGTTCTCAATTTGCTGCTGCTTTCCTTCAATCATGAGGGCACGGTCTACCAACTCCTGGTAGTTATTGGAACTTGCTTCCATCAACCGCATGCTTAACTCATCATTCAGTCCTTCCAGAAACTTCTCCTGCTTAGCTGCATCTGTAGCAACGTCATCTGGGGCATAACGTGCTAACTTACTAAAATCATCCACATACTGGCCAACAGTCCTTCCTCCTTGGCGTTAGTTGCGAAACTCACGCTTCTTCATGGCCATAGCTCCTGCTGAGACATGGGCGGTCACGGAAAGCTTCTTGAACCGATCCCATGTGGCAAAGGTGTCTCTGAGGTAAGTGGCTGTAAACTTCTCCCACCATCTGCTGCGGGTCCTTCAAGCTGGTGTGCAGCAAACTTCACCTTCTCTCCATCCGTACATCCTGCAGTGGTCAACTCCCTCCCTATCTTACGGAGCCAATCATCTGCTACTATCGGCTCGGTGCTACTGGAAAACACCGGCGGGTTCAGCCTTAAGAAACGTGTCAAGTGATCCGCAGGTGGTGGTGGTGGCGGTGGGTTGTTGTTGTTGTTGTTGCCTTGATTCTGTACCAATGTTTGGATCAAAGTGTTCTGCTGCTGAATCAACTGGGTGATCTCTGGCGGGAAAACAAACCCGGGGTCGCGTCTCGGAGGCATCGATGGGTTTTAGAAAAGATGAGAAATTAAGAATAGAGTGGGGTCTAAGGAGAAACACTACCCAAATGTATATGAGCAAATGCACACAAAATCACTTCATTCAATTCAAACAAAGGGCTTACAACGATCTAACTATCGCAAAAGTGCATGAACAGAAATGTTACATGGAGGGAATACTACTAATATGTGGGGGTCATCTATTAATTTGAACCGGTGGAAGACTCCATGATGTCTGCTCCAGCTTCGTCTTCAAAGTCGGGTTCACTTGGATCCGAATCGGGGTCGTCGATGTTGATGTAGTCGCTTGGACAGCCGACGACTTGTCTTCATTCTTGGCGCCAATGTCTTCTTGAGTTCTTCAATCTCATACTTAAGATCGTTGTTGTGTCTTGCTAAAGCTACGATCTCGTCCATGTAGTCCTTACGTGTAGACTTTAGTTCTTCTTCAAGTCCGATGATCCTTCCCTTCGCCTCCTTTAATTCGAGCATATCATTGCACATCTGGTTCTCTGGCGCCGAATGTGCCGGTTTAACTCTGGATGAAAGCTGCAATGGATCTATCCTTCTTGGTGTTGACTATCTCCCATTGTTCATCTCAGCGTCCACAAATCTGATAGATGGTGTCCTTGAGGTCCTCTTGATAAACTTCTCCACTGCGTCCCATGGTGATATGAGCTGCCATGCTCTTTCCCGGACTCGAGTTGGTGCAATCGAAAACACTATCTATAGGCTTGGTGATTGGGGCTAACGTCCTTCCGGAACATGAGCTTGAATCTTCGGCGCTCCTCTTGAGCAGAGTGGCGTTGAAAGTCCGGTGAAGCTTGGTAGTCCAATGTTCGGTACTTGGTGACTTCCTTCAAGTGAAATCCAAAAGGCGTGCCTTCATCCGGTTGGGTGTACTTGATCTTGGCGTCCTTCATCCTAAAAGAGTAGAAAAGATGAGGAGTTAGAAAATGAGAAGAGAGTAGTGATCTATGGCTTTAACTTAGTGGTCGTGTCCTCACGTCGGCGTGGGTTACGATACCATCTCCAGAGCGACCCGACCCAAATGGATCAAGTCTACGTGCTCAGTGTCATCCTGGATCAAGAATGTCGACACCACACAGTACTTGAAGGATTTATAACAGAGTAGCAATCACACACTTATTACATCATTGTCCAAAAGAGGACTTATTACAATAAATATGGCTTAAGGCCATCTAATAACGATAACGGAAGACTTGGAAGATAAGTGAGTCCATCAACTCCGGTATGCATCATCGAGTATAGAACCACGACCTAAACACCTTACTGTCAGTAAATGCGAAAAAGTCTGCAACATGAAAGTTGCAGCCCAAAACGGGTCAAGACATGGAATATCTGGCAATGCAACACATAGAGAATAATGAAGGAATAAGCCTATACTACATGCATATATGGCTGGTGGTAAAGCTCTGGTTACATAGCTTTTGCATAAAGCCAGTTTTTCTCTCATCGCAAAGGAATAAATTTATTTAACTATCATGGTGGTTGTTAAACATTGAGAATGGTTGACAGCATCCTCAATCCCAATTAAAAGTACTCATTAAAACCCAACAATATTAATTAGAGTAACATGTTAAGATTCACATGATATTCAAGTACTAGATACTCAAGATGTCCATAACCGGGGACACGGCTAATCATGATTATTTTGTACACTCTGCAGAGGTTTGCACTTTTCCCCACAAGACTCGATCGCCTCCGTTTGGTTCTCGCACTACATGGTGTTTGAGAGACGGATGACCGAGACATAGTCTTCGAAGCACTAGCACCTTACATGTGGGTAGACCGTACCAACCTACAATCCCTACATACGCTAGTCTACCCGTAAGAGTTCGCACAACTTACTCAGCTATGCCAGAGCCCATAATGGCTTGTGGCTGCACACGGAAGTTTCTAGTTTGAATAGTCTTATGATCCCTTTGAGCACGGGTGGCGGTCCAAGAAAAACAGGCAAGTCGCGATAGAAACCAGGTGCCTCAATCCACCCAGATGTGTGTTTAAGTTGCCACCTTAAATAAACCATTAATTTAACAATCTCACATCTGTCATGGAATACACTCACCCAATCCACGTCTACTAGCATAGCATGGCATAATAAGTAAACGCAGAAGTAACTCCCAAGGTTTCATAAGTAAACAGGTAATAGGTACTACCTCCATCTACTTCCCATCCCACAATTTGATTAGATCCTAATCATGCAAGTGTTTGAGGAATAGATCTAATGCATAAAACTGGGTAGTAGAAAAATATGATCAAGTGTTACTTGCCTTGCTGATGATCCGCGAAACCTAGAGACTCGAAGTAACAAGCGGCGCACTCCGGGTGATCTATCGCAGACAAACAACAAGCAAACAATAAGTATTCATCTAATGCAGAGGTAAATCTCGAATAAAAGATCTGACCAGAAAGTTCAACTTAAGAACTCTGGTTGCAAAAGATTCGAATCAAATAAAGCAACGAAAGTCAAACGACGAAAGAAAACAACTCGGTTCTAGCAAGTTGAAACTAGGTCAAATTTTTACAGTAGCAAAAACTTTGTTTAAGTTGATTAGTCGGAACGGCGGTTTCGAAACAAAACTCCAGGCGCTTGAATCACCTGATTCCGATAAACGTGCGAGAAGATAAACTAAAACGAAGATCTGATCTGAAATCGAGATCGGAAAATAATGGATTAAATCTGATTAAAAGAAAAACGACGAACGGTTAAACGAACGGACATTCGTTAACAGAAACTAACCGGTGAACACGTTCGTTAAAACAAACGGTCTGGCGAACGCTCGCTAAACAACAAAACCGAAAAAAAACCGATCTAGGTTTTATTTAAAAAAAACCGAACAACGGAAAAAAAACCAAAACGGTTTTTATAAAAAAAACCGAACCGAGGGAAGGGTGGCGCGGCGGCTACCTCGCCGAGGTGGGGGCTCCGGCGGGCGGCGGCTATGGGCGGCGGCGGCGTCCACGGCGAAGGGCACCGGCGGCACAAGCACATGGCGCGGCGGCTATGGGGAGGGGCGGCGGGCTGGGGTTGGGAGGAGAGGCGGGGTGAGGGGGTATATATAGGAGGGGGTAGCTTGGGGAGGGGGCAAGCAAGGGAGGAGGAGGAGGAGGAGGAGTCCTCCTCGGACTCGGCCGGGCGGGCGGCTGGTCAAGGTATGCCTTGAGGAGAGGCTGGGCGGCTCGGGCCCTTGGCCCAGTCAGGTACTGCATTTTTTAAATATAATCACGCGCAGAAAAACGAATAAAATAAAATCTAAACGAACACCAAAACTTACAAAGTAAATTTTTCCCGACTCCTAAAAATGAGTCGAACAAAATGAACTTTTACTCGGGACCAAAATGCAACTTTTGAAAATACGAATTTTTTTCCTAAAGCAAATAAACTCCGAGAAAAATCCAAAATTTGATTTATTTATTAAATCTTCATTTTTCCTAAATTTTGGGAAAGTCATATTATTCCCTCTCTTATTTTTTTATAGTAGAAATAATTGAAGATAAAATAAATAAAATCAAATGATCCTATTTTCAAAATTTGAGAAAAACTCAAATATGAAAATAACGAAACCTCCAACTCTCTCCGAGGATCCTTGAGTTCCGTGAAATTTCTAGGATCGGCAAAATGCAAGAAAATATGATATGCATGATGACTTAATGTATAACATTCCAAATTGAAAATTTGGGATGTTACACCGGCCCCTCGCAAACGCCGAGCAGAGGTTTCACATATTTCCGACTTAGCTTTTCCAAAGGCGGGTCTTATCCGACAACCCCTTAACCTTTCTGACTCAAACTATCAGGGAACCTCTCACTCCTCATATGGCGACTCCACTAGGACTCAGATCCCCCTCTTCAAAGTCGCGCCTGGGTGAGAATATTAAATTTCTTTGCTTTAAAACACTCTTCAAGTTATCGTGCTAACATCTTTACATGTCTTATTTCCAGTGGCAAAGCCAAGCCAAGCAAAAAGATGAAGATAAACCAGCCAGCTGAAGACCCCAAGGTTGCTGAACCAACCATATCTGCAGCTTCACACCATACTCCTGTTGATGAACCGCCACCAGAAACTCTCAATATCTTAGCGGATCCCATGGACGTTGAACCGCCCCATGCTAAACCGCCAAGTCCTGCCAAGCCTGCTGAAGAAGAGGCTGAGGACGTCATAGTTACTGGGACTTGTTATACAGAGCCAGGCCATCCCACTGTTTTATCAAAACATAGTGCCAAATAGGAATTCTCCACTAGTGACAAAGGAAAATGGAAATTGGACTCACAAAGCTACACCAGCTTCAGCGCCAGCGAGATTCACTCGGGCTATTTAAGCCGCCTGCATACCAGCCGAGACATGGAAGCCGGCTTGGTCAATCTGATGAAAGAATGCTTTGATGTAACCATTGGAACCTTCTCATATAATTACATATATCAGCCGCCAAGTCTATAGGATACGAAAAAATTTGAGAATGTTGTAGACTTAAATGATAGTCTTCGTGCAATCCTTCAAAAATACCCTGTCTATATTAGATCCAAATGAGTAGTCCCCAAGGGTCAGCTTAAAATGAGTAGCTATGCCGGGACTTAACATCTTGCTTGTAAAGAAATCCGAATATGTAGCCCCCATGAGCCGGCTTAATTTTGAAAAATCTAGCCGGGTCATTAAGGATTAGTCTTGAGAGAGAAACAACCTACATTAGCCCCCAATTGCCAAGTAGAATACTTTGTAATGTGCTTGGGACTTCAATAGAATCATTGTCATCATTCCTGAGTATTGTCTAATTTATCCTTGCAGGCTGAGCTAAACATGAAGGAGTCTCAGGTGATCGATCTGCAGAAGAACATCTCATTTTAGCAATCAGAGACATCAACGGCCAAATCAGAATTGAAAGCCGCCTTGGAGGTTTCTGAAAAGTTAAAGACAGATATCAACACGTAGAGAGCCGGTTGGGAAACTGAGAAGGCCGCTCTTTTGAAGAGAGCTGAAGATGCTGAAGCAGCTCTTAAACTGGTGACTAAAGAGTTATCTGGTTTAAAGTGACATGTGAATCAAATGACAGCCGCCATCTTTGGTAAGTGATATTTCCATGGCAATTTTGCATCATTAAATTACTTTAACCCGCCTGGCGACTTATCATTTTATGTGTGTAACTAGGCCCAAGAAGCTCCAACCTTGGAGAAGATATGTTGAAGAAGCTGAAGGAGACTTATACCTTGGTTGAACAACTATAACTACCGTCTCTCACACCAAACAGAAACCCGCACTTATCAGGGGAACACTAGACAAACTGTCAGTCGTACCCCAAAGAGTGGAGGAGATAAAGCGGTCGGCTGCCAGAGCTGGTGCCATCACCGCCCTGAGCCGGGCCAAGGCGTGGCAGGCAGAGCTAGACTCGGAGAAGTTGGCCACCGGCTGTCCAAGCTTAAAAGAAGATGGATCTTCCTTTGATGCAGATGACTTTGCCAAATGTGTAAGGGAAATGCGTCCTTTGGCGAGCAAAATGGCTGAGGAAACCGATCTATCCAAGTATTAGGCGGCTTATACCGTTGAAAATGCAAAAGTGAAGGCGCCGGTTTATAAAGTTATGGATCTTGTTCCACCAACACGTAAGCACACTTTTGCTCCTGATATTGATCCATCCACGCTCATAGATGATGAAGATGTATTCAAAGCTGTAACTGGCATCAATTGGACATCACCTGATTTCCAGCCAATGGATGACGATGAAGAAGAAGAACCGGTGCAAGATGACCTGGAGTCTTCAACACGCCAAGCCCAGAACAACTGACCTAAGGGGCAGCTCTTAAACTACAACATAGTGCTTCTCTTTGAAAAACGGCTTAGTCAATTTAGGCTTTGGAAAGCCTTGTAATAGGCTAGTTTAAAACCATGATCTGACATGCCGTTGTGCATATTTGGCCTTGAAACTGCTGAACTATGTTTAAATGCTGCTTGATAAGCTTTGCAGGAAATATTGTATTGCTTTTCAATTTTCCCGCACACATAGTAAACAACATATACCCTGGCAGTTTACGCTAGGGCGGGTCATAATGTCCAATATAATATGTTCTAGCGACTTAAAGTCTATAACCAGGGCGGGTTGGAAAAAACCCGAAGTATTTCAAATATGAAGTCATACTTGTATACCAATATCATAATGATGTCATAAGGACGTAAGTCTGTAAGCCGAAAGCTTGACAGGTCCAGAAGAGTCTAGCTCTATTTTTTGAAAAAATTCAGTTTTTATCCTGTAAGCCGGCTCTCACGTGACATAAATTCGTCTTTTTAACCTTAACTAGTTCAGGGTCTTATTAAAAAGAGTAACTGTTAAGAGTACGAACGGGCCACACATCAGAGAGACTACGATAGCAGGCGAGTTTATCCCAACTCACTGTAAGCCGGCTCTCATGTGACAAAGGCCGCGGTTTAACCTTGAATAGTTCAGGGTCTTATTGAAAAGAGTAATTGTCAAGAGTTCGGCGGGTCACCTGGCGGAGTAGCATCTTGCAAACAGGCAGGTTTAACTCAAATTCATCTTGGAAACCGGATCAAGAGGGTGTGAACAGCTATGCTCAGTGAGCAGGAAGCCCCCAAATGACCAATGAATTGGCTTGGAAACCGAATGAAGAGGGTGTGAACAACTATGCTCGGTGAGCAGGAAGCCTCCAAATGACCAATGAGTCTGCTTGAGAACCGGATCAAGTCGGTGTGAATATCCATGCTCATTGAGTAGGAAGCCCCCAAATGACCAATGAGTCGGCTTGAGAACCGAATCAAGCGGGTGTGAATAGCTATGCTCATTGAGCAGGAAGCCCCCAAGTGACCAATGAGTCGGCTTGAGAACCGGATCAAGTGGGTGTGAATATCTATGCTCATTGAGTAGGAAGCCCCCAAGTGGCCATTGAGTCGGCTTGAGAACCGGATCAAGTGGGTGTGAATAGTTATGCTCATTGAGCAGCAAGCCCCCAAGTGACCTTATGAACAGACAATAAAGACTCAAATACTTTGAAATGAAACAACAGAGGCCCTGAATTATCAGGGATGCCAGCTTTATTATACTGATCAAAATATATACATTGATGAAGGTGTGTACAACACAAGAGCCGGTTGCGCAAGTGTAATATGGTCGTATATGAGCAATGCTCCACGACCGGTGGGTCTGCTCCTCCGATGTGCACGAGTCCTTATTTTCTCGAATATCAATGAGGTAGTATGACCCGTTGTTCAGATTCTTGCTGACCACAAAAGGCCCTTCCCAAGACGGGGACAATTTGTGCATATCTGTTTGATCCTGGATGAGCCGGAGCACCAAGTTGCCTTCTTGGAACGTCCGCGTTTTAACCCAACGGCTATGATAACAACGCAAACCTTGCTGATAAATCGCCGAACGAGCCACCGTGAGGTCACGTTCCTCATCCAATATATCCAGAGCATCATGAAGTGCTTTTTCATTATCAGCTTCAACATAAGTCGCCACATGGGGCGAATCATGATGGATGTCACTTGGGAGAACCGCCTCTGCACCGTAAACCATGAAGAAAGGCGTGTAACATGTCGATCTGTTGGGGGTGGTATTTATACTCCAAAGCACTGAAGGTAATTCCTCAACCCAACAACCCGGCGTCCTCTGCAAAGGGACCATAAGCCGGGGTTTGATGCCTCTCAAGATTTCTTGATTGGCCCTTTCAGCTTGTCCATTGGACTGGGGTGAGCCACTGATGAAACATCAAGACGAATATGCTCTCGTTGGTAGAATTATTTCATAGAGCCCTTAGAGATATTAGTGCCATTATCAGTTATGATACTATGCGGGTAGCCAAAGCGAAAGATCACCTTTTTAATGAATTGAATCATCATTGCCGCATCACACTTGCTGACCGGCTCTGCCTCAACACAGTATGTGAACTTATCAACCTCCACCAAAAGGTGGGTTTTTTTGTCCTTGGATCTCTTGAAAGGCCCAACCATATCCAGCCACCAAACTGCAAACTGCCAAGTGATTGGAATCATCCTCAATTCTTGAGCCGGCACATGAGCCCGTCTGGAAAATTTCTGACAGCCGTCGCACTTGATAACCAGATCTTCTGCATCAGCATGAGCCGTCAGCCAATAAAACCCATGACGAAAAGCCTTAGCCATGAGAGACTTAGAGCTGGCGTGATGGCCACAATCTCCTTCATGAATCTCTCTTAGAATCTCACAACCTTCTTCAGGGGAAAGACAACGCTGGAACACACCTGCGACACTGCATCGGTGCAACTCGCCATTGACAATAGTCATTGACTTAGACCTCCGGGTTATTTGTATAGCCAAAGTTTCATCCTCAGGTAACTCTCCCCGGGTCATATAAGACAATAAGCAACTGTCCAATCAGGAATAGCAAGCAAAGCCGCCACCAACTGTGCCTCCGGGTCAAGGATTGCAAGATCCTCTTCTGTCAGTAGCTTAACCGAAGGGTTATGTAATATGTCCAGAAAAACATTGGGTGGCACCTGCTTACGTTGAGACCCAAGCCGGCTTAAAGCATCAGCCCCTCATTCTTTCTACGATCAACCGCCCGGCGGTAAGCCGCCATGAGCAGGTCTTTAGAATCCCAAATTTCTGAGACCTGTTGAGCCACAAAATCTGAGTCGCCAAAGCACCTCACCCGGCTTAAGTTAATCTCTTTGGCCACCCGAAGGCCATGGAGTAGAGCATCATATTCAGCTGCATTATTAGTGCAAGGGAACAATAATCGTAGTACATAACAAAACTTACCACCTCGTGGGGAAGTCAAGATAACTCTAGCCCCCGAGTTCTCCAGCTGCCTTGACCCGTCAAAGTTAATCGTCCTGTAAGTGTTATCTGGCTTTTCCTCTGGTGTCTGCAACTCTGTCCAATCGTTGATGAAATCCACAAGTGCTTGTGATTTGATAGCGGCCCTTGGCATATACTTCAACCCATGAGGACCAAGCTCAATGCCCCACTTGGCGACCCGGCCTGTGGCTTCCAGGTTTTGAATTATGTCCCCTAAAGGAGCAGAACTAACCATAGTAATTGTTGGCATCCTGGGAACAGGGGTGCCCAGACTTGCCTGCCTACGGCCCGTGGCGTGGCTCCATCAACAGCCCAGTACGGCCTAGCTTCAGCAGCAACAACTCAAGACCCTCGTGAGGGGGACGACACCAAGACCTCCCTGGGGGCAGCCTCATTAGGTTGGCTCCCAAGGAGCGGAGATATTGATGCAAGGCGCGCCTCGCGAGGTTCACATGACGTGAGCCATGACGACCAAGGCCAGGCGGGCGCCAGCGGGCGCAGTGTACCAGTTTCCTCTTTGGTGCTAAGGAGGCAAGCGCAGGCGTGGAGTCCCGAGGAATCAAGCAAAGGTTTCCGTTTCGGTGCAACAAGACCAAGACCACCAAGACGCAAGGATGGAGGTCATCGTGGAGCACACTATAGCATCACCACCAGAGCCTTTGGCAGGCGGAGACTACTTTTGTCAGGATAGCTTGTACTAGTTGTCTCCCTTCGAATTTGGTTTTTGTGGGTTCCCTTCTCGCCTACATTTGGGAAGAGGACCAAGGCCACTATAAAGAGGACATAGCCACCACCGTAGCAAGGGACGGATCATTCAGATCATCCTCACACCCACCAGCTCATCGAGCTCAAGAACACCTCACCTCCCGAGGTTGTTCAACCACTGTACTAGTTCATCCTTAGCCCCTTGATGCAATCCACCACAAAGCTGGAGTAGGGTATTACACCACAAGGTGGCCTGAAGCAGGATAAATCCCCGAGTCTCTTGTTCTTTGGGTGCCGTTGAGCTAGGCCGTGGGATCGTTTAGCGGGTAGACAGGGGAGAGCGTGTTCTTCGTGCGCACCCCAGAGTTTGAATCTCAAGGGTCAGCGGAACCCGTAATCCGACATTTGGCGCGCCAGGTAGGGGTGCGCTGAATCCTCTTTTCCGTCGATCGACGCACCGCCGCTCCACCCCTCCCATGGCCGATGCTCGTCGAGCCCGTGCTGAGCGCCGAGCCGCTCTCGCTGCCTGCGTCACCGAGACGGTGCCCGTCGACGGGCCTACCCGTCATTCTCCATCACCCGCTGCAAACGGCGCCAGTGGCCCGGCGGGGAACGAACAACAAGCTTCGTCGCTGCACCCCTCTGTGCGGAGGGATGGACGCACCACCACCCTGTTGCTGACTCTGGCCGGCACGTCGTCTCACGCTCATCGCGGGCTCGCGGACGCGCAGGCTACGCTGCTCATGGCACGCGAGCTCCTACGCTACCGCCCCGTCGACGACCTCTAGAGGACTGGCTAGACCGCATCGCCGAACTCGTCAGTGCCGCTAGGGGCTCTCCTGGACCGACCCTTTCGCTGCCTCTCCCGCCTCCCGCTGCAGGCGACGTAGCCCATGGAGCGCCTCCACCACCTCCCCGTCAAGATGTCGTCCTCGGACCAAGGCGCGTGGCCCCGCAGCGCGACCCACCATGCAGGGCGCCCACACGCGAAGAAGGAAGCTGCCAAGAGATCCAGTGGCCGCGAGAAGGTGCTCCCGCACTCCCTGCACCACCGCACCAATACCGCGCGCAGCCTGCGGCGGCGGTGCGTGGGTACCAGGACCAGGCTCCACCTCCATGACAAGCTCCAGTGACCACCGCGGGCTGCCACGCCTTCACCCCTCAGCTACGCAGCATCGTATGTCCAGGCAAGTTCAAGCCTGACCTGCCTCCGCGTTACGACGGCACCCCCGACCCAGCAGAGTTCCTGCAGCTCTACGAGCTAAGCATCGAGGCAGCCAGCAGCGACCAGAAGGTCATGGAAAATTGGTTTCCCATGGCCCTCAAGGATGGAGCACGCTCGTGGCTCCTGAATCTGCCTGCAGGATCGATCTCCTCCTGGGGCGAGATGCGCGAGCATTTCGTCGCGAACTTCCAGGGCACGCGCGACCACCCGCCTGTCGCGGGCGACCTGTGGCGCATCAAGCAGCAGCCAGGGGAAACCCTGTAGAAGTACATCCGGCGTTTCAATAGCGTTCGCCTCAAGATCCCCAAGGTTTTGGACGAAGCCATCATCTCTGTGTTCTCTGATGGTGTCCATGATGTCAAGATGAAGGAGGAGCTCGCCATCCACGAGGACCTTTGTACAGCACTGGAAATGTTCAACATGGTGACCAAGTGCGCGAGAGCTGAGGAAGGGCACCTCTCCCTCCTCGAGCTTCCAGCTGCCGACCCAGAAGACAAGAAGGCCAAGACCAAGGACGTGAAGCGCAAGGGGACGGCCATGCTCGCAGCCAAACCAGAGATGAAGCGCGGCTGCGACCACCCAGAGTCATCCAAGGCCAATCGCCCATTCTGCGCCTTCCACAACATACACAACCACAACACCAATGACAGTCAAGAGCTCAGGGCCTTTTGCGATGGACGCTTCGGTTGACGCCCCGAGCGTCACGATCGAGGCTACGGTCATGGGGGAGGCACAAGTGGAGGATGCTAGGATGACCGCGGCCCCGCCAGGAGTGGCGCGACCAGCCTCGTGAGGACCGCTGGCAAGGCCAGCCTCGCGAGGGCGGCTGGTGTGGGAAGGCCGGAGAAGACGAAGAAGGTGGGTGGCGGGCCGTCAAGTCGGAGTACGCGGGCACCGACACCTTCATCGCGTATTGCCGGCCCGCTGCCTCATCTTTCGGCTCTTCTCCGGTACCATCATCACCAGCCTCTTCTAGAGGGCCGCCGGGATGTTCTTTTGGTGTCTTCTGCTGCTCGTACCTCGCCTAGGCACTCCTTTTGCCCTTCTGCCAACATGTTTCATTTCCTGATGAGAGGGACAAGAAAGGGATTACGGGCACCTTATCTCTTTTTAGTTTTTAAGCCTACGGGCCTTTGTAAGATTTAAACCATGTAACCTCCCTTGCTCATGTATGCATTCCATATGAATTGTACTTGTTAACAACGTATTAATGAAGAGAAGGGTGTTTGCCGGGTTTTGTTTGTGCGTGGGCGAGACCCACACCAAGGAACAAATCCTCGTTATCTTAAGATAAACATTGTAACCCGGCAACAGACCTTGCCGTCTTCCTGCTCTATAGCTCGACTACACTCACGCCTTTTGGCGGAGGTAGGGGCAAAGTAGGATTAGGCCCTTCGCTCATTCCCTTCCCACCGCACTACGACCAAGTTCCGGCCCAAAGTAAGGTTTTTTGGGCACGAGAAAGAGGGAGCAAGATGGTATAAGAGTGAACGAAGTATCGAACGTTCAAGTTTCATACGGAAATATAGAGTGGGGGATGAAAGACTTGTCTGATTCTGCAGCCCCCGGCAACCTTGGCTTGCCGTGGTTGGATCTTTGGATCTGCAGCCCCTGGCGACCTTGGCTTGCCGGGGTCGGAGCGTCGGCCTGTTCTCTTTCTTCCAAACAGCTCAACAGAAATGTCCATGCACCCTGCGAACAAAAGAGGACGGAAAGGAACAGAGAGACGGATACTTGACCTCTATGCTAGGGTTTAGTCACCGCTTAAGCACTATCAACCCTAACAGAGAGAGACTCAACATAGCATGCATGCTAAGACTTAGGGCGCTAGCGCTTCATTTATTTATGCTCAGGGTCTGCGCCTGGCTTTGTACAAAGGGTTACATGCCTTGCCGGCAAGGCTTGTACAAAAAGTGGTCTGCCGGCGAACCCGGCAACCGCACCTTATGGGTAAAACTTGCGAAGATGTTCGATGTTCCAGGAGTTTCTCATTGGAATACCATCTTCGGTCTCCAGGTGGACTGCGCCAGGCCTGGTGACTCGTATTACCCGATAAGGGCCTTCCCACTTTGGCATCAACTTGTTGGAATTCTTGGTTGACTGAACGCGCCGAAGAACAAGGTCGCCTTCCTCAAAGGTTCGGGCATGAACCTTGCGGCTATGGTAGCGGCGCAAGGCTTGCTGGTAGCGTGCTGCTCACACAACCGCCAGAAGATGATCTTCCTCAAGGAGCGTTGTGTCATCTTGCCGCAATTTCTCTTGCTCAAGCTTGTTATAAGCGAGCACTCGGGGTGACCCGTATGTGAGTTCTATGGGGAGAACTGCTTCTGCCCCATAAACGAGGGATAAGGGTGTCTGGCCGGTGGCTCGATTTGGTGTCGTTCTGATTGACCAAAGAACTGCCGGCAATTCATCAATCCAGCGTCTTCCGCACTTGTGTAGCCTGTCAAAAGTCTTTGTCCGGAGGCCTCACAGTACTTCAGCATTTGCCCTCTCTGCCTGGCCGTTGCTCCGCGGATGTGCAAAAGAAGCAAAACAGACCTTGCTGCCGAGGTCTTGAATGTACTCATGAAGGGGCGACTTGTGAACTGTGTGCCGTTGTCGGTGATGACTCTGTTTGGCACACCAAAACGGCAGACTAGCCCCTTGAAGAATTTGACGACTGATTGTGATGTCACCTTTCTCACTGCTTCCACCTCCGGCCACTTTGTGAACTTGTCGATTGCAACATACAGGTACTCAAAGCCCCCGACACCACGGGGAAAGGGGCCCAGTATGTCGAGCCCCTAGACCGAGAATGGCCAGGAAAGAGGGATTGTTTGGAGGGCTTGAGCTGGTTGATGAAGCTTCTTTGAACGGAACTGACACGCTTCACACTTGGTTACTAGTGCCATTGCATCCTGGAGGGCAGTGGGCTAGAAGAAACCTTGCCGGAATGCCTTGCCGGCAAGGGCTCGCGACCCTACGTGGGAGCCACATATACCTTCGTGTATCTCTGCCAACAGCTCTAGTCCATCCTCCCGGGGAATGCACTTCAATTTCACGTCGTTTGGTCTTTTCCTGTACAGAACGTCATCGACGAACTGATACATGGCAAACCGACGGGCTACTTTCTCCGCTTCTTCCTGTTCCTCAGGGAGCTCCCCGGTTTGGAGAAATCAAACGGTATGTTGTGCCCATGCCGGAGCCTGAGGCTCGACGACAAGGACTAAAGGCATCTCTTCTGCCATGGGAGCGGCTGTCTCCACGGCTAGGGCTTGGCGCCCTGCCGGAGTCTGTCGCCCCATGGCAGGCTCAGTGTCCTCGACAACATCTTTGCCGGCGGATCCTGGGAGCTCGGCGGGAAAGTACTTGCTAGGGCCTGATTTACTCCACTTGTTCTGCTCTGTCTATGGTCCGATGGATGGTTGAGTTAATCGAAGCACAAAGGTACACAGTTCCACGAGCAGTTTGAGGCGGAAGCGTTTTGTGGTGGTCGGCGATGCCGTTCTTCGCTCGAGGAACATGCTCCGGTTGTATACTGTCAAAACGCTCCTACAACTTCCTAACTTCATCTACGTATGCCTCCATCAATGGGCTCTGGTAATCCTTGTTGACTTGCTTGACGACAAGCTGTGAATCACCCCTGACGATGAGCTTCTTGATTCTGAGGTCTGCCGCGATCCTAAGACTGGCAAGCAATCCCACGTACTCTGCAGTGTTATTTGTTGATCTCTCTTGGGGAACCTGCATCTGGACTACATACTTGAGGTGCTTTCCGATGGGTGCGACAAGTAGCACACCGGCACCGACGCCTTGCAGCGAGAAGGCCCCATCAAAGTACATAACCCAGTTGCGACTTGTTTCCTTGCCAGGGAGGGTAGTCTCTTGAACTTCTTCGTCGGGTGTTGCGGTCCATTCTGCAATGAACTCTGCTAAGACTCTGCTTTGGATCATCGAAGTACTCTCAAACTTAAGACCAAAACTGGATAGCTCCAACGCCCATTCCACAATCCTCCCGGTGGCATCTGGGTTATGCAAGATACGTTGCAGCGGGAGGCGGGTGACGATGGTGATCTCGTGTGCTTGAAAGTAATGATGCAGCTTCCTTGAGGCTATAAGGAGGCCGAAGAGCAATTTTTGCACACCGGAGTACCTTGATCTAGCCCCCTGCAAGAGGGAGCTGACAAAGTATACTGGGTGATGCATCATCTTCTTCTTCTGCACCACTTCATTTGTTTGCGCCGCTTCTGCTCCAGTGGCGTCAGATTCTGCCGGGCGCCCTGCCTCGCCATCTATCAGCTCTGCCGTTGCTACTACCTCCGAATCGACCTCCCTCTGTGCCACTAGCGCAACACTGATCACTTGATTTGTTGCCGCTAGATATAGTAGCAATGGCTCTTGTGGTTTAGGTGCAACCAGTATTGGCATAGAGGAGAGGTATTTCTTCAAATCTTGCAGCGCTACTTCGGCCCCTGGGGTCCACTCCATTGGCCCGCCTTTTTCAAAATTTTGAGAAAGGGAAGGGCGCGCTCAGCAGATTTGGAGATAAACCTGCTTAAGTCAGCAACACAGCCAGCAAGCCGACGCACAACCTTGACTCGCCTTGGCGCCTCAATCTGCTCAATCGCTTTAATCTTGTCGGGGTTCATCTCGATCCCGCGCTGTGACACAAAGAACCCAAGAAGCTTGCCGGATGGAACACCAAAGACGCACTTCTCAGGGTTCAACTTGAGGTTGATCTTGCACAAATTGGCAAACGTTTCTTATAAGTCTTGTATGAGTGTTGCCCTGTCCTTGGTTTTGACCACTATGTCAACCATGTAGGCTTCCATATTTCTATATAGCTGAGGTTCAAAACCAATTTGGACTGCTCTGGCGAACGTTGAACCAGCGCTCTTCAACCCGAAAGGCATTCGTATAAAACAATACCTACCACATGGGGTGATAAACACGGTCTTCTCTTCATCTTCTCTTGTCATGAAGATCTGGTGGTATCCTGAGTAAGCGTCAAGGAATGACAGCAAATCACACCCGGCCGTGGAGTCCACAATCTGGTCGATGTGCGGCAAAGTGAAATGATCCTTTGGACAAGCCTTATTGATGTATGTGTAATCAATACATAGCCTCCACTTCCCATTTGCCTTGCGCACCGCCACCAGATTGGCCAGCCACTTCGGGTGGAGCACTCCTCTGACCAAGCCTGCCGCTTCCAACTTTATGATCTCCTCTGTGATGAACTCTTGTCGTTCCAAAGCATGCTTCCCGACCTTCTGCTTAATGGGTCGCGCATGAGGGTAGACAACAAGATGGTGCTCAATCACCTCCCTGGGAACGCCGGCGATGTCGGATGCTTGCCATGCAAATACATCGACATTCACCCGCAGGAAGGTGACGAGCACGCCTTCCTATTTGCTGTCGAAGGTGGAGCTTATGGTGAAAGCCCCTCCCGTGCCATCCTCCTTGACGGACACCTTCTTGGTCTCTAGAGGTGCAGCTCTGGATTTCTTGCTCTTGCCGGTGGAGCTCTCTGGCACGTCCTCAACGGGAGCACATCACTCCGAAGACGTGCGCTTGCCGGACTGGGTGCGAGAGGTCTTGCCGGTCTTCTTCCCTCCTGGGGCTTCAGCGGCAGGAGCAAGTGCCTTAGCGGCAATTGCTGCAACTGCCTCCCGGTAGAGTTGATCGACGCAGATCAGCGCATCTTTCTTGTCGGAGGGGACGGTGATGATCGTCATCGGCCCAGGCATCTTCAACGTGTTGTAAGCGTAATGTGAGGCCGCCATGAATTTGGCTAGTGTTGGGCGGCCGAGAATCCCGTTGTAAGGCAAGGGATCTCGGCAACATCAAAAACAATCCTCTTTGTCCTATAGTTCAGCTCGCCTCAAAATTTTACGAGCAGCGTGACCTTACCCTTTGCTGACTTCTTCCCGGATTGATCCCTTGAGATGTGCCTGTCTCTTCGAGGTCTCCATCAGGAATCTGCAGCCTTTTGATCACAACAGGCGAGATCAAGTTCAAACCGGCCCCGCCGTCAACCAGCATTTTTGTCACCTTGAGGTTGCATATTGTTGGTGAGGCCAACAACGGCAAACACCCGACTGCAGTTGTGCGATCAGGGTGGTCCTCGGTGTAAAAAATGATAGGCATGTTGGACCACTTCAGTGGCTTTTGAGCATCGAACGATGGTTCCGCTACTGTGATCTCACGTGCCCACTGCTTGAGCCGGCGGTGAGAGGTGTGCAGCGAGGCGCCACCATCGACGCACATGGCCTCCTTAGCTTTCTGGAACTCATGCTTGCCGGACTCATCGCCCTCGTCATGATTGTCGTCTTCCTGTTTCTTGTCGCGGCCCTGAGCGGGCCTTTCCTGTTGATTATCTTCGCCGCGGCGGCCAACTTGGCCGCCACGCTTCTTCTCGGATCCCTCAGCACCATCCTTGCCCTTCTCCTTGTCCCGCCTTTCATATTCGGTTTTCTGCTTCTCTGTGAGCTGCTCTACTTGCCGGCAGTTCTGGAGGTCATGGCCCTTGGTGCGATGGATCTTGCAGTACTGCTTGTCGGAGCCTCCTGGCTTATCGGCAGCCGCCAAGGCCCGGCAGGTGGCGCACCCGGCAACTTCCTTGCGGGGGTCGTCTGCCTTGGTCTTCTTGGCAGCGCCGGCGTTGTCGGAGCCCTCGACGGCAAGCACGGCCTTGCCCTTGCGCTTTCTATTGCGGCGTCGGCCCTTCTTTGCCGAGGCGACGACGTCTTCGTCTGAGGAGTCGGTTTCCGCACCGGCCTCTTCACCGGGGTACCTCCTTCCCTCTTCAGCCCGAGCACATTTATCGGCTAGAACGTAGAGTGCCGCCACATCCTTGACCTTCTGCATCGCCAGTTCTTCACACATCTTACGGTTACGCACATTCTGATGGAATGCGCTGATGATAGCGGCGGGATGAACATCCGGGATGTTGTATTGCACTCGGCTGAACCTCTGTACGTACTTGCGTAGGTTTTCGCCTTCTTTCTGGGGGATGACATGCAAGTCGCTTGCCTGGCCATGAGCTTGGTGGCCTCCCATAAAGGCGCCAACAAACTCATGTCACAAATCCGACCAAGAAGAAATAGAATCCACTGGCAAGTGCATCAACCATGACATGACGTTGGGTTTAAGTGCCAACGAGAAGTAATTGGCAATCACCTTGTCGTCGAGAGCTCCGGCAGCTTGCATCGCGATGGTGTAGATGCTAAGGAACTCTGACGGGTGAGTCTTGTCATTGTACGTCTTGCCGTTGTACTTCTCGCCGATGTCAGACTTGAACGTGCGGTGAGTGGGCCACTGGAACTGCCGCAGCTCACGGGTAAAGGTTGGGCAACCCACCTCGTAAGGTAGGCCACCAGACCCCCCGATGCTAGGTGGTCCACAATGGGCCCCACCTGCCTATCTGACTGATGGCACGTGTCGTGCCGTCGCTCAATGGTGGTTCGAGCGTCTTCATGGGCTCGCTCCCGAAGAACCTGGCGCTGATCGCGATGGGTCTGTGGGTCGGACGACGCTATGGAAATGTTATCACAAGTGTCATCCCGACGGACCGGCACCCGCGGTAACTGGCGTGGAGGAGGAGAGTGCACCGTGGCTGCAGCACCTCCGGTCCTTCCACCACTGGCATGCGGTGGCTCGACAGAGCGTCGGCCTGAGGGCCCAGCTGGTCGCGACTCATCTTTGTTGGTGATGCCGATCAGGCTTCGGATGGTGGCTCTCCACTCGTCGAGCTTTTCCGTAGCAGGAGGGAAGTCGAGGAGCAACTGCGCGCGCCAAAGCTTCTACTGACGTGGGTGGCGGAGAAAGTTGCATGGACCGTGACACGCTCCGACTTCTAACCACGTTAGAAGGAGCTCTATCACAGCCTTGCGGCCGCGCGCCATTTTCGCCAGCGCCTCAGCGTGCATGCTGGTCTTCTACGTCCCGTGAATGATGCGTAGGACTCTTCCCGCAGTGGTGCCTGGGGTCACTAGTGTGGTGGCGCTGCTCGTCGCCCACAACCTGAGAAGAGCGCATTGCGGGCGCCGGAGTAGGTGTCTTGGAAGTCGTCGTGCCGCCTGTATGTGGCACGACGCCGCCCTTGGAGGGCCCCGCGCCGCCTGCGGGGGGCACGACTCCGTCTTTGGATTTGGTAGCATGCGGCTTGTTGCCCCGTGCACGAACAACGCTGCTCGCCAGGATTTGGCTGCCAGAGCGATGTGGGTGTTCGTGGGCCGCGCCTCGATCTTCGTCCGCGACCACCCCGTTGCTCGCCCGCAGTGGTACGGGCCGTTCGGCTCCAGATGAACCGATCGCCATGATCGTCTTCTTCTTGGGAGCCATGGTGATGAAGAACTACTATACTAACTGCTAGGCCGGATTCTCACAACTCGCCCCCTACTTGGCGCACCAAAGATGTCGGTGGAAACGACACCTATGGGATCAGCGGAATATCTTCTACAGTTGGCGGGCGCGGGGTTGTGCAAAGAGCGGGTCTAGCAGCTAGCACATCGAGATTTACCCAGGTTCGGGCCGCGAAGGTGCGTAATACCCTAGTCCTTTGTTGGTGTATATTTGAGTGTTCTTGAGTTCTTGAACTAGCTACGATGCGTGCGTAGTCCAAAAAGTCTGAATCCTTCCTCGATACGCCTCGGGCCTCCTTTTATAGTCAAAGGGGCTGCCACAGTGGCACACACGAGGTGGAAAGGTATGTACAGAGTACAAGCTTATCGCCTGTCATTACAGGAGAAAGCGCATTAAATGTGCTACTTAGGTGTCCACTTGCTTTATCGGGGATGGTAACGAGGCCCGTCCCGTTCGTCGCCGCTCCGCCTTGCTCCGACACGCGTCCAGGCCAACGAGGCATGCAGTGCCATGTAGGCTGGCAGGCTGCTGAGCTGGCGTGGTGGTAGGGTCTTCATGAAGATCTGCATGCCACCACGCAGATGCTTGACTAGTTGGATCGGGAGCCACGTACTGCCACGTGGGTACTTTCTTTAGTTGGTGGGTCGTCCGCTGAGCTGGGGCGGCGATGGGCGGCAAGGCCTTGCCGCGGACCTGCCCCTTGCCGGGGCCTTGCCAGCGCCCTCGGCCAGAGTCTTGCCGGGGCCTTGCGGGTGTCTTCGGCAAGGAGCCTTGCCGGGGCCTCGTGGGCATCCTCGGTAAGGAGCCTTGTGGTTGTCTTGTCTTCTGGTTTTCATCTAGGCTTTGTAGGCTCTTTGTCTTCACAAAGATATGCATGCCACCATGCAGGCGCCTCCCGAGCCTTGGTTCCAATGTTTGTCGATGGTGTCGGAACTCTCAAGCTCAAGGGTGGCGGTGATGCTGGCGTTGGGCGAGCTGCCCCAACAAGACTCTTGCTGGGGTTGCATAGGCCGCCTGGGCAAGGGTCTTGCCGGGGGAAAGCCCATCTTGTTGCTTGACCTTCTTGCGCCTCTGTCTGGGCGCTGCTCTGGTAGTCTTGTATTTCTGCTTCCCTCCTCTGCCCTGCTAAGTGTGGCCGCAGGGGCGGCTCTGACTGCCCGTGCACAAATAAAGGGGTATAAAAAAGAGCCCCTACTTTTGTACACCGACATAAGGGGGCCCCACGAGGCGATGACAAGGACGGGGGGTGCACCCCCACCCTTGTGGTGGCCTCGGGACTCCTCTTCGGTATCTTTTTCTTCTAGTATTTTTCATATTTTCCAGAAAAATTCTCAGTTACTTTACAGCTCGTTCCAGGACTTCTATTTCTGCACAAAAACAACACCACGGTAGTTCTGCTAAAAACAGCGTCTGTCCGGTTAGTTCTAATCAAATCATACCAAAATCATATGGAATTGTTGTAAACATGGCATGAATACTTCATAAATTATAGATACGTTGGAGACGTATCAGCATCCCCAAGCTTAATTCCTGCTCGTCCTCGAGTAGGTAAATGATAAAAGAAATAATTTATGAACTGTGAATGCTATCAAGTGCACAAGTTTGATCAATGAAAGTTCCAAGCACTTTTTGTATCATTATTCTTTATCATAAACAGTAGCTCATCTTCATAAAACTTCTCATGATCAAGTAACGAGAAATTCACATGTTAAAGTATAGACCATAAACTTTCTTGAAAACTAACAAACTATGTTCTCAGTCATCAAACAATTGCAATTCATCTTATTTTCAGGAAGGGTCTATATAAGAGCTCTGATTTAGCAAATTCCACATACTCAACTAGCATTTAATCTTTCACAATTGCTAACACTCACGTGATATTTCTGGGTTCAAACTCTGAATAGGACACAGAGAAAGATAGGGGCTTATAGTTTCGCCTCCCAACCTTTTACCTCAAGGGAAATGTCAACAATAATACTTTATGAAAACCTACATCCGAGTGGATATATATATATCTGGATTTCTCAACCACATAGTGCTTGCCAAAGGAAAATGTGTAAAAAGGAAAGGTGATGATCACCATGTGTCGGTGTACAGAAGTAGGGGCTCCCCTTTTTACCCCTATACTTGTGCGCGGGCAGTCAGAGCCACACCTGCGGCCACACTTAACACGGCAAGGGGAGGGAGCAGAAGCACAAGAATACCAGAGCAGTGCTCCATCCAAAAGCACAAGACGGGCGAAGCAACGCCAAGACCGGAGGCCCGAAGAGAAAGAGGGCAAGGTGGACCCCCCCCCCCCCCGGCGAGACCCTTGCCGGGGCAATTGCCCAACACCAGCAGGGCGTGCCACCCTTGAGCCCAAGGGTTCCAACACCGTCAACCACATTGGAACCAAGGCTTGGGAGGCACCTCCGTGGTGGCATTAATACGTTGCTAACAAGTACAATTCGTACGGAATGCATACATGAGCAAGAGGGTTACAAGGTCTAAATTCTACTAAGGCCCGTAGGCTTACAAGCTAAAAAGAGATAAGATGCCCATAATCCCTTTCTTGTCCCTCTCCTCGGGAAACGGAACAAGATGGCGGAAGGGCAAAAGGAGTGCCTAGGCGAATGCGAGCAGCAGAAGACGCCAACGGAACATATCGGCGGCCACCCAGAAGAGGGCTGATGATGATGGTGCCGGGAGAAGGGCCGGAAGATGAGGCGGCGGGATGGCAATACGCGATGAAGGCGTCGGTGCCCACGTACTTTGACTTGAAGGCCCGCCACCAGCCTTCTTCGTCTTCCCCGTCCCTCCAACGCCAGCCGCCCAAGGGGACGACCCTGAGAAGTTCAAGGAGCTCGCGTCTGAGATGGTGGTCTTTGCCGTCGCCCAGGAACGGTGTGCCCGACGCCTAGTCAGACCCGTCATCCTCCCGCCCGCTGCCCTCGTCGTCATTGTCGCTGCCCTCCCCGTCACTCCCGCATGAGGAAGGGACTTCATCGTCGGAGCAGCTCTCCACGCAGCACTATAGGCGAGTTCCAAAGTTTCCAAAGACCTTGACGAAGAGCAGGCCATTCTCCATTAACTTGAAATAGAGAATGAGCCCCGTCGTCGGGCTGTGGATGCAAGCGAAGGTCTTCCATCCACGACGAAGATACATGACGTGAGAGTCGGGAAAATCGACATCAACCCGCGTGCCGCCATTCCCGCAGCCCCTCATATGCAATCTCAGAGCCTGTGGCGGGTCGTGCTCCATCTCCCGAGCGAATGTAGTAGGGAGACGAAGACGACGACGCGCTGACCGGTGCAGCCTGATGAAGAACTCGCGGGGCTGGTCCCCGACGTGGCCCTCCATTGGGGGAGGAACCGCCGGCGGAGGCGAGGCCGGTTTGCCGCCCCGTCCTCCTCTTCCCCGAGCGCCACGACGACCTCGGCCTCACCCCCTCCCCCTTCCCCTCGTGGCCGGCTCCGCCGCCACGAGCTCTTGGGAAGGAGGGGTGCGCTGTCGAGCGGAGACTCTCGTGGCCACCGTCAAAGCACCGGCGAGCCCTCTCGCTATTGCAGAAGAAAGAGAGAAGCCAGGGTGGAAGGAGGAGGATGGTGAAAGATTGAGGGGTGCCGTTTCCCCCTCCCCTTCTTATAAAGGGGCGGGGCGGGGCTCGGCCGCCTCACTCAACCAATCCGGCCATCAGTAGTGCAGGGAATCAAGATTGACCCGCTGCTCCAATCAGCAGCAGCCCGGTTTCCCGCCTCGTCATTCAAGGCCCGCACCCGCCGCCTACCATCTTCAAGGCATGGAGGACACGTGGTGAGCAAACAAAAATCAAGGGGATGGGTGGGGTGACCGTTTTCCACCACGTGATCGTAGGGCACGAGCGCCTCGAAGGCCACGACCTGAGTCCACTCAGTAAATGAGCCACGCCCCTGCGTTTTCCTCTTTTTATGGGGAAGGCGCGAGCCGCCTCTTTACCATGATGTGACGCATGAGGGCAGGAACCGCCCCGCGCATGACCCCCACGTCGCGCATTCAACACGGGGCGTGGGGAAGCGCGACGGGCAAGGGAATTACCGCGGTGAAACTCCGCTCCGCGTGCCCGCGTACCGTTCTGGGCCCGGCCCAACAACGCGTTGCGCTTATGTGTGGCCCAGGCCCGGGGGCTTCTATCGATGTACAAAAGTAGGGGCTCTCCTTTTTACCCCTATACTTGTGCGCGGGCAGTCAGAGCCGCACCTGCGGCCACACTTAACAGGGCAAGGGGAGGGAGCAGAAGCACAAGAATACCAGAGCAGCGCTCCGGCTAAAAGCACAAGACGAGCGAAGCAATACCAAGACCGGAGGCACGAAGAGCCAGAGGGCAAGGTGGACCCCCTGGCAAGACCCTTGCCGGGGCGGCCTCCGTAGCCCCGGCAAGAGCCTTTCCGGGGCAACTTGCCGAACACCAGCAGGGCGTGCCACCCTTGAGCCCAAGGGTTCCAACACCGTCAACCACATTGGAACCAAGGCTCGGGAGGCACCTCCGTGGTGGCATGTAGATCTTTGTCAAGACCATAAACACACAATATCAGATGAGGACCAGAAGACGACGATCCTCGGCAAGATCCCTGCCGAGGAAATCCACGAGAACCCCGGCAAGATCCTTGGCGGGGACAACCGCGGCGTCACGAGAAGACCACTTGCTGGGGCCCCGGCAAGACCCTTGCCGAGGACACCCGCGGGGCCGCAGCCAGGGCCGCATCTGCCAAGACTCCACCGATGTTCCTATACAGCTGCCAGCCCAACTAGCTGGGCAGGCACCTGCGTGGCGACGTGCGGCTTCCAGGCCAACTCACCAAACACCTAAGTGGTGGCATGTAGAACTTCGTGAAGACCCTGCCGCCATGCCATCTCAGCAGCCTGCTAGCCTACGTGTCGCTGCATGCCTCATTTGCATGGACGCGTGTCAGAGCAAGGCGCAGCAGCGACGGACGAGACATGCCTTGTTGCCATCCCCAATAAAGCAACGGGAAACCTAAGGAGCGCATTTAATGCGTCTTGTCCCATAATGATAGGCGATAAGCTTGTACACTGTATACCTTTCCACCTCCTGTGTGCCATTGTGGCGACCCCTTTTGGCTATAAAAGGAGGCTCGAGGCGTCCAGGAGAAGGATGCGGATCTTTTGGACTACGCACGCACCGTAGCTAGTTCGAAGGCTCAAGAACACTCAAATATACACCAAAGCAGGACTAGGATATTATGCATCCTCGCGGCCCGAACCTGGGTAATCGATCCTTGTGCTGACAGCCAGACCCGCTCTTTGCACAACCCCGCGCCCGCCAACCGTAGAAGGGATCCCATTGATTCTATAGGTGTCGTCCGCACCGACATCTTTGGAGCGCCAGGTAGGGGGCGCAGTTGTGAAAATCCGGTCTAGCAGTTAGTTTAGCAGTTTTTCATCGCCATGGCTCCCAAGAAGAAGATGATCATAGTGATCGGTTCATCGGGGGCGAACGGCCTGTACCAGTGCGAGCGAGTGGTGGGGCGGTCGTGGACGGAAGCTGAGGCACGGTCCACGAACAGCCACATCGCTCTCGCAGTCAAAGCCTGGCGAGCGGCGTCGTTCGTGCGCGAGACGACGGGCCACAGGCCGCCAAATCCAAAGACGGAGCCGGGCCCCCCGCAGGCGGCGCGGGGCCCTCCAAGGGTGGCGCCGTGCCACCCACGGGTGGCGCGGCGACTTCGAAGACGCCAACGTCGGCGCCCACGACGCGCTCTTCCCAGGTTGTGCGCGACGAGCAGTGTCACCACGCTGGTGACCCCGGGCGCCGCCATGGGAAGAATCATGTGCCTCATTGGCGGGACGTAGAAGACCAACATGCACACTGAGGTGCTGGCAAAAATGGTGCACAGCCACAAGGCCGTGATAGAGCTCCTTCTAACATGTTTAGAAGTCGGAGCGCGTCACGGTCCACGCAGCTTTCGCCGCCACCCACGCCAATAGAAGCTTTGGTGCGCGCGTAGTTGCTCCTCGACTTCCCTCCTGCTGCGAAAAAGCTTGACAAGTAGAGAGCCACCATTCGGAGCCTCGTCGGCGTTGCCAACAAAGATGAGCCGCGACCAGCAGGGCCCTCAGGACGGCACTCCATCGAGCCACCGCATGCTAGTGGTAGAAAGATCGGAGGTGTTGCGGCCACGGTGCACTCTCCTCCCCCACGCCAGCCACCGCGGGTGTCGGTCCATCGTGATGATGCTTGTGATAATATCTCCATAGCATCGTCCGACCCACGGACCCACCGCGATCAGCGCCAAGTTCTTCGGGAGCGAGCCCATGAAGATGCTCGAACCACCATCGAGCGCCGGCGCAAAGCACGCCACCAGTCAGATAGGCGGGCGGGGCCCACTATGGACCACCCAGCACTGGGAGGCTCTAGCAGCCTACCCTACGAGGTAGGTTGCCCAACCTTTAGCCGTGAGCTGCAGCAGTTCCAGTGGCCCTCCCACCGCACGTTCAAGCCCGACATTGGCGAGAAGTACAACGGCAAGACCCATCCGTCGGAGTTCCTCAGCATATACTCCATTGTGATGCAAGCTGTTGGAGCTCACGACGACAAGGTGCTTGCCAATTACTTCCCATTGGCACTTAAACCCAATGTCATGTCATGGTTGATGCACTTGCCGGCGGATTCCATTTATTCTTGGTCGGATTTGTGCCATGAGTTCGTTGGCGCCTTCACCGGAGGCCACCAATCTCACGGCCAGGCAAGCGATTTGCATATCATCCCCCAGAAGGAAGGCGAAACCCTGCGCAAGTACATATAGAGGTTTAGTCGGGTGCAGTATAACATCCCAGATGTTCATCCCGCTGCCGTGATCAGTGCCTTCCATCAGAATGTGCGCAACCGCAAGATGCATGAAGAGCTGGCGATGAACAAGGTCAAAGATGTGGACGAACTTTATGTTCTAGCTGATAGGTGCGCTTGGGCTTAGGAGGGGAGGAAGTACCCCGACGAGGATGCCGGTGCGGAGACTGACTCCACAGACGAAGACACAGCCACCCCGACGAAGAGGGCCGGCGCCGCAACAGGAAGCGCAAGGGAAAGACCGTGCTTGCAGTCGAGGGATCCTAGGACACCGGCGCTGCCAAGAAGGCCAAGGCAGATGACCATGGCAAGGAAATTGCCGGGTGTGCCGATTGCCGGGCCTTGGCGGCTGCCAACAAGCCAGGAGGCTCCGACAAGCAGTACTGCAAGATCCATCGCACCAAGGGCCATGACCTCCGGAACTGCCGACAAGTTGAGCTGCTTGCTTAGAAGCAAAAAGCTAAGTATGAGAGGCGGGACAAGGAGAAGGGTCAGGATGGTGCCGAAGGATCCGACAAGAAGTGTGGCGGCCAACGGGGTCGCCGCGGCAAGGATAGCCAGCAAGAGAGGCCCGCTCGGGGCTGTGACAAGAAGCAGGAAGACGACGGTCAGGACGAGGATGACGAGTCCAGCGAGCAAGAGTTCCAGAAAGCTACGGAGGCCATGTGCGTCGACGGTGGCACCTCGCTGCACACTTCTCACCGCCAACTCAAGCAGTGGGCGCGTGAGATCACGGCAGCGGAACCATCGCCGATGCTCAAAGCCCTTTGAAGTGGTCCGGCCGCCAGCGTATCATTTTTTGACGCGAGCACCACCACGATTGCTGGCTGCGATCGGGTGCTTGCCGTTGTTGGTTTCGCCAACAATACGCAACCTCAAGGTGAAAAAATGCTAGTTGACGGCGGGGCCGGTCTGAACTTGATCTCGCCTGTTGTGATCAAAAGGCTACAGATTCCCGATGGAGACCTCGAAAGGGCGGGTACTTTTCAAGGGGTCAACCCGGGAAGGAGCCAACCGAAGGGTAAGGTCACGCTGCCCGTGACATTTGCAGGCGAGTTGAACTACCGGACAGAGAGGATTATTTTCGATGTGGCGGAGATCCCCTTGCCCTACAGCGGGATCCTCGGCCGCCATGCACTAGCCAAGTTCATGGCGGCATCACATTACGCCTACAACACGCTGAAGATGCCTGGACCGGTGACCATCATCACCGTCCCCTCCGACAAGAAGGATGCGTTGATCTGCGCTGACCAAATCTACTGGGAGGCGGTTGCAGCGACTGCCGCCAATGCACTTGCTCCTGCCGCCGAAGCCCCGGGAGGCAAGAAGACCGGCAGGAGCTCTCGCACCCACTCCGGCAAGCGCACCTCTTCGGAGTGTAGTGCTCCCGTCGAGGATGTGCCAGAGGGCTCCACCGGCAAGAGCAAGAAATCTAGAGCTGCACCGCCAGAGACCAAGAAGGTGTCCCTCAAGGAGGATGGCACAGGAGGGGCTTTTACCATAAGCACCACCCTTGACAGCAAATAGGAAGGCCCGCTCGTCACTTTCCTGCGGGCGAATGTTGATGTTTTTGCATGGCAAGCATCCGACATCCCCGGTGTTCCCAGGGAGGTGATTGAGCACCATCTTGCTGTCTGTCCTCATGCACGACCCGTCAAGCAGAAGGTCAGGAAGCAGGCTCTGGAACGGCAAGAGTTCATCGTAGAGGAAATTAGGAAGTTGGAAGTGGCAGGCTTGGTAAGAGGGGTACTCCATCCGATGTTGCTGGCCAATCCGGTGGTGGTGCGCAAGGCAAATGGGAAGTGGAGACTGTGTATTGATTACACAGACATCAATAAGGCTTGTCCAAAGGACCCTTTCCCGTTACCGCGCATCGACCAGATTGTTGACTCCACGGCCGGATGTGACTTGTTATCATTCCTTGACGCTTACTCGGGACACCACCAGATCTTCATGACGAAAGAAGATGAAGAGAAGACAGCATTCATCACCCCATGTGGTACGTATTGTTTTTTACGGATGCCTTTCAGGTTGAAGAGTGTTGGCTCAACGTTTGCAAGAGCATTCCAAATTGGTTTTGAGCCTCAACTACATAGAAATATGGAAGCTTATATGGAGGACATAGTGGTCAAAACCAAGGACAGGGCAACACCCGTACAAGATTTAGAAGAGACAATTGCAAATTTGCGCAAGATCGACCTCAAGCTGAACCCTGAGAAGTGTGTCTTCGGCGTTCCGTCCGGCAAGCTTCTCTGGTTCTTTGTGTCACAGCATGGGATCGAGGCGAATCCAGACAAGATCAAGGCCATTGAGCAGATTGAGGCGCCTAGGCGGATCAAGGATGTGCATCGGCTTACTGGCTGCGTTGCCGCCATGAGCAGGTTCATTTCCAAGTCTGCTGAGCGTGCCCTTCCTTTTTTCAAAATCTTGAAGAAGGCGGGCCCAATGGAATGGACCCCAAAGGCCGAGGCAGCCCTGCAGGATTTGAATAAGTACCTCTCCTCTACGCCAATACTGGTTGCAACTAAACCACAAGAACTGTTGCTGCTATATCTAGCGGCGACGAACTAAGTGGTCAGCACCGCGCTAGTGGCGCAGAGGGAGGTTGACGATGAGGCAGTGGCAATGGCAGGACTAGCGGATGGCAAACCAGAGCTCCCGGCAGGGATGCCCGGTAAGACAAGGCCCCGGCGATGCAGTCTGGCGGCGAAGCGAAGCAGCGCAACCAAATGGAGTGGTGCAGAAGAAGAAGGTGATGCAACACCCGATTTACTTTGTCAGCTGCCTCTTGCAGGGGGCTAGATCAAGGTACTCCGGCGTGCAGAAATTTCTCTTCGGCCTCCTTATGGCCTCGAGGAAGCTGTGTCATTACTTCCAAGCCCACGAAATCACCGTTGTCACCCGCCTCCCATTGCAACGGATATTGCATAACCCAGACGCAACCGGGAGGATCGTGGAATGGGCCTTGGAACTGTCAAGCTTTTGGTTTGAAGTTTGAAAGTACTTCAACAATCCAGAGTAGAGTCTTGGCAGAGTTCATTGCAGAATGGACCTCAACGCCCGACGAAGAGACCCAGGAGACCACTCTCCCGGGCAAGGAAACAAGTCGCAACTGGATTATGTACTTTGACGGGGCTTTCTCGCTGCAAGGCGCCGGTGCTGGTGTGCTACTCATCGCACCCACTGGAGAGCACCTCAAGTATGTATTCCAGACGCACTTTCCGAGGGATATGTCAACGAACAACACTGCTGAATACGAGGGGTTGCTTGCCGATCTCAGGATCGCGGCAGACCTCGGAATCAAGAAGCTCATCGTCAGGGGTGATTCACAACTTGTCGTCAAGAAAGTTAACAAAGACTATCAATGCCCATTGATTTAAGCCTACGTAGATGAGGTGAGGAAGCTGGAGGAGCGTTTTGATGGTATACAAGTGGAGCATGTTCCCCGAGTGGAGAACGACATTGCCGACTACCTGTCAAAACGCGCTGCCCTCAAACTACCTGTGTAACCAGGTACTTTTGTGCTTCAATTAACTCAACCATCCGTTGAACCATCGACAGAGCAGAACAAGCGCAGGAAATCAGGCCCCGGCAAGTACTTTCCTGCCGAGCTCCCAAGAGCCGCCGGCAAGGATGTTGTCGTGGACACCGAGCCTGCCATGGGGAAACAGACTCCGGCAGGGCGTCAAGCCCTGGCCGTAGAGACGGCCGCTCCCATGGCAGAGGAAATGCCTTTGTTCCTTGCCGTCGAGCCCCAAGCTCCGGCATGGGCACGACATACCGTCCGATTCCTCCAAACAGGGGAACTCCTTGAGGAGCAGGAAGAAGCGGAGAAAGTAGCCCGTTAGTCTGCCATGTATCAGTTCGTCGACTATGTTCTATAGAGAAAAAGACCAAACGGTGTGAAATTGAAGTCCATTCCTCGGGAGGAAGGACTGGAGCTGTTTGCAGAGGTACACGGAGGCGTACGTGGATCCCACATAGGGTCGAGGGCCCTTGCTGGCAAGGCATTCCGGAAAGGTTTCTTCTGGCCCACAGCCCTCCAGGATGCAACAGCGCTAGTAAACAAGTGTGAAGCGTGCCAGTTCCATTCAAAGAAGCTTCAGCAACCAGCTCAAACTCTCCAAACAATTCCTCTTTCCTGGCCATTCTCAGTCTGGGGGCTCGACATACTGGGCCCCTTTCCCCATGTTGTCGGGGGCTTTGAGTACTTGTACGCTGCAATCGACAAGTTCAGGAAGTGGCCGGAGGTGGAGGCAGTGAGAAAGGTGACAGCACAGTCGGCCGTCAAATTCTTCAAGGGACTAGTCTGTTGTTTTGGTGTGCCGAATAGAGTCATCACCGACAACGGCACGCAGTTCACGAGCCACACCTTCATGCAGTACATCCAGGACCTCGGCAACAAGGTATTTTTTGCTTCTGTTGCACAACCACGAAGCAACAGCGAGGCTGAGAGGGCAAATGCTGAAGTGTTGTGAGGCCTACGGACGAGGACTTTTGACAGGATGCACAGGTGCAGACGACGGTGGATTGATGAATTGCCGGCGGTTCTTTGGTCAATCAGAACGACACCAAATCGAGCCACCGACCAGACACCCTTCTCCCTCGTTTACGGGCAGAAGCAGTTCTCCCCGCGGAACTCACGTACGGGTCACCTCGAGTGCTCGCTTATGATGATCTTGAGCAAGAGCAGTTGCGGCAAGATGACGCAACGCTCCTTGAGGAAGAACGTGTTCGGGCGGCTGTGCGAGCAGCATGCTACCAGCAAGCCTTGCGCCGGTATCATAGCCGCAAGGTTCATGCCCGAAGGTTTGAGGAAGGCGACTATGTTCTTCGGCACGTTCAATGTGCCAAGAATTCCAACAAGTTGACGCCAAAGTGGGAAGGCCCTTATTGGGTGTCTGAGTCACCGGGCCCGGCAGCGATGCTGCTAGAGACCTAATATGGTATTCCAGTGAGCAATTCCTGGAACATCAAACATCTTCGCAAGTTTTACCCATAAGGCACGGTTGCCGGGCTCCCCGGCAAACCACCTTTTGTACAAGCCTTGCCGGCAAGGCATGTAACCCTTTGTACAAAGCCAGGTGCAGACCCTGAGCATAAATAAATGAAGCGCTGGCACCCTAAGTTTTAGCATGCATGCTAGGTTGAGTCTCTCTCTCTGTGTTAGGGTTGATAGTGCTTGGCGGCGACTAACCCTTAGCATAGTGGTCGAGTATGCATCCCTCTGTTCCTTTTCGTCCTTTTTTGGTTCGCAGGATAGGTGGACATTTCTGCTGAGCTATTTTGGAAGAAAAGAGAACGGGCCGACGCCCAGACCCCGACAAGCCAAGGTTGCCGGGGGCTGCAGGTCTAAGAATCCAATCACGGCCAGCCAAGGTTGCCGGGGATTGCGGCATCATATAAGTCTTTCTCCCCCACTCCGTGCCTCCGTATGAAACTTGAACGTACGACACTTCGCTCGCTCTCATACTGTCTTGCTCCCTCTATAGCATGTCCGAAAACCTTACTTTGGGCCGGAACTTGGTTGTAGTGCGATGGGAAGGGGACGAGTGAAGGGCCCAATCCTACTTGGCCCCTACCTCCACCAAGGGCGTGAGTGTAGCCGAGCTATAGGGTAGGAGGACGGCAAGGCCTGTTGCCGGGGTACAGTGTTTATCTTAATATAACGAGGACTCGCTCCTTGGTGCGGACCTCGCCCACGCGCAAACAAAACCCGGCAAACACCCTTCTCTTCATTAATACGTTGCTAACAAGTACAATTCGTACGAAATGCATACATGAGCAAGGGGGTTACAAGGTCTAAATTCTACTAAGGCCCGTAGGCTTACAAGCTAAAAAGAGATAAGATGCCCGTAATCCCTTTCCTGTCCCTCTCCTCAGGAAACGGAACAAGATGGCGGAAGGTCAAAAGGAGTGCCTAGGCGAGGTAGGAGCTGCAGAAGACGCCAAGAGAACATATCAGCGGCCGCCTAGAAGAGGGCTGATGATGATGGTGCCGGGAGAAGGGCCGGAAGATGAGGCAGCGGGCCGGCAATACGTGATAAAGGCGTCGGCACCCACGTACTCTGACTTGACAGCCGGCCACCTGCCTTCTTCGTCTTCCCCGTCCCTCCGACGCCAGCCGCCCAAGGCGACGACCCCGAGAAGTTCAAGGAGCTGGCGATACAGATGGTGGTGCTGCCGGCGTCGCCCAGGAACGGTGTGCCCGACGCCTAGTCAGACCCGTCATCCTCCCGCCCGCTTCCCTCGTCGTCGTTGTCGCTATCCTCCTCATCACTCCCGCTTGAGGAAGAGTCTTCATCGTCGGAGGAGCTCTCCACGCAGCACTTTAGGCGAGTTCCAAAGTCTCCAAAGCCCTTGACGGAGAGCAGGCCGTTCTCCACTAACTAGAAATAGAGAACGAGCCCCGCCGTCAGGCTATGGATGCGAGCGAAGGTCTTCCATCCGCGACAAAGATACATGACGTGAGAGGCTGGAAAATCGACATCAACCCGCATGCCGCCATTCCCGCAGCCCCTCATATGCAATCTCAGAGTCCGTGGCGGGTCGAGCTCCATCTCCCGAGCGAATGGAGTAGGGAGACGAAGACGAAGACACGCTGGCCAGTGCAGCCTGATGAAGAACTCGCGGGGCTGGTTCCCGATGTGGCCCTCCATTGGGGGAGGAACCGCCGGCGGAGGCGAGGCCCGTGCGCCGCCCCGTCCTCCTCTTCCCCGAGCGCCACGGAGACCTCGGCCTCGCCCCCTCCTCCTTCCCCTCATGGCCGGCTCCGCCGCTACGAGCTCTTGGGAAGGAGGGTCGCACTGTCAAGCGGAGACCCTCGTCGCCACCATCGAAGCACCGACGCACCCTCTGGCCATAGCAGAAGAAAGAGAGAAGCCAGGGTGGAAGGAGGCGGATGGTGAAAGATTGAGGGGTGCCGTTTCCCCCCTCCCCTTCTTATAAAGGGGCGGGGTCGGGGCTCGGCCGCCCCACTCAACCAATCCGGCCATCAGGAGCGCAGGGAATCGAGACCGACCCGCTGCTCCAGTCAGCAGTGGCCCGGTTTCCCGCCTCGTCATTCAAGGCATGCACCCGCCGCCTACCATCTTTAAGGCATGGAGGACATGTGGCGAGCAAACAGAAATCAAGGGGATGGGTGGGGCGACCATTTTCCACCCCGTGATCGTAGGGCATGGGCGCCTCAAAGGCCATGACCCGAGTCCACTCAGTAAATGAGCCGCGCCCCTGCGTTTTCCTCTTTTTATGGGGAAGGCGCGAGCCTCCTCTTTACCATGATGTGACGCATGAGGGCAGGAACCGCCCCGCGCATGACCCCCGCGTCACGCACGACCCTCCACGTCGCGCATTCAACACAGGTCGTGGGGAAGCGCGACAGGCGAGGGAATTACCATGGTGAAACTCGGCCCCGCATGTCCACGCACCATTCTGGGCCCAGCCCAACAACGCTTTGCGCTTATTTGTGGCCCAGGCCCGGGGGCTCCTGTCGGTGTATAAAAGTAGGGGCTCTCCTTTTTATCCCTATACTTGTGTGCGGGCAGTCAGAGTCGCACCTGCGGCCACACTTAACAGGGCAACGGGAGGGAGCAGAAGCACAAGAATACCAGAGCAGCGCTCCAACCAAAAGCACAAGACGGGCGAGGCAACGCCAAGACCGGAGGCACGAAGAGCGAGAGGGCAAGGTGGACCCCCCCGGCGAGACCCTTGCTGGGGCGGCCTCCGCAGCCTCGGCAAGAGGCTTGCCGGGGCAACTTGCCCAACACCAGTAGGGCGTGCCACCCTTGAGCCCAAGGGTTCCAACACCGTTAACCACATTGGAACCAAGGCTCGGGAGGCACCTCCGTGGTGGCATGCAGATCTTTGTCAAGATCATAAACACACAAGATCAGATGAGGACCAGAAGACGATGATCTCCGGCAAGATCCCTGCCGAGGAAATCCACGAGACCCCCAGCAAGATCCTTGCCGGGGACAACCGCGGTGCCACGGGAAGACCACTTGTCGGGGCCCCGGCAAGACCTTGCCGAGGACACCCGCGGGGCCGCAGCCAGGCCCGCGTCTGCCAAGACTCCACCGCCGTTCCCATACAGCTGCCAGCCCAACTAGCTGGGTAGGCACCTGCATGGCGATGTGCGGCTTCCAGGCCAACTCAGCAAACACCTGTGTGGTGGCATGCAGAACTTCGTGAAGACCCTACCACCATGCCATCTCAGCAGCCTGCCAGCCTACGTGGCGCTGCATGCCTCGTTGGCCTGGACGCGTGTCGGAGCAAGGCGGAGCAGCGATGGACGGGACAGGCCTTGTTGCCGTGCCCAATAAAGCAACAGGGCACCTAAGGAGCGCATTTAATGCGTCTTGTCCCGTAATGACAGGCGATAAGCTTGTACACTGTACACCTTTCCACCTCATGTGTGCCACTGTGACGGCCCCTTTTGGCTATAAAAGGAGGCCCGAGGCGTCCAGGAGAAGGATTCGGATCTTTTGGACTACGCACGCACCGTAGCTAGTTCGAGAGCTCAAGAACACTGAAATATACACCAAAGCACGACTAGGGCATTACGCATCCTCGCGGCCCGAACCTGGTTAAACGATCCTTGTGCTGACAGCCAGACCCGCTCTTTGCACAACCCCGCGCCCGCCAACCGTAGAAGGGATCCCAGTGATTCCATAGGTGTCATTCCCACCGACACCATGACTCTTGTGTAAGGGTAGAAGATAAAAGTAAAAGACTGGCCCTTCACAGAGGGAAGAAGAGGTTGTCATGCGCTTTTATGGTTGGATGCACAAAATCTTAATGCAAAAGAACGTCACTTTATATTGCCGCTTGTGATAAAGACCTTTATTATGCAGTCCGTCGCTTTTATTTCTTCCATATCACAAGTTCGTATAAAGCTTATTTTCTTCACACTAATAGATCATACATATTTAGAGAGCAATTTTTATTGCTTGCACCAATGACAACTTACTTGAAGGATCTTACTCAATCCATAGGTAGGTATGAATTGTTCAAGTGACCAATGTTGAGTTTGCTAACTTTCAAATTTTTTTACCACCTATACTTCTTATAAGTGAAGTCATTACTCCAAGCATATGAAGCATATAAAATTTCAGATCTGTGATATTCAATTCATTCAACCATTTACTCATAGGGTATAAGTGAAGCACGTGAGTAAATGACAAACCTCAAAAAAGATATAAGTGAAGACAATGAATAGTCAAATAATTAACTAGCCATGGGAGGACTCTCTCTCGCTCTCTCATTCAAGGTTTCATATCCAATTATTTTATTCAAACAACAACTAAAATGAAAATATGCTCCAAGCAAAACACATATCATGTGACTAATAAAAATATAGCTCCGAGTAAGGTATACCGATGGTTTTGCAGACGAAAGAGGGGATGCCTTCCAGCGCATCCCCAAGCTTAGGCGCTTGAGTCTTCCTTGAATATTACCTTGGGGTGCCTTGGGCATCCCCAATATTAGGGTCTTTCAACTCATTATTCTCCTCGTATCGATATCTCACCCAAAACTTGAAAACTTGAATCACACAAAACTTAACGGAACTACGTGAGATGGGTTAGTATGAGAAAAACAAATCATTCACTTTGGTACTGTCAAGACAAGATTCATAATTGTTCTAACACAATTCCTACTGTACCATATCATTTCTGCAATTTATATTGAGCAATATAAGCCATAGAAACTAGAAAACAAGCAAACTATGCATTGAAAACAGAATCTACCAAAAACAGAACAGTCTGTAATGATCTGAATAACAACCATACTTATGTTACTCCAAAAAATTCTGAAAAATTAGGACAACGTAGAAAATTTATATATCAATCTTCTGTAAAAAAATCAGAATTTTTCAACACACTAGTAATTTTAAAGAATTCTGTGATTGGGCCCAAAAGTTTCTGTTTTTGCACAGAATCAAGTCAACTATCATCCACACTACCCCAAAGGATTTACTTGGCACTTTATTGAAACTAAAGCTATAAAACATGATTACTACAGTAGCTTAATCATGTGGACACATAAAAATAGTAGGTATGAGTATTGGGTTGTCTCCCAACAAGCACTTTTCTTTAATGCCTTTTTAGCTAGGGATGATGATTTCAATGATGCTCACATAAAAGATAAGAGTTGAAACATAATGGGAGCATCATGAAGAAATATGGCTAGCACATTTAAGTCTAACCCACTTCCTATGCATAGGGATTTTGTGAGCAAACAATTTATGGGAACAAGAATCAACTAGCATAGGAAGGCAACACAAGCATGACTTCAAAACTTTCAACACATAGAGAGGAAACTTGATTTTATTGCAATTCTGACAAGCATATATTCCTCCCTCATAATAATTTCAGTAGCATCATGAATGAATTCAAAAATATAACCATCACATAAAGCATTATTTTCATGATACACAAGCATAGAAATTTTATTACTCCCCGCATAAGCAAAATTCTTCTCATTCATAATAGTGGGAGAAAACTCAACAAAATAACTATTATGGGTTTGAAAATTAAAATCAAGATGACAAGTTTCATGGTTATCATTACTATTTATATCATACATGTCATCACAATAATCATCACAGATAGCAACTTTGTTCTTATCAAAATAAATTGAAACCTCTTCCAAGATAGTGGAACAATTACTAAATAAAGTCATGACCTCTCCAAATCCACTTTTACCATAATAAGATTCAACATCCTCCAAAATAGTGGGATAATTATTATCTAAAGTTGACACTCTTCCAAACCCACTATCAATGATAGTCTTACTCATACTCCAAAAGATATAAGTGAAGTTCATAGAGCATTCTACAATTAATATAGATCAACCAATATCCCAGCTCAAAATATATATGTGAAGCATACGTAGCATTCTATAAAGTCATACTTAAAAGATTTAAGTGAAGCACATGAAGCATTGTATAAATCAACGGAGGACTATCTCATACTAGCATGGTGCATAGAGGAAAAGAAAAGGGAAACAGACACAAAAGTCGCAAATCATGTGAACAAAATAAAAACCGAGGTATACCGATAATTGTTGAAGAAGAAAGATGGGATGCCAACCGGGGCATCCCCAAGCTTAGATGCTTGAGTATCCTAGAAATATTTTCTTGGGGTGCCTTGGGCATCCCCAAGCTTGAACTCTTGCCTCTCCTTATTCTTCTAATATCGGTAACTCCTCGTTCTTCGAACACTTCATCCACGCAAAACTTAACAAAAACTTTGTGAGATCCGTTAGTATAATAAAGCAAATCACTACCCTTAGGTACTGTTGTGAACTCATTCCAATTTCATATTAGCATTATATATGCTGTACTCCAACTTCACCATGGCTCATACCCCCCGATACAACCCATAGATTCATCAAAATAAGCGAACAACACATAGAAAACAGAATCTGTCAAGAACAGGACAGTCTGTAGCAATCTGGAACTTCCATTTACTTATATAACTTCAAAAATTCTAAAACATTAGGACAATCTAAACAATATGCAGAGCAGTATTCTGTAAAAATTTCAAGATTTTATCATGCTCCAGTAAAAAATAAGAATTCGAACACTACAACCAAAGTTTCTGTTTTTCTGCTGCACACACCAAACAAGCAATTTTAAACATTATAAAACCAAACCTTGGCACATTATTTTTATAATACAATGAATATATACAAGGGGATACTTATTTTTGAGAAACTTCCATGAAAAATTCTACATTCTTTCCATGAGCATGAATACAAGTGTTCAAGGTCGACCCTCGCTTCTCCAATGCACAACCTTCCAATCACCTCTCTTTTTGAAAACGTTTTTAAACATAAGAGGCAAGTAAAATTTATTTTTGGTATTTTAATTTTGTAATTTTTCTTTTTCTTTTCACACACAACAAAAGAAAACAAAAGGGAACATAAAATCTACTTAGTGAAGAAAGCAAACAAGCACACATGAGAATATCAACCCCACGCTATTGCTCCCCGACAACGGCGCCAGAAAAGAGCTTGATAATCCTCAAGTGTAAGGAATAAATGTAGCACTTTCCAAAGGTGGAAGTGATAAGTATGGAGTGTCAAACCCATAAGGAGCTAAAGGTAAGATCAATATTCTCTCAAGTCCTATCTGCCACTGATACGACTCTACGTACACCGAACGTTTGCTTCCAACTAGAAACAAGAAATAAAACAATGTTGTGGGTATGAAGAGGATAACTTTGCATGATATCGGAGAACTAAAATATAAAAGTAGGTGTTGTTAATATAAAGTTAGAAGATATTACTATAAATTATAAATACCGAGATTGGAATAGTGATGGGTCAGTCTGTGGAATTATCCTAGGCAATTGTTAACAAGATCGGTAGTCTTCATTGCAACTTCATATCAGGGAGATGCATAGGCTAACATACTTTCTCTTCTTGGATCATATACACTTATGATTTGATACGTCTCCAACGTATCTATAATTTTTGATTGCTCCATGATACTTTATCTATTGTTTTGGACTATAATGGGCTTTATTTTCCACTTTTATATTACTTTTGGGACTAACCTATTAACCGGAGGCCCAGCCCAAAATTGCTGTTTTTTGCCTTTTTCAGTGTTTCGAAGAAACAGAATATCAAACGGAGTCCAAACGGAATGAAACCTTCGGAAACATGATTTTCTCACCGAACGTGATCCAGGAGACTTGGACCCTACGCCAAAGAGAGGCGGTCACGAGGGTGGGGGGCGCGCCCCCCTGCCTCGTGGGCCCCCTGTTGCTCCACCGACGTACTCCTTCCTCCTATATATACCTACGTACCCCCAAACGATCAGAATAGTAGCCAAAAACCTAATTCCGCCAGCGCAACTTCCTGTATCCACGAGATCCCATCTTGGGGCCTGTTCCGGGGCTCCGCCGGAGGGGGCATCCACCACGGAGGGCTTCTACATCAACACCATAGCCTCTCCGATGAAGTGTGAGTAGTTTACTTCAGACCTTGGTCCATAGCTAGTAGCTAGATGGCTTCTTCTCTCTTTTGATCTCAATACAATGTTCTCCCCTCTCTCGTGGAGATCTATTCGATGTAATCTTCTTTTTGCGGTGTGTTTGTTGAGACCGATGAATTGTGGGTTTATGATCCAGCTTATCTATGAATAATATTTGAATCTTCTCTGAATTCTTTTATGTATGATTGAGTTATGTTTGCAAGTCTCTTCGAATTATCCGTTTGGTTTGGCCAACTAGATTGGTAGTTCTTGCAATGGGAGAAGTGCATGGCTTTGGGTTCAATCTTGCGGTGTCCTTACCCAGTGACAGAAAGGTTGCAAGGCACGTATTGTATTGTTGCCATCGAGGATAACAAGATGGGGTATTTATCATATTGCATGAATTTATTCCTCTACATCATGTCATCTTGCTTAAGGCGTTACTCTATTTTTAACTTAATACTCTAGATGCATCTTTGGATAGCGGTCGATGAGTGGAGTAATAGTAGTAGATGCGAGAATCGTTTCAATCTACTTGTCACGGACGTGATGCCTATATACATGATCATACCTAGATATACTCATAACTATGCTCAATTCATCAATTGCTCAACAGTAATTTGTTCACCCACCGTAGAATACTTATGCTCTTGAGAGAAGCCACTAGTGAAACCTATGGCCCCCGGGTCTATTCTTATCATATCAATCTCCATCACTTTAATACTTGCTTTGTTTTTTCTTTGCCTTTTACTTTTCACTTTGCATCTATATACCAAAAATACCAAAAATATTATCTCTATCAGATCTCACTCTAAATAAGTGACCGTGAAGGGATTGACAACCCCTAATCACGTTGGTTGCGAGTAGCTATCGGGTTTTGCAGGTACGAGGGACTTGTGCGTGGCCTCCTACTGGATTGATACCTTGGTTCTCAAAAACTGAGGGAAATTCTTACGCTACTGTGCTGCATCATCCTCTCCTCTTCGGGGAAAACCAACGCAAGCTCAAGACGTAGCAAGAAGGATTTCTAGCGCCGTTGCCAGGGAGTCTACGCAAAAGTAAACATACCAAGTACCCATCACAATCCCTATCTCTTGAATTACATTATTTGCCTTTTGCCTCTCGTTTTCCTGTCCCCCACTTCACCCTTGCCATTTTATTCGCCCTCTCTTTCCCAATCTCCTCCTCTTTTTCCCGTTGCCTTTTCCTCGTCCGCTTGTTTGCTCGTGTGTTGGATTGCTTGTTTGTCGCAATGGCTCAAGATGCTACCAAATTGTGTCACTTCACCAATACCAATAATAATGATTTCCTTAGCACTCTGATTGCTCCTCTTGCCAATACTAAATCTTGTGAAATTAATACTGCTTTGTTGAATCTTGTTATGAAAGATCAATTCATGACCTTCCTAGTGAAGATGCCGCTACTCATCTGAATAGCTTCGTTGATTTATGTGATATGCAAAAGAAAAAAGATGTCGATAATGATGCCGTTAAATTGAAGCTATTTCCTTTTTCGCTTAAAGATCGTGCTAAAGCGTGGTTTTCATCTTTGCCTAAAAATAGTATTGATTCTTGGAACAAGTGCAAAGATGCTTTTATCTCTAAGTATTTTCCTCCCGCTAAGATTATCTCTCTTAGGAACGATATTATGAATTCTAAGCAACTTGATCATGAACATGTTGCACCAGCTTTGGAGAGAATAAAATTAATGATACGTAATTGTCCTACTCATGGTTTGAACTTGTGGATGATTATACAAAAAATTTATGCCGGATTGAATTTTGCTTCTAGAAATCTTTTAGATTCGGCCGCGGGAGGCACTTTTATGGAAATCACTCTAGGAGATGCTACTAAACTTCTAGATAATATTATGGTTAATTATTCTCAATGGCACCTTTGAAATATCTACTAATAAAAAGTGCATGCGATAGAAGAAATTAATGTTTTGAGTGGAAAGATGGATGAATTTATGAAATTATTTGCTACTAAGAGTGTTTCTTCTGATCCTAATGATATGCCTTTGTCTACTTTGACTGAGAATAATAATGAATCTATGGATGTGAATTTTGTTGGTAGGAATAATTTTGGTAACAACGCGTATAGAGGGAATTTTAATCCTAGGCCTTATCCGAGTAATCCTTCTAATAGTTATGGAAATTCCTACAACAACTCTTATGGAAATTTTAATAAGATGCCCTCTGAATTTGAGAGTAGTGTTAAAGATTTTATGAATTCACAAAAGAATTTTAATGCTTTGCTTGAAGAGAAATTGCTTAAAGTTGATGATTTGTCTAGGAACGTTGATAGAATTTCTCTTGAGGTTGATTCATTAAAGCTTAGATCTATACCTCCTAAGCATGATATCAATGAGTCTCTCAAAGCTATGAGAATTTCGATTGATGAGTGCAAAGAAAGAACCGCTAGGATGCGTGCTTCCAAAGATGCCTTTATTAAAGCGTGTTCTTCTAATCCCTATGAAAATCAAGATGAAGATCTAAAAGTTATTGATGTGTCCCCTATTAAATCTTTGTTTTGCAATATGAATATTGATGAAACTGAATATGATCTTCCTTTACCTAGAAGGCGTTCTAAGAATTCAGAGTTTTTAGATCTTGATGATGAAATTGATAAAAGTGGGATTGAAAGAAATAAAAACCTAGATGTTGCTAAACCCACTATTTAGGATATCAAGGAATTTCATTATGAAAATTGCTATTTAATTTATTGTATTTCCTTGTTGCAATCCGTGCTAAATTCTCCTCATGCTTATAGTCAAAATAAGGCCTTTACCGAACACATTGTTGATGCCTTGATGCAATCTTATGAAGAAAAACTTGAGTTGAAAGTTTCTATCCCTAGGAAGCTCTATGATGAGTGGGAACCTACCATTAAAATTAAAATTAAAGATTATGAGTTTCATGCTTTGTGTGATTTGGGTGCTAGTGTCTAACCTATTCCCAAAACTTTGTGTGATTTGCTAGATTTCCGTGACTTTGATGATTGCTCTCTAAACTTGCATCTTGCGGATTCCACTATTAAAAAGCCTATGGGAAAAATTAATGATGTTCTTATTGTTGCAAATAGGAATTATGTGCTCGTAGATTTTATCGTTCTTGATATAGATTACAATCATTCATGTCCTATTATTCTTGGTAGACCTTTCCTTAGAACGATCGGTGCAATTACTGATATGAAGGAAGGGAATATTAGATTCCAATTTCTATTAAATAAAGGCATGGAACAGTTTCCTAGAAATAAAATAAAATTACCATATGAATCTATTATGAGAGCCACTTATGGATTGCCTACCAAAGATGGCAATACCTAGATCTATCCTTGCTTTTATGCCTAGCTAGGGGCGTTAAATGATAGCGCTTGTTGGGAGGTAACCCAATTTTATTTTTAGTTTTTTAGTTTTTGTTTATGTTTAGGAATAAATAATCCATCTAGCCTCTGTTTAGATGTGGTTTTATCTTTTAATTAGTGTTTGTGCCAAGTTAAACCTATTGGATCTTCTTGGATAATAATTATTTGATCTTGCTGTAATGTCCAGAAACTTTGCGCTCAGTGACCGAATTGTTAAAAATCACCAGAATGTAATAAAATACTGATTCCAATTGCTTCTGATCAATAAACAAATTTTCTAGGTCTTTTAATTTTTGTTGAATTTTTTGTGTTTCAGAAGTTTGTGTTAGTTACAGATTACTATAGACTGTTCTATTTTTGACAGATTCTATTTTGCGTGTGTTGTTTGCTTATTTTGATGAATCTATGGCTAGTAAAATAGTTGATGATCCATAGAGAAGTTGGAATACAGTAGGTTTAACACCAATATAAATAAACAATGAGTTCATTACAGTACCTTAAAGTAGTCTTTTGTTTTGTTTCTCTAACGGAGCTCACGAGATTTCTATTGAGTTTTGGGTTGTGAAGTTTTCAAGTTTTGGGTGAATTCTTTTGATGGATTATGGAACAAGGAGTGGCAAGAGCCTAAGCTTGGGGATGCCCATGGAACCCCCAAGACAATCCAAGGACACCAAAAAGTCAAAGCTTGGGGATTCCCCGAAGACATCCCCTCTTTCGTCCACTTCCATCGGTAATTTACTTGGAGCTATATTTTTATTCACCACATGATAAGTGTTTTGCTTGGAGCGTCTTGTATTATTTGTGTCTTTGCTTGTTAGTTTACCACGATCATCCTTGATGTACACACCTTTTGAGAGAGCCATACATGAATTGGAATTTGATAGAATACTCTATGTGCTTCACTTATATCTTTTGAGCTTGATAGTTTTGCTCATAGTGCTTCACTTATATCTTTTGGGCGTGATAATTTTTGCTCTAGTACTTCACTTAGATCTTTTAGAGCACGGTGGTGGATTTGTTTTAAAGAAACTATTGATCTCTCATGCTTCACTTAGATTATTTTGAGAGTCGTTAATAGCATGGTAATTTGCTTAATATTAATATACTTGGTATTCAAGATATGTGAAACTTTCTTTTGAGTGCGTTGAATACTAAGATAAGTTTGATGCTTGATAATTGTTTTGAGATATGGAGGTGATAATATCAAAGTCGTGCTAGTTGAGTAGTTGTGAATTTGTGAAATGCGTGTGTTGAAGTTTGCAAATCCCGTAGCATGCACGTATGGTTAAAGTTGTGTAACAAATTTGACACTTGAAGTGTACCTGGCTTGTGCATCCTTATGAGTGGCGGTCGGGGACGAGCGATGGTCTTTTCCTACCAATATATCCCCCTAGGAGCATGCGCGTAGTACTTGATTTTTGATGACTTGTAAACTTTTGCAATAAGTATATGAGTTCTTTTGACTAATGTTGAGTCCATGGATTATACGCACTTTTACATTTCTGCCTTTGCTAGCCTCTTCGGTACCGTGCATTGCCCTTTCTCACCTTGAAAGTTGGTGCAAACTTCACCGGTGCATCCAAACCCCGTGATATGATACGCTCTATCACACATAAACCTCCTTATATCTTCCTCAAAACAGCCACCATACCTACCTATTATGGCATTTCCATAGCCATTCTGAGATATATTGCCATGCAACTTTCCACCGTACCGTTCATCATCATGACATACTTTACTTTTGTCATATTGCCATTGCATGATCATGTAGTTGACATCATATTTGTGGCAAAGCCACCATGCATTATTTTTCATACATGACACTCTTGATTCATTGCACCATCCCGGTACACCGCCGGAGGCATTCATATAGAGTCATATCTTGTTCTAGTTTCGAGTTGTAATCCTTATGTTGTAATCAATAGAAGTGTGATGATCATTATTATTAGAGCATTGCCCAAAAAAGAGAAAGGCCAAAAAGAAAAAAAGAAAGGCCAAAAAAAAAAGAAAATAAATAAAAAGGGCAATGCTACTATCTCTTTTTCCACACTTGTGCTTCAAAGTAGCACCTTGTTCTTCATGCAGTGAGTCTCATATATTGTGCTTCAAAGTAGCACCATGTTTTTCATATAGTGAGTCTCATAAGTTGTCTTTTTTATACTAGTGGGAATTTTTTGTTATAGAACTTGGCTTGTATATTCCTACGATGGGCTTCCTCAAAATGCCTTAGGTCTTCATGAGCAAGCAAGTTGGATGCACACCCACTAGTTTTCTTTTGTTGAGCATTCATAGCTCTAGTGCATCCGTTGCATGGCAATCCCTACTCCTCATGTTAACATCAATTGATGGGCATCTCCATAGCCCGTTGATTATCCTCGTCAATGTGAGACTTTCTCCTTTTTGTCTTCTCCACACAATCCCCATTATCATGTTCTATTCCACCCATAGTGCTATATCCATGGCTCACGCTCATGTATTGCGTGAAGGTTGAAAAAAGTTTGAGATTATTTAAGTATGAAACAATTGCTTGGCTTGTCATCGGGGTATAGAAGTTGGGAATATCTTTGTGTGACGAAAATGAAACATAGCCTAACTATATGATTTTGTAGGGATGAACTTTCTTTGGCCATGTTATTTTGAGAAGACATAATTGCTTACTTAGTATGCTTGAAGTATTATTATTTTTTATGTCAATATGAACTTTTGTGTTGAATCTTTCAGATCTGAATATTCATACCACAATTAAGAAGATTTACATTGAAATTATGCCAAAGTATCCTCCGCATCAAAAATTCTCTTTTTATCATTTACCTACTCGAGGACGAGCAGGAATTAAGCTTGGGGATGCCCGATCGTCTCCAACGTATCTATAATTTTTGATTGCTCCATGCTACTTTATCTATTGTTTTGGACTATAATAGGGCTTTATTTTCCGCTTTTATATTACTTTTGGACTAACCTATTAGCAGGAGGCCCAGCCCGAAATTGTTGTTTTTTGCCTTTTTAGTGTTTGAAGAAAGCAGAATATCAAACGGAGTCCAAGCGGAATGAAACCTTTGGAAGCGTGATTTTCTCACCGAACGTGATCCAGGAGACTTGGACCCTACGCCAAGGCACAAGAGAGGCGGTCACGAGGTTGGGGGGCGCCCCCCAGGGCGTGCCCCCTACCTCGTGGGCCCCCTGTTGCTTCACCGACGTACTCCTTCCTTCTATATATACCTACGTACCCCCAAACGATCAGAACAGGAGCCAAAAACCTAATTCTGCCGGCGGAACTTCCTGTATCCACGAGATCCCATCTTGGGGACTATTCCGGAGCTCCGCCGGAGGGGGCATCCACCACGTAGGGCTTCTACATCAACACCATAGCCTCTCCGATGAAGTGTGAGTAGTTTACTTCAGACCTTCGGGTCCATAGCTAGTAGCTAGATGGCTTCTTCTCTCTTTTGGATCTCAATACAATGTTCTCCCCCTCTCTCGTGGAGATCTATTCGATGTAAGCTTCTATTTGCGGTGTGTTTGTTGAGACCGATGAATTGTGGGTTTATGATCCAGCTTATCTATGAATAATATTTGAATCTTCTCTGAATTCTTTTATGTATGATTGAGTTATCTTTGCAAGTCTCTTGAATTATCCGTTTGGTTTGGCCAACTAGATTGGTAGTTCTTGCAATGGGAGAAGTGCATGGCTTTGGGTTCAATCTTGCGGTGTCCTTACCCGATGTGAGAAAGGGTTGCAAGGCACGTATTGTATTGTTGCCATCGAGGATAACAAGATGGGTTATTTATCATATTGCATGAATTTATTCCTCTACATCATGTCATCTTGCTTAAGGCGTTACTCTGTCCTTAACTTAATACTCTAGATGCATGCTGGATAGCGTTCGATGAGTGGAGTAATAGTAGTAGATGCAGAATCGTTTCGATCTACTTGTCAAGGACGTGATGCCTATATACATGATCATACCTAGATATACTCATAACTATGCTCAATTCTTTCAATTGCTCAACAGTAATTTTTTCACCCACCGTAGAATACTTATGCTCTTAAGAGAAGCCACTAGTGAAACCTATGGCCCCCGGGTCTATTCTCATCATATCAATCTCCATCACTTTAATACTTGCTTTGTTTTTGCTTTGCCTTTTACTTTTCACTTTGCATCTATATACCAAAAATACCAAAAATATTATCTCTATCAGATCTCACTCTCGTAAGTGACCGTGAAGGGATTGACAACCCCTAATCGCGTTGGTTGCGAGTAGCTATCGTTTTGTGCAGGTACGAGGGACTTGTGCGTGGCCTCCTATCGGATTGATATCTTGGTTCTCAAAAACCGAGGGAAATACTTACGCTATTGTGCTGCATCATCCTCTCCTCTTCGGGGAAAACCAACGGAAGCTTAAGACGTAGCATGATTGGAACTCTAGCAAGCATCTACAACTACTAAAGATCATTAAGGTAAAACCCAACCATAGCATTAAATATCAAGTCCCCTTTATCCCGTACGCAACAACCCCCTTACTCGGGTTTAAGCTTCTGTCACTCTAGCAACCACTATAAGCGAATCATGAATATATTGCAACACCCTACAGCGGGAATCCTTCACATGTGCGTGGCACAGAAGGCACCGTAGGACATCACCAAAATAAAAAATACAACTCAAATCAATCTATATCATCTATCAACTCAAAGGACAAAATAAATCTACTCAAAACATCATCGGATGGCAACACATCATTGGATCATAATATGTGGCATAAAGCACCATATTCAAGTAGGGGATTACAGCGGGGTGAGGGAGAGTGGACCACGTAAAAGAGATGAGGATGGTGATGTTGATGAAGACGATCACCGTGGCGATGATTCCCCAACGGCACTCCGGTGCCACCAAGACAGAGTGGGAGAGGTTCTCCCTTTTGTGCTTCCTCCTCCATGGCCTCCCCCTTAGATGGGGAAAGGTTCTTCCTCTGGTCCTTGGCCTCCATGGCGATGGTGACCCCTCCGGATTCCTCCTCCATGGCCTCCGGCAATGTTGGTCCCCTCCGGCAGGGTGCCAGAGAGGGCCTAGATTGCTTTTTCGTGGATATAGAGGCTTGCGGCGGCGGAAATCCCAATCTCGCTTATGTTCTGGGGTTTTTAGGATTTATAGGAAGAGTTGGCGTCGGTTTCACGTCAGGGGGTCCCACGAGAAGACGACAAGGACGGGGGTGCGCCCCCACCCTTGTGGTGGCCCCGGGACTCCTCTTCGGTATATTTTTCTTCCAGTATTTTTCACATTTTCCAGAAAAATTCTTCGTTAATTTTCAGCTCATTCCGAGGACTTCTATTTCTGCACAAGAACATCACCATGGTAGTTCTACTGAAAACAGCGTCAGCTCGAGTTAGTTCTAATCAAATCATACCAAAAGCATATGGAATTGTTGTAAACATGGCATGAATATTTCATAAATTATAGATACGTCGGAGACGTATCAGCACACGAGTTGGGTGTAGAAACCGTCTGCGATTGGGTACGCAATAGACATGATTCGGTCAGACAACCCGTGTGCCACGCATGTGCCCTGTAGTCCCTCACATCAGCACAGTAGATTGGGCTCCATGAGGCTTGCCTCCCGTTCTCGAAAATATCTACTGTCTCGTAATCTCGAAAATATCTACCGCATGGAAGGTTTTAATGTTTGATAGCACACGATTAGTATGTGCGGACCGTGTGCGATGTCTATTACTCCCGCTCTGCTGCAGTCCCTTGATTCATATTTTCAGTAGCCCCGGCATTTTACTCCCGCCATTGCATCCCTCGCAATCTCAAAAATATCTGCTCGCCCTTGATTCAAATTTCCAGTGGCCCCGCCTTGCTACTCCCGCCTCTGCATCCTTCGCAATCTCAAAAATATCTGCTCGCCATTGATTCAAATTTTCAGTTGCCCCGGCATTTTAGTCCCGCCTCTGCATCCCTCCCAATCTCAAAAATATCTGCTCGCCCTTGATCCAAATTTTCAGTAGCCCGCCTTGTTACTCCCGCCATGTAAAATTTTCAGTTGCGGCGGTATTTCCTCAAACACCACCTGGCCCCCCCCCCCCACACACACACACCACACATTCCCCAAAACCTCCGCTCACACAGACACACACCACCCCCGAAACCGTTGGTAGGTCACCGCCATCGCCGCCGCCTCCATCCTCAACCTCTGCCTGTGTGCCGGGGAGCTTAAGGAGCCAATGGCCAAAAAGAGGTTTATCGCGGCCTCTTCGCCCGATGCCGGTGAGGTGGCCGTCGAGGTGTCCCTGTCGTCCTCCGTGGGCTCTTTATCGATCCGCCATCGCCAGTCCCCCGATCCGCCCGCCGCTGCGCCCCAACGCCGGTTCGAGGACTTCCCCGTCCTCCCTCGGACCCGGCCGCCGGCGAGGTCCTACCTCGGTTTCCGACATCGACGGTGGGGGACGTAGGTCGCCGAGATTATAGATCGGGAGACCCACACCCACCGGTGGCTCGGTAGCTTCCACACGGTCGAGCTCGCGACCATGGAGTACGACCTCTGGCAGGTCCGCTACCACGACGCGGCGGCTAGGCTCAATTTCCCCTTCGACACATGTCCGGTCGACCCCGTTCCGCCGGAGCCAGGGGTGGTGAGCTCGGCTATGGCGTGGGAGGACCGCGAAGCGTGGGAGCGCCTTGAGGCCGAGACCGCCGACGAGGCCTACATGCAAGAGCTCCGCCGGCAGCACCCGAAGCTCATGGAGGTGGAGCGGGCGATCCTTGCCGACGCGGAGGGTAGTGAGGTTATCACACTCTCCTCTGATGACGAGGTCAAAGGCAGCGAGGACGGCACCGTAGAGGGCGTTGAGGTGGGCGGCGAGGACGAGGAAAGACTAATAGGGAAAACCCTAGTAGTAGCGTGGGTTTTGATGCTATCAGCAGCGTGGGTAGCCACGCTACTAGTATGGCGCTACAGCTAACAGTTAGTAGTAGTGCGGTATAAACCAACGCTACTACTATTGACTATATCAGTAGCGCTTTTATGGAACGCGCTACTATTATGTAGCTGTAGCGCTTTTCTATCCCCGCGCTACTGCTATATCTTTCATCATTTTCCCTATTCCCTGCCCCGTTTCAGTTTATAAACTGCAGTTTCACATGTACTAGATAACAATATCATTAACCACAATACCATATAGTCATACAGTAGTCATACAATATCATAAAGCATTATAGGTACTCATACATAGTCAACATGCATCCTCACATGAATATAGCATATATGATAAGCAGTACTAGGTAGTCTACCAGCCACACATATATAGCAGTTCTACTAGATGATATTGACGACGATCATCATCCTCAAGCCTGGGCAGTGGGTGTTCCTGATAGTAATTAGGATGGCCTGTCTAACACGAAGATTCTTGCCAACAAGGAATCTCTTCCACCCAACGAAGTTTAAGTGTGTGCAACCGTCCATGTCCACGCCGAAAGTACAGGTGGTGACGGAGCCCCTTGCGGTAAGGCGTAGTCCAGCTGAGCCTTCTTCATCAGGCTCGATACCACAACTCACATATAGGCTCTTTGGCAATTTCTGAATAAGAAAAACATATCTATTAATAAGTAGCCTTGCACATACTCTTGCAAATATATTACTACTAAGTATAGATTTCTACACTATCAAAAGACACAGTACCACACATTTCTACTAAGCATAAATTCTACTAATAAGTATATATGGATTATCTACACTATTAATAGTTCCTTGGATTCTACACTAATAAGCATGTGATCAGACTCTACACTAAAGCATATCATCAGATTCACTAAGCATATCATCGGATAATTTGCATTTGTAAGTATAACAATAAAGCGTATCATCGGATTCACTAAGCATATCAAATTACTATAGTTAGTATAACATACCATATCATGCCGATAGACCATGGTACTTGTCGGCGGGTCATGAATGGCACCCCGACAAAGTCATCACATGGTGGAATTATGTCCCATAGGTTGCATACCTCCTCCTCTCTCAGCCTCATTCTTTGAGCTACGATGGCTTCATGAAGTGGCTCCTCATCATCTTCATCGAGTGGGTCCTCATCATCTTCATCATCTACATCATCTTCATCATCTTCCACCTTGTCGATATAAATGACAGCCAGCTTGGGTATTTCTGCTCTGAAGGAGAAGCTAATCAACTCACCACCGATGCTGCGCATGCGAAGCGAGGAAGCAGGCCCATCCATCTCCTCCAATACATGACATATTGCGTCCTTTCTCGACCTCCATAGTGTAGGGCCCCCCAGGAGCCTCAAAGGTCACAGTGTCTCCTGTCAGCTTGTTGAATTTCAAACTCACATTGCATGGGACGATCTATGTAAAAAAAGCAAAATGACACAATGCAGTAATGCCAACACTAAAAACAAAATAGTTGTTACATTTCATATAATTTCTTACCACCGCATGATGAAAACTCGGCTGGAAGTAGATGTCGAACAGCTTGCCAGTTGCAAGGCTGCTGGCACACCTTGACTTGCACAGTCGACATGGTGGTGGTGGTGGTGGTGGTGGTGATCGCGCCATTTTCCTAAAGCAATATGAGCAAAGATGAACGATCCACTTCACAGGAAAGGAAAACAATAACATAATGTGATACTAACAATAGGATCTAGAGATGCTGGAATTAACCCAATCAAAAAACAGTGGTACACCAACTTCAATATAGCATAAAAAACAACTTAGCATGGGATGATCAAGTAGCCTACTAAATCAACTAAATCAAAATGTTCTAAATAAACTAAATCAACTAGCCTACTAAATCAACTAAATCAAAATATTCTAAATCAACTAGCCTAATAAATCAACTAGCCTACTAAATCAACTAGCCTACTGAATCAACTAAATCAAAATGTTCTAATCAACTAAATCAACTAGCCTACTAAATCAACTAAATCAACTAGCTTACTAAATCAACTAAATCAGCTAGCCTACTAAATCAACTAAATCAGAATATTCTAAATCAACTAAATCAACTAGCCTACTAAATCAACTAAATACTAAATCAATTAAATCAAAATGTTCCAAATCAACTAAATCAACTAGCCTACTAAATCAACTAAATCAACTAGCCTACTAAATCAACTAAATCAAAATATTCTAAATCAACTAAATAAACTAGCCTACTAAATCAACTAAATCAAAATGTAGTAGGGAGGAGGGGTTGTGGATGGAGGAGGGAGGAGGGAGAAGGAGGGGCAACTGGAGGAGGGAGGAGGAAGTAGGACGGAGGAGGGGCAGGGAGGAGGGTGAATGGATGAGTGGAGGGAGGACGGAGGAGGAGGGGCGGGGAGGAGAGTGGCCGGCGAAGGATTACTGAGTCCAGGGAGGAGGAGGTGACGGCGGCGCAGAGGGAAGAGGGGTAGGCGACGGCGGCCGGCAGGGAAGGACTGGGGCGGGGGGATTGAGGGGGGAGATCGAGTGAGTGTGAGTGTGAGTGTGAGTGGATCGGAGAGAGGGGAGTGAGGGGCGGAAGATAGAATGGCTTAGCAGTAGCGCACTAAAGGCACACGCGCTACTGCTAAATGACCTAGCAGTAGTGCCTTTCAGTCAAAACGCGCTACTGCTAAGTGTAAACATGTAAAAATAGACTCCCTCCGTCCCAAAATAAGTGACTCGACTTTGTATTAACTTTGTACTAAAACTAGTACAAAGTTGAGTCACTTATTTTGTGACGGAGGGAGTACATCAAAAATACATTGCTCAACATTGATCTTTTTATGTACAATCTAAAATGTCAATATGAGTCCTCACCGGTTTAGAAACCGGAGAAGACTCATATTGCAGCCACAAATTCTACACATAGAGTTCAATGAATACCAAGTGGATGTGATAGTTTGAGAAGTAACATACATAAGGTGGTAAAAACCCTGTTCGCGGAGCGAGGTGGGACTAAATTTTGTAGTAAACTTTGCAGTAGCGGGTATTGTGAGAACGCGCTACTGCTATGATCTGTAGCAGTAGTGCTCTTTGTATTAAGGCGTTGCTGCTATAACTAGCTTGGTGGCGGGGTCGTGGCAATTATAGCAGTAGCGCGGTTTATTACATGCGCGCTACTGCTAGGTCTATTTCAGCAGCGCGTTTTCTCTGCGCGCGCTACTGCTACCTAGCAGCATCGCCTAGTTTTAAAGCGCGTTGCTGGTAAGATTCTGTGTATAGGCTTTTCCCTAGTAGTGAGATCGACGTCGACGAGTGGAGGAGTGTCTTCCCAACGACTCGATGACGGCGGACCCGACCGCTCGCAAAGACACCGTGCGACAAGGAAGGATTGGCTCGACCTCTACTTCGACCGAAAGTAGTTTGGCTTAGTTTAAATTTATGTTTTATGTTCGGCTATGCAAAACTATCTACGTTTATGTTTGAATGCATGCTACTTCCGGTTGAACCTGCTTTGAACTTGATCAAATTGAAGTTTACAACGTTAAGTTTAGGGGATCGACTAGAAAAGGCCAAAATTTGCCGGAGTATATATATATCCACTAAGGGTTTTAGTCCTTTAACTTTTAAGGCTAGAGATGGCCGTATGCCTTATTTATTTCAGTTCTTCACAATGTGATGCTCTATATGTGCAACTATTGGTCATGCAGTTCAGTTTCATCAATAACAGTTTCAACAATACAACTATGAATTACGATATTTGGTTGCTGTTAAGGATATTGCAGTTAACATGCCTTTTCATTTTTTAACAATAACTAGTGTAATTTAGACCTGCACAATACTAGTTTGAATGACTATTTGCTTGTTTTTAAATGTTATGCCTGATGCAGTTAACACACCTTTCCACTTCTCGTTTTGCTTAACTAGCGTGCTTAAGCCTGCACACGGAAGCTATCATTTGTAGATTATGTTGTCTACCGTGGATATATTTGGTTGATGTTTAGCCTGCTGTGCTTAACATGCCTTTATATGTACTCATACAGGACAATATTGAGAACAGTGTTGTTTTCCATCCAGGTCAGTTTCATCGCATTCCTTATATGTACTCATTGTTCAGGATATCGGTAGCTGGTACCATATAGCCTGGGGGCTGATAAGGGATTAATCGTCAAATCAGACATTTCACTGAATATATCTGTAATGCATTTATCAGTAGGTTAACTAGGGCCACATTTAATATATCTAAGGCTACATTGCAACATGCATTGTACTGAATGAATAAATATGCAATCTCAGGCTACATAGCAACAAGGAAGAGTGTTACCTTAATGTTCTGATGATGTCTAGATATACGTGTAATAAAATCTTACATAATGGGATGGAGGGAGTGTTGTACTACATCATTTTGCAATTGTTGTTTAGCTTCTAATATTAACTTGGTGCTTTTAGATACATATGTCATTGCCAAAGATCCACACTTCGACCCTTCTTGCGTATGGGGCAATGAGATACTCATGAACCAGCATCAAGTGAGGAAACTGATAAAGATTGTTATTAAAATGGGTCAAAAGATGCCAATCGAACTATTTGTTTACACTTTATGCAAGACAACAGTGAACTGCAGGATGGTAAGTAAGAACCCTGTAGCCTTGTTTTTACTTCCCGTAATGAGTTGTGTTAGATGACAATGTATAAATCTTTTTTTTCTTTGAAGTGGATCCTAAAGCAGTTTACTCAAGATTACCTCTCGAACTACATGATTGGCGGCCGGCCATCACAAGGGGTTGTACTAGAGTCGTGCGTGCCTTCTGCATCCAGGAGAGCACAATAGGGCCATTCCGCTTGACCTTGTTCAGCAGCCAGAATGTCTGTCACCTCTTTCTTTACCATCTGTAATAGTACAAGTATAGAACCCTGGTTCATCATTCTTTATCTTAAACATATGTACCTGTGAATCGAATAATGCATTGGTTGTTTGAACCTGATGGATATGAATAAAGCTATAGCCTACTTTCAAGTTTAAATTAGGTACAATTTTAAATAGCAGCAATTAAATTATGGCGAAATTACGGTGTGCAGGTCATTACGGCGGACACGGTTAATAAAGCACAACATGTGTGATATACATCATAATCTTACACGGTTCACGGAGAGGAAACGTGTGTAACAATGCACATAGTTGTCATTTGCAAAGCGTGTGTGATGTCAGAGACTATCATATATGGTGCAGGAAAACTAAATGTGTGTGATTGTCTACCTACCGTACACGGTTTATAATCATGAACTGTTTGTGATGTGCCAGGCATTGTAAACATAGTGCCAGTTTGGCATGTGCCTGGAATATGCCTGGTTTCAAGTAAGCCCACAAAACTCCGACTGCGATGGCAAGGCGAGCACAAACGAATAGCAATGATGAAGCGTTTGGGATATTCGAGATATCGAAAACGGTTATATAGGGACAACTGTATGCATCAAGGCTCCCTATCCCCGACGGTTTCTGGGTCATGTGGGAAGGACCCACTATCGCCCACACTCACTTGGCGATGGTTCCAAATGTTGCCACAGAAAGGGGTTAAAGACCGCTTGTATAGCACCGATGCGCACCAATGTATCACAATACTTATGCCTTTTCTCTCTTATTTTATAAGGTTTGCATGAAGAGGGAGAATGCCGGCAGCTGGAATTCTGGACTAGAAAAGGGGCAAATATTAGAGATCTATTCTGCACAACTCCAAAAGTCCTGAAACTTCACGGAGAATTATCTTGGAATATATAAAAATAATAAAGGAGAAAGCACCAGAGGGGGCTGTCGGCGTTCTGGGAACGGGGGTACCCAGACTTGCCTCCCTTCGGCCTGCGGCGTGGCTCAAGGGGTGGCCCAGTACGGCCCATCTTCATCAGCACAAGCTCAAGACCCTCGCGAGGGGCCAAGCCTGCGGGGCGGACGACAGGAAGCTTCCTCAGGCACGGCCTCGTCAGGCTGGCTCGCGAGGAGGCGGATAGATCAAGGCGGGGTACCTCACGAGGTGCCCATGACGCAAGCCATGACGACCGAGGGCGCCAGGAAGGCGCCAACCTGTGCAGTGTCCTCATTTCCTCTTTGGTGCAAAGGAGGCAAGCGCAGGCGAGAGCATCAAACAAAGGCAACCATTTCGATGCAACAAGACCAAGACCAACACAACGGCAGGAAGGAGGTCATCGTGGAGCCCAAGACGGCGTCATCGTCAGAGCCTTTGACAGGAGAGGACCAACTTTAGTCAGGATAAGTGTACTAGATGTTCCCCTTCAAAATGGCTAATTGTTGGCGCCCTTCCCGCTCAATATTTGGGAAGAGGCCTAGGGCCTATGCCTATAAATAGGGTTAGCCACCCATAGGGTAGAGACACATTGAATCTAGAGAGATAGAGAGAGAGAGAGAGAGAGAGCGACCGAACTCCCCCTAGCAGTTCGTCGCACCGGCCAAGAACAGACCCTCGCGAGGCTGTTCTTCCTTGTATTGTTCATCATCAGCCCCTGAGGGAATCCACCACACCACACACTGGAGTAGGGTATTACACCACAATGGTGGCCCGAACCAGTATAAACATTCTGTCCCTTGTGTTGCTCTTTGTGTAGTTTAGATCCTTGCGAGGCGACGATGTGCAGGTTGGTAGGGGGTGAGATCTCCGCGTGCACCCCAGAGTTCGAACCTAGAGGGTCTGCGGAACCCGAATTCGACATTTGGCGCGCCGGTAGGGTGCACGGAGCTTCCCTTCCGCCGACCCGCTCCGCCAACATCGCGATTCGCCCTATGATGAGCAGCGCGCCGCTTCGTCGCTAAGCGGCGCGAGGGGCCAGGGGGCTTCGAGCCTTGGCCCCAGCCCTGCGACAAGTGCATTGGCCGAACAAGTTCAAGCCGGAGACGCCACCGTGCTACAACGGCACGACTGATCCACTGGCCTTCCTGCTGGCGTACGAGGAGGCCGTCCTCAAAGCAGGAGGCGACGACAGGGTCATGGCTAACTGGCTTCCCATGGCCCTCACCGGCGCCCCGCGCGCGTGGCTGCTCCACCTGCCAGCGGCTTCCGTGGCCTCTTGGGAGGAGTTGCGCGACCTCTTCCTCGCCCAGCACGCTGCGCTGGCGCCCCCGGTCGTCGCAGCTCTCCTGGGCGGCTCGCAGGCACCACCTTCAGGCCGCCACGTCAAGCCATTCGTCCGCCAGATCGACGCTGCCTCCGCGCAGCATGTGGCTCCTCCGGGTCGGTCGGCGCCCAAGGCTGATCTGGCCTTCAGCTCGGAGGACCAACCCTCCAACTCAGCCTGCTCGGGCGCGCTCCCAATGCTGTGCACCCCCACCATCTGCCAGGTGGCCGTCACCAGGACCCTCATCGATGGTGGTGCGGGCCTCAGCGTGCTCTCGGTTGAAGCGTTCGGCCTCCTCCACATACCACCGGAACGGCTTCAGCCCAGCAGGCCCTTCTTGGGCGTCGGAGGCGGTTCAGCCGGCTCCCTGGGGCAGATCCGTCTTCCGGTGACCTTCGGCACCTATGACAACTTCCGCACGGAGCTAATCGACTTCGACATCGCCCCCATCAGCCTCCCATACAACGCCATCCTCGATTACCCAGCACTAGCCCGATGGCGGCCGCGACTCACCCCGCGTACAACCTCATGAAGATGCCCGGGAGCAACGGCATCCTCACCGTGTCCGGAGATGTCGGGGATGCGTTGCAAGTGCTCAAGCTCGTCTTCAATACTACGGCGGCGGCACAGCCCGCCGACTCAAACGCCCCTGAGCCCAAGGGGGCTGCGCCGGCCAAGAAGAAGCAGCTGTTCACCCAAGACAAGGCAGAAACTAAACAGATACTGGTCGACGAGGACGGATCCACTAACGCCACCTTCACCATAGGAGCCAACCTCCAGCCCGAGCAGGAGGAGGCCCTGATCAAGTTCCTACACGCGAATAAGAAGGTATTCGCATGGGAACCTGATCAGTTGGCAGGGATCCCGAGAGGCGTAATCGAGCACCACCTCAACATGTGCCCCAACGTACGCCTCGTGAAGCAGAAAGCGAGACGGCAGTCCACTGAAAAGCAGGCTTTCATCGTCCAAGAGACCCGCAAGCTAGAAGCGGCAGGGGTCATTCGCGAGGTTCGATACCCAGATTGGTTGGCTAACCCGGTTGTCGTGCCAAAGAAAGGGGGGAAGGTACGCATGTGTGTCGACTTCACCAACCTCAACAAAGCCTGCCCGCAGGATCCATTCCCGCTCCCTCGTATCGATCAGATCGTCGATTCCACCGCCGAGTGTGACCTGTTATGTTTCCTGGATGCCTTCTCTGGCTATCACCAGATCAAGATGGCGGTAGAAGACATGGAAAAAACGGCTTTCCTGACCCCGTGTGGAGTGTACTGCTACACATGCTTGCCGTTCGGGCTGTGCAACGTAGGAGCGATCTTTCAGCGGCTGATGCACATCACCTTGTGTCCGCAGCTCGGGAGGAATGTTGAGGCTTACGTCGATGACATTGTGGTGAAGTCTCGGGAGGCCAGAACCCTGATACAAGACCTGGAGGAAACCTTCGCGAGCCTCAACACAGTGAACCTGCGGCTCAACCCGGAGAAGTGTGTGTTTGGGGTCCCCTCGGGCAAGCTCTTGGGCTTCCTCGTGTCCCATCGGGGCATCGAGGCTAACCCAGAAAAGGTCAAGGCAGTCGAGGACATGAGCCCGCCGAAGACCCTCAGAGAAATGCAGAAGCTCACTGGGCGCGTGACCGCGCTAGGATGCTTCATCTCCAAGTTGGGGGAACGAGCGTTACCCTTCTTCAAGCTAATGAAGAAAAAGGGCCCCTTTGAATGGACTGAAGAAGCCGACAAGGCGTTCGAAGATCTTAAAAGGTACTTAACCAGCCCTCCGGTAATGGTGGCTCCGCGCCCCCAAGAGCCCCTGGTGCTCTACCTTGCAGCCACCCCCTACTCTGCCAGCGCAGCCCTGGTGGCGGTTAGGGAGGAGCGTTGGACCAAAGCCGCGGCAGCTGCCCGGGTCAAGGCGAAGCAGGATCAAGGGGGCCTCACAGAGACCACTACCATAGCCGAGAAGGATCAGCCGCCGCAGGGAAGCGCACTCGGAACAGAAGAGACCCCTCCCCCTGGCGACCAGCCGCTGGGGGCTCCACTGTCTCAGGAGGCGCCACGGCCTCCGGAGGACGCCAGCAACACCAGCACTCCCAACCTCGTCGAACACCCTGTGTACTTCGTCAGCACAGTGTTGCGGGACGCGAGGGCGCGGTACCCCATGCCCCAGAAACTCCTCCTCGCGCTCTTGGTGGCCTCGCGCAAGCTGCGACACTATTTTCAGGGCCATCCCATCAAGGTTGTCTCGGCGTACCCCTTGGAAAGGGTGCTCAGGAGCCCCAACTCGGCTGGAAGAGTCGCTGAGTGGAACATCGAGTTGCAAGCGTTTCAGCTAGAATTCAGCACCACCAGAGTCATCAAGGGAGCCGCGCTAGCGGACTTCGTGGCGGAATGGACGGAGGCGCCGGGCCTCAAGGCTAATGAGGATCGATCTCTCTCCACGGGAGCGAGCCTTTGGGCGATTGGATCATGTACTTGACGGGCGTTCTCCAGACATCGGCGGGAGGCTGGCGCAGTGCTTGTATTTCCTACTCAAGACAAGCTCTACTACTACGTGCAGCTCTGTTTCCAAAGGCCTGAGAAAAGGTCTCCAACAACATAGCAGAATATGAGGGCACGATAGCAGGCTGAAGGCCATGATTGCCACAGGAGTGAAGCGCCTTACCATCAAGGGTGATTCACAACTCCTCGTCAACTTCTCCAACAAAGTATACGAGCCGAGGGATGAGCACATGGAAACCTACCTCGCAGAGGTCCGCGGGATGGAGAAGCAGTTCTGGGGACTGGAGTTGCAGCATGTGCCTCGTGGCACCAATCAAGAGCCTGACGACATCGCCAAACGGGCATCCAGGCGGCTACCTCAGGAGCCCGGCGTCTTCGAGGAGCGGCTCTTCAAGCCCTCGGCAACGCCATCACTGTCAAGCACGGTGCAGCCTCGGGAAGAGCTCCCCCAGCCACCTGCCAGGGAGCCCCGGTCTGTGGCCCGGCCTCAGGAGCGCGTCTGCTCCTAACGCTGGAGCCTCAGGAGGGGTGCTGGATCACAGAGCTCCGGAGCTACCTGACGCAAGGGACCTTGCCGGAAAAGGAGGAGGAAGCGGAGCATGTGGCGCAGCAAGCCACGGCGTACTGCATCAGGGATGGAGAGCTCTACCGGAAGCGACCAAATGATGTGTCCCTCCGTTGCATCTTCAGGGAGCAAGGGAAGGAGCTGCTGGCAGACATACACGATGGAGACTGTGGGCATCATTCGTCATCACGGACCCTCATTGGCAAGGCGTTCCGCAGCGGGTTCTATTGGCCCACTGCGCTCAATGATGCCGTGGAACTGGTAAAGGCTTGTGAGGCCTGCCAATTCCATGCCAAGCAGATCCATCAGCCGGCGGGAGGTCTGCAAACTATACCCCTCTCATGGCCATTCGCAGTCCGGGGCTGGATATCACAGGCCCGTTTCCTCGGGCGCCAGGAGGCTATCGTTACCTCTATGTCGCCGTGGACAAGTTCACTAAGTGGGCTGAAGTGGAAGCCGTCCGCACCATCCCTGCAGGTTCTGCGGTCAAGTTCATCAAGGGCATCGTGAGCCGGTTCGGGGTGCCGAACCGCATCATCACCGACAACGGTTCACAGTTCACCAGTAACCTCTTCAAAACATACTGTTAACCTTGGGATGCAGGTATGCTACGCTTCGGTAGCGCACCCACGGAGCAACGGTCAGGCCGAAGCGGGCTAACGCAGAGGTCTGAGGGGCCTCAAAACCAGGACATTCAAGAAGAAGCCGGAGGCTGCGCGCAGAGGCTGGTACGACGAGCTTCGATCCGTGTTGTGGTCCATCCGCACGACCGCGACCAAGCCGACAGGCGAGACCCCGTTCTTCCTGGTCTATGGAGCTGAAGCAGTCCTCCCTCACGAGGTCAGACGTCGTTCCGCACGGGTACTTGCGTTCGATGAGGCGCAGCAGGACGCCAAGCGGGGGACGGACCTCGTCTGGGGAGGAGACATCGTCGAGAAGCCGCCACGAGCTGGCGTGGTATAACGAGCACCGCGGGCGATTCCACTGCCGCAACATTCGCCCCAGAACTCTTGAGGTAGGGTCGTGCTCAGACAGGTTCTCTCCAGGGAGGGACTGCATAAGCTTTCTCCCATGTGGGAGGGCCCGTTCAAGGTTGTTCATGTTTCCAGGCCCGGCTCCGCGATCTTGGAGACTCAGGAGGGGGTGCCCGTCCAGAACGCGTGGAACATCCAGCACCTCCAGAGGTTTTACCCCTAAAAAGGCCCGGTGCCTGTGAAGAAGGCAAACGCCTGTGAAGCTTATCTTTCTGAGAAAGGCCCGGTGCCTGTGAAGAAGGCGAATGCCTGTGAAGTTGTTGCATTTTGGAAAAGGCCCGGTGCCTGTGAAGAAGGCAAACGCCTGTGAATCTTATCTTTCTGAGAAAGGCCCGGTGCCTGTAAAGAAGGCGAATGCCTGTGAAGTGGTTGCATTTTGGAAAAGGCCCGGTGCCTGTGAAGAAGGCCAACGCCTATGAAGCTCGCCGCCCGTGACACTCTCACGTAATAATGAGTTGGGGTTGTACACGCCCCGGAGTCTCAGGAGCGCTGGCCTCGGGCCACAGGGCTCCCTCCCACGCCCGATGGCGGGACTTAGCTCACCTGGTGAGAAGACGTCGAAGACTAGATTAGGTGCCGGACGCGGCTTTCTTCATTTGCTTTCTGCAGTTGGCTTGTTCATTCCTATTTGAAGTTTTATTGAAGGTGTTGCCGTCTTTGTCTTGCGACTCTTTGCCTTCTTTGCTCTCCTACCTCGATTTCTCTCGTGCGAGTCTCGCGAGGGAGCAACGTGGGCACCCTCGCGAGTGTTTTCTGCCCCTACTGTTTGAGGCTTCCCTAACCGGGTTCGCTACGGGAGCACCCCTCCAGTCCGTGCCCCACGGGCACCGCGACGCGAACACAGGACCTGGGTCGGTCGCCTCCACGACTGAGGCCGGAAACTACCTCTCCTGGCTAATCTTTGCAGGGCATGAAGCGTTCGATGAGGCATCGTCCTCGGGAGGCGAAGACTGCGACAGGTCACCCCAAGCTAAGTAATTTCTACACGCAGGCGTGTGGCACAGAAGCCTAATACAAAAATAGCGGAAACAGTACGGTAATTAAACAACAACCGTCCAAGCATGCCCCCGCGGGGACCTACACTACTGTCTCTTTGCGCAAGAAAAGGAAAATAACAAGACAGGCATGACTCGCTTGACACCAGCTCGCGACGGAGGCTCGATCTGCCTCCGGAGCTCAAGCGGACTCCCTCACGCGCTTCACCGAGGCGCGACGGCGGGCGGACCCGCTACCTCCCTCCAGGCGGGCGCGGCGGCACGGAGGCTGGTCACGGCCACCGCTGGAGGAGCCGTTGTCCAATGAAGAGTCGCCGAAGCTTGACGAACACCGAGTGCCGCCAACCACGCGCGCGCCGTCATCTTCGTCCCGATCGTCGCCGGGGCTAGGCCCACGGCCGCGGTCGTCGTCCTCGGGGCAGCACCCAGCGCGGCGACCGTCTTCCCGAACACCCTCACGTAGAGGGTGGCGTCGCCGTCGAACTTGAAGTGCAGGGTGCACCGCCGGCTCAGACCTCGCTGCGGCAAAGCGTTTGCCAACCGCGGGTCGAGGCCACGCTCCCGTGGCGGAGACCTCGGAAGAAGCCAGGAGGCCCGGCTGCAGCAACCGTCCGCTGGAGCGAGCGAGCGCCCGGCGCCGCCGGAAGTTCACCTAAAAGGAAGCGGGGAAGCTGGAGCCAGGTGCTGGTCGGCTTCCCCGACCACACGACAAACTCCGGCAGCACCTCTGCCGAATGGAAGCACGACCTAGGGGGTCGCGCTGCCGTAGCGCGCCCCCCATCAATGGCCTGACGCCCGTCACCGCGCGGGAGATCGCCTCCACAGCCGCGAGAAGCCGCTGCGGGAGCCACAGGGTGCTTGCGAGGACGGCCTCGACCGCGCTTGGCTAGGGGAGAGTCAGGCTCCACCTGGCGGGCCTTTCCCTTCTCCGCGGCCGAGAACCTCTTCGGCGGAGCCATGGAGAAGAAGGAGAAGCAAGAAGAGATGGACTGGAAGGGCACGCGCCGTTTCGTACTTATAGCCGGGGAAGGCCAACCTTCGACCTCCACGATCACAAGTAATCATGACCCGCTTTGAATGCAGGGACTTGTCAATTCGTGCAGTCGCCGAGGCGTCGTGGTGAAGTGGAGACGCCCGCCCAATCAACCGCCACACGGCGCCCAAGGCCATGTTGTTAGGGCCCTTGGCAGACTTGCCCCTTCGCTTCTCCGCTAAGCCAAGTCCAGGCGCGCCTTGGGCCCGAGGGCTACTCTCGGCATTCTGGGAACGAGGGTACCCAGACTTGCCTGCCTGTGGCGTGGCTCAAGGGGTGGCCCAGTATGGCCCACCTTCATCAGCACAAGCTCAAGACCCTCGCAAGGGGCCAAGCCTCGCGGGGCGGACGACAGGAAGCTTCCTCAGGCGCTCGTCAGGCTGGCTCGCGAGGAGGCGGAGAGATCAAGGCGGGGTACCTCACGAGGTGCCCATTACGCAAGCCATGATTTACCGAGGGCGCCAGAAGGCGCCAGCCCGCAGATGTCCTCATTTCCTCTTTGGTGCAAAGGAGGCAAGCGCAGGCGAGAGCATCAACCAAAGGCAACCATTTCGGTGCAACAAGACCAAGACCAACACAACGGCAGGAAGGAGGTCATCGTGGAGCCCAAGCCGGCGTCATCGTCAGAGCCTTTGACAGGCGAGGACCAACTTTAGTCAAGATAAGTGTACTAGATGTTCCCCTTCAAAATGGCCAATTGTTGGCGCCCTTCCCGCTCAATATTTGGGAAGAGGCCCAGGGTCTTTGCCTATAAATAGGGCTAGCCACCCACAGGGTAGAGACACGTTGAATCTAGAGAGATAGAGAGAGAGAGAGCGACCGAACTCCCCCTAGCAGTTCGTCACACTGGCCAAGAACAGACCCTCGCGAGGTTGTTCTTCCTTGTATTGTTCATCATCAGCCCCTGAGGCAATCCACCACACCACACACTGGAGTAGGGTATTACACCACAATGGTGGCCCGAACCAGTATAAACATTGTGTCCCTTGTGTTGCTCTTCGTGTAGTTTAGATCCTTGCGAGGAGATGAGGTGCAGGTTGGTAGGGGGTGAGATCTCCGCGTGCACCCCAGAGTTCGAACCTAGAGGGTCTGCCGGAACCCGAAATCCGCCAGGGGCGGCCACCAGCCTTCCGCAAGGGTGGGGGCGCGCACCCTGCATTGTGGGCCACCTGGCAGGCCCCCGATGCCCATCTTATGCTATATGATGTGTTTTGACCTGGAAAATATTAGAAGGAAGCTTTCGAGATGAAGCATCGTCGTCTCGAGGCGGAACTTGGGCACAACCAATCTAGGGCTCCGTCTCGAGACGGCGGCGCTTCGTCCCGAAAGTCTTCTTATGAATTTTTTTCTAGGGAAAATGGCATCATATGGGAGAAGGAGGGCCGCAAGGGCCTGCTGGTGGGCCCACAAGCTCACATGGCATGCCCTAGGGGGCGCCACCTGAGCTTGTGGCTCATTAGTGGGGCCCCTCCTGGTGATTCTTATTCCAGTATTTTTTTATTTACTCCAAAATAAAACTCCATAAATTTTTAGGTCATTTGGAGATCTGAAGAATAGTTATCTCTACTGTAGCTTTTTCAGGTCTAGAATTCCAGCTGCCTGCAATTTAATTCATGCGAAACTTGCAAAATAAGAGAGACAAGTCTTTAGAATTGCCTAATGAAGTGAAATGTTGACCCAAGACATTATAAATAGGGCCATTTGCATTTCTGTCCCTAACTCGAACCACCTACTCAGATATACCCCTAATTCCAAAGCCTGCTCAAAAATGCCCCTCCGCCGTTAGTTCCCCTTACAGAATTGCCCATACATTCGTTTCCGTTAGGTCAAAGGGGTTTGACCGTTTACTTGATGTTTTCTGGACATTTTGCCCTGCCTCCTTTTGTCACCGACATGTAGGACCTTGTCAAGGTCGAATGGTCAAGCTGATCGGGTCAACAAGGAATGGGTCCACTTGTCATAGGTTACTTATTTTGGATTGATTATTTTAGATTGATTTAATATGCCATTAACAGATTAATTAACTAATTAATACCCACATCATGGATTAACCCTAATCTAACTCACAAAAAAAGTTTAACCCTAATCTAACAGCCCCACGTGGTGGTGGGGCCACTGGTAGCGGTTTGGCCGGCAGAAATTGGGCGGCGCCGGCGCTGGTCCAAGCAAGGACGCACGATGGCGAACACAGCGGTGCACGGGAGCGAGGCAGAGGGGACACACGGTGGCAAACACGGCGCCGCACGGGAGCGAGGCAGAGGGGGCGCACGGTGGCGAACACGGCGGTGCACGGGAACACGGCGGCCCACGGTGACAGATCGGGGCAAGATGGCGGCTAGCCGGAGGCAAGGAAGACAACAATGGTGCGGACTAATGAAGGCGCGCCGCATCAATTCGATCTGCGCGGAGGGCACAGAGATCTTGGCAAAGCTCCTGGACATGGAGGTTGAGCCCGAGGAGGCCATTGGCCCTGCGAAGAAGAAGGCAGCGGCGGCGGATCTCTGCACAAGGAGGGAGGAAGGGAAAGGGAGGGAGAGGGGCGAGGGAGAGGGAGGATGGGATGGAGACAGGGCAGTGGCGCGTGGGGAGCTAGCATCGGCAGCGCCCGGTCCAGGGTAGCCGGAGGCCCTGCGAAGAAAGAAGGCAGCGTGGCGGATCTCTGCACAAGGAGGGAGGAAGGGAAAGGGAGGGAGAGGGGAGGGAGAGGGAGGATGGGATGGAGACAGGCGGGTGGCGTGGGGAGCTAGCATCGGCAGCGCCGGTCCAGGTAGCCGAGCTCACGGGAGGTGAGAGAGAAAGGCTGTGAGGTAGGGAGAGAGGTGGGTGATTTTCCCTTTTCTTTTTATTTCTCTGTTTTGTTCGGGTCCCACATGTAAGTGACATGTGAAGCTAGGGGCAAAATGTTCAAGAACGCTCAGAACGGTCAAACCCCTTTGACGGCGGAGAACGGAGCGGAAGGGTATTTCTGTAATGGCACCTAACGGCGGAGGGGCATTTTTGAGCAGGCTTTCGAATTAGGGGCAAATGTGAGTAGTGGGTTCGAGTTAGGGACACAGATGTAAAAGACCCTTATAAATAATAGTAAGAGAACATGATGCAAAATGGACGTATCAATGCCTACACGACATTACACGTCCCGGAATCAATCCTTGATTCCGAGACGTCATGGAAGGTTGTCCCAGAGCATTTGGTGAGACATTCCAGGAGGTGGCCTGACCACTCCCACACGCAGATTTTAGGTGGGCTATAAAAGACACAACTCATCTTTCCCAAGCGATATCCGCCCCATTTGACTTGAGCTCCTCTCTCTCTCTCTCTCTCTCTCTCTCTCTCTCTCTCCATTTTAACAATCTAGAGTACTCGGTAACCTACATTTTTGTCCACCAAGTCACTCGACAACTTTGAAATAAAAGATAGAGGAGCCCCCTATCTATATTCTCACGAAAGGAAGTAGGGTTCCCCTAAGATTTTTATTGAGGATTTGCTACTCTTGGATGTTGGATACTCCTAGGCGATATGAGAGCTCCGGTGAGGAATCAACTTGTAATTTAACTTTGGAAGGTTTGTGAAGTTTTGGAGGCCACCTCATGGTCTATGATAACCCACAAGTATAGGGGATCGCAATAGTTTTCGAGGGTAGAGTATTCAACCCAACTTTATTGATTCAACACAAGGGGAGCCAAAAAATACTTGTAAGTATTAGCAGTTGAGTTGTCAATTCAACCACACCTGGAGACTAAATATCTGCAGTACAGTGATCGATAGCATAGTAGTATGATAGTTTGATAGCAGTAGCAAAGATAGTAACAATAATACTAGTAGTTTTATAGCAGTTGTGACAGTAGTGACAACAGTCATAACTTAGCAAGAACAATATGTAAAAAGCTCATAGGCATTGGATAGATGATACCATTGGATAATACTCATCATGTAATAGTCATAACCTAGGGCGACACATAACTAGGTCCAATTCATCAATGTAATGCAGGCATGTATTCCGTAAATAGTCATACGTGCTTATGGAAAAGAACTTGCATGAAATCTTTTGTCCTACCCTTCCGTTGCAGAGGGGTCCATAAGGAAACTAAGGGATATTAAGGCCTCCTTTTAATAGAGAACCAGAACAAAGCATTAACACATAGTGAATACATGAACTCCTGAAATTACGGTAATCATCGGAAAGAATCCCAATTATTATTACCTTGGCGTATGCGGATCATAACACGTAATAGGTGCATAGAATTTGCATGGTAGGATCATGAACACAAATATATTGGTGAAAACATAAACGGTTCAGATATGAAATCATGGCACTCAGGTCCTAGTGACAAGCATTAAGCATAGCAAAGTCATAGCAACATCAATCTCAGAACATAGTGGATACTAGGGATCAAGCCCTAACAAAACTAACTCGATTACATGATGAATCTCATCCAACTCATCACCGTCCATCAGGCCTACGAAGGAATTACTCACTCCCGACGGTGGGCATCATGAAATTGGTGATGAAGGATGCTTGATGATGACGAATACGGAAGATCTCCCTCTCCGGAGCCCCGAACGGACTCCAGATCTAGCCTCCCAATGAAGAACAGGAGGTGGTGGCGGCTTTGTATCATAAAACACGATGAAACTTCCTCCCTTATTTTTTTCTCAGGAAATAGGAATTTATAGTATCCATATTAGGGTCAGCTGAGCCTCACGGGGCCCATGTCATAGCCCTAAAATTTGTTTGCAATAGTTGCATCAGAGAGCATCCTTGCGTCATGTTTAAACTCAAGAAACTTGAATTGAGGAAATTTGAAAGCCTAAAAATTTTAACTAAAAGAAGGGCAAATAACCCTGGGAAAATGCATCCAATGTTTCGAAAATGCTCTTCAATGATGTTTAATATTTTTGGCAAGGGTTTTGGTCCAAACCAAAAATATGGAGCATTTTTGAGGAATTATTTTTGTACTTTGGATTTAAATCAATAATTTATTTGAGTTGGATTTATTTCTGTTATATAAGAAATAAACTTCAAATATTTTTGTAAGTTTGCATGTGACCTTGAACTAGTTTCCTGAGCTCACATAAAAATTTACAAAAAGATAAAAAATGATCTGGTTTCTAAACCAAATCAAAACAGAATGAAATAAATAGAAAAGAGAAACAGAAATAAAATAGAGAGGAGAAAGCAACTTACCTGGCCTACCTGGTGGCCCAGCTGCGGCCCAGCACTGTAGCTGGCCCAGCCCAGCCGCCCTACCATCTTCAACCTCCTGCCAGTAGGCAGGAGGGCGTGTGCTCGCCGCGCGCGCCACCTCCACCCTGCCTAGCTGCCCACTCGTCGCCCTGGACCTCCCTCGCGACGCCACACACCTCCCTGGTCGCTCTCCCACTCTCCTCGAGCGCTCTTCCCCTCCTCTAGCTCTCTCTCTCTCACAACCAAACGGAGCCGCCGCCACCGTCGCCGTTCGCCGCTACCATCGACCTCCCCACGCCCATACGGCTATGTCACGAGCTCCGCCTCGACCCCCGCATCATCTGCACCAAGCCGGGCGCCGCCAGGAGCTCCGTGACGACGTCCCCGGCCCCTTCTTCCTCCTCGGGTCGCCGGAGATCCCCTTCGCCGCCCGCTCGCTCCGACGCCTCCCCGAGCCAAACGAGCCGCCCATCCAACTCCCTGTGAGCAACGCCGATGACCGCGAGTCCCGTATGCCGCCGCTGCACGAGCTCATCGCCGATGAGGCTCCGGTGACGAAATCATCTCGTGCGTGCCTCCGTTGGGTTCGTGAGCTCTCGTAGATCCCGTAGGTGCAAACCACTGGTCCTTCCGTGCGTTGTGTCATCGATTCCGTCGACACCCGAGCTCCGGCCGCCTCCCAACTCGCTGCTACCGCCGCTACAGACCACTCCACGACCTGCTACCGCCTCCGCTGGATGCGCGGGAGCATGGGCTCCCTCCTGGTGCCCTCAGCGCACCCAGTCGCTGCCCCTAGCGCCACACCGGCGAGCCACCGCCGCTCTGGTTCGTCGCCGTCGTCTAACCGCCAGCCCATCTGACGTGGCGCTACCATTAGCTGTTGATGACCCAACTAATCACCCCTGGGTCACTTAACAATGGCCCCAGGCCATTATTAGTTTTGGTTAAGATTAGTTTTAACCTTAATTAACCCCTGAGTCACTGACTAATGGGTACCACGTGTCAGGTTCGACCCTGGCCGCCCAGTTGACCCGTTGATGTCACAGTGATGTAGTGCTGACGCAGTAAGTATTTTATGGAGTTTTAAATAAATCAGAAATGATTTATTTATTTAAGAAAATGTTTGAAACTTCTAAAGATCATAGAAATTAAACCATAACTCCAAATGAAATAAATTATATATGAAAAATGATCAAAAAATGCAATCTATCCATTGGTACTGGTTTCATGCATGAGAAAGCAACTTAACCTTGCTGTATAGATCAAAACATGATAATGCACATTATAAATTCATAACCTGATTTTGAATTTGAACCCTTGGTTCAAATTAGCTCAAACCCTTCTGGTTTTAGTTGCATTAGCATCAAATCACATCATATTGCCGTGTCATGAACATGCATCATATTGTTGCATTGCATTGATTGTGTTCTTTTTTGTTGCTGGTGTTTGTCCCCTCTCAGTAGACGACGTTCCGACGATATGATCGATGACACTGATGAAGAGGTTTACTATCTTCAGAAGTGCCAGGCAAGCAAAACCCCCTTGTTCATTCCGATACAACCCCACTCTCTCGCTCCTGCTCTCTTTTACTGCATTAGGACAACAACGATTCAACTGTTACATGCTGCGGTAGTTTAACCCCTTTCCTTTGCATGACCTGTCATTGCCACAGTAAATAGATGAAACCCACTAGCATGAGTAGGAGTTGCTTGAGCCCTGATGTGCCTACTAATTCATGCTTGTTGTCATGCCTGCTACTGCTTAGAGTTGAGATAGTTCTGACTCATCGGGGATGAATTGGAATGTGGTGAACATGTCTTATTCTTGAGAGCTAAGTGTGTGAACACGATTTGGTAAAGGTAGCGGTGAGAGGCCATGTAGGAGTACATGGTGGGTTGTCTCATTGAAACCGTCCTCAGGAACTGAGTTCTATGTGTTTGATCCATGAACAGCTACTACCACACGTTGGGCCCTAAAATATGACCCCGCTCGACTTATTAACTGATGTCTACTACACAACCTTCTTCTTGTAGACATTGTTGGGCCTCCAAGTGTAGAGGTTTGTAGGACAGTGGCAAATTTCCCTCAAGTGGTTAACCTACGGTTTATCAATTCGTGGGAGGCATAGGTTGAACATAGTTTCTCTCAAACAACCCTGCAACCAAATAACAAAGAGTGTCTTGTGTCCCCAACACACCCAATACAATGGTAAATTTTATAGGTGCACTAGTTCGGCGAAGAGATGGTGATACAAGTGCAATATGGATGGTAGATATAGGTTTTTGTAATCTGAAAACATAAAAACACCAAGGTAACTAATGATAAAAGTGAGCGTAAATGGTATTGCAATGCTAGGAAACAAGGCCTAGGGCTCATACTTTCACTAGTGCAAGTTCTCTCAACAATAAAAACATAATTGGATCATATAAATATCCCTCAACATGCAACAAAGAGTCACTCCAAAGTCACTAATAGCGGATGGAAACGAAGAGATTATGGTAGGGTACGAAACAACCTCAAAGTTATCCTTTCTGATCGATCTATTCAAGAGTCCATAGTAAAATAACATGGAGCTATTCTTTCCGTTCGATCTATCCTAGAGTTTGTACTAGAATAACACCTTAAGACACAGATCAACCAAAACCCTAATGTCACCTAGATACTCCAATGTCACATCAAGTATCCGTGAGTATGATTATACGATATGCATCACACAATCTCAGATTCATCTATTCGACCAGCACAAAGAACCTCAAAGAGTGCCCCAAAGTTTCTAACGGAGAGTCAAGACGAAAACGTGTGCCAACCCCTATGCATAAGTTCACAATGTCACTGAACCCGCAAGTTGATCACCAAAACATACATCAAGTAGATCACGTGAATATTCCATTGTCACAAGAGATAAGCACATGCAAGACATACATCCAGTGTTCTCAAATCCTTAAAGACTCAATCCGATAAGATAACTTCAAAGGGAAAAATCAATCCATTACAAGAGATAGAGGGGGGGGAAACATCATAAGATCCAACTATAATAGCAAAGCTCGCAATACATCAAGATCATGCTGAATCAAGAACACGAGAGAGAGAGAGAGAGAGAGAGAGAGAGATCAAACACATAGCTACTAGTACATACCCTCAGCCCCGAGGGTGAACTACTCCCTACTCGTCATGGAGAGCGCCGGGATGATCAAGATGGCCACGGTGAGGATCCCTCCGGCAGGTGCCGAACAGGTCCCGATTGGTTTTTGGTGGCTACAGAGGCTTGCGGTGGAGAAACTCCCGATCTAGGTTATGTTCTGGAAGTTTTTGTATATATAAGAGGTTTTGGCATCGAGAACAAGTCAGGGGGGTCTCCGAGGCGGCCACGAGGTAGGGGGCGCGCCCAGGGGGTAGGGCGTGCCCCCCACCCTCGTGGGTGCCTCTGGACTCTTCTGGCCCATCTCCGATACTCTGTGGGCTTCTTCTGGTCCAAAAATAATCTCCGTGAAGTTTCAGGTGAATTAGACTCCGTTTGGTTTTCCTTTTCTGCGAAACTCAAAAACAAGGAAAAAACAGAAACTGGCACTGGGCTCTAGGTTAATAGGTTAGTCCCAAAAATCATATAAAATAGCATATAAATGCATATAAAACATCCTAGATGGATAATATAATAGCATGGAACAATCAAAAACTATAGATGCGTTGGAGACGTATCAGCATCCCCATGCTTAATTCCTGCTCGTACTCGAGTAGGTAAATGATAAAAACAGAATTTTTTATGTGGAATGCTACCTAACATATTTATCAATATAATCTTCTTTATTGTGGAAACAATATTCAGATCCATAAGATTCAAGACAAAATTTAATATTGACATTAAAATAATAATACTTCAAGCATACTAATAAAGCAATCATGTCTTCTCAACATAACATGGCCAAACAAAGCTATCCCTACAAAATCATATAGTCTGGCTATGCTCCAACTTCATCACACAAAATATTTTAATCATGCACAACCCCGACGACAAGCCAAGCAATTGTTTCATGCTTTTAATGTTCTCAAAATTTTTCAATCTTCACGCAATACATGAGCGTGAGAAATGGACATAGCACTATAGGTGGAATAGGATGGTGGTTGTGGAGAAGACAAAAAGGAGGAAGATGGTCTCACATCAACTAGGCATATTAATGGGCTATGGAGATGCCCATCAATAGATATCAATGTGAGTGAGTAGGGATTGCCATGCAACGGATGCACTAGAGTTATAAGTGTATGAAAGCTCAAAAAGAAACTAAGTGGGTGTGCATCCAACTCGCTTGCTCACGAAGACCTAGGGTATTTTGAGGAAGCCCATCATTGGAATATACAAGTCAAGTTCTATAATGTAAAATTCCCACTAGTATATGAAAGTGACAACATAGGAGACTCTCTATCATGAAGATCAGGGTGCTACTTTGAAGCACAAGTGTGGTAAAAGGATAGTAGCATTGCCCCTTCTCTATTTTTCTCTAATTTTTATTATTTTTTTGTTTTTGTTTTATTTGTTTTATTTGGGCCTTCTCTTTTTTTATGGCCTCTTTTTTCTTTTCTTTTTTTATTTTTCGTCCGGAGTCTCATCCCGACTTGTGGGGGAATCATAGTCTCCATCATTCTTTTCTCGCTTGGGACAATGCTCTAATAATGATGATCATCACAGTTTTATTTACTTACAACTCAAAAATTACAACTCAATACTTAGAACAAAATATGACTCTATGTGAATGCCTCCGGCGGTGTACCGGGATATGCAATGAATCAAGAGTGAAATGTATGAAAGAATTATGAATGGTGGCTTTGCCACAAATACGATGTCCACTACATGATCATGCAAAGCAATATGACATCATGTCATAATAAACGGAACGGTGGTAAGTTGCATGGAAATATTATCTCGGAATGGCTATGGAAATGCCATAATAGGTAGGTATGGTGGCTGTTTTGAGGAAGGTAAATGGTGGGTTTATGGTACCGGCGAAAGTTGCGCGGCACAAGAGAGGCTAGCAATGGTGGAAGAGTGAGAGTGCATATAATCCATGGACTCAACATTAGTCATAAAGAACTCACATACTTATTGCAAAAATCTATTAGTTATCAAAACAAAGTACTACACACATGCTCCTAGGGGGGATAGATTGGTAGGAAAATACCATCGCTCGTCCCCGACCGCCACTCATAAGGAAGACAATCAAAAAATAAATCATGCTCCGACTTCATCACATAGCGGTTCACCATACGTGCATGCTATGGGAATCACAAACTTTAACACAAGTATCTCTCAAATTCACAACTACTCAACTAGCATGACTCTAATATCACCATCTTCATATCTCAAAACAATCATAAAGAATCAAACTTCTCATAGTATTCAATGCACTTTGTATGTAAGTTTTTATTATACCCATCTTGGATACCCATCATATTAGGACTAAATTTATAAACAAAGAAAATTACCATGCTGTTCTAAATACTCTCAAAATAATATAAGTGAAGCATGAGAGTTCATCTATTTCTTCAAAATAAAACCACCGTCCTGCTCTAAAAAGATATAAGTGAAGCACTAGAGCAAATGACAAACTACTCCGAAAGATATAAGTGAAGATCAATGAGTAGTCGAATAATTATGCAACTATGTGAAGACTCTCTAATATTTAAGAATTTAAGATCTTGGGATATTATTCAAACAGCAAGCAAAACAAAACAAAATAAAATGACGCTCCAAGCAAAACACATATCATGTGGTGAATAAAAATATAGCTCCAAGTAAAGTTACCGATGAACGAAGATGAAAGATGGGATGCCATCCGGGGCATCCCCAAGCTTAGGCTCTTGGTTGTCCTTGAATATTACCTTGGGGTGCCTTGGGAATCCCCAAGCTTAGGCTCTTTCCACTCCTTATTCCATAGTCCATCAAATCTTTACCCAAAACTTGAAAACTTCACAACACAAAACTTAACAGAAAACTTGTAAGCTCCGTTAGTATAACAAAATAAATCACCACTTAGGTACTGTTGTGAACTTATTCTAAATTAATATTGGTGTAATATCTACTGTATTAACACTTATCTATGGTTCATATCCTCCGATACTACTCATAGATTCATCAAAATAAGCAAACAACACAATGAAAACAGAATCTGTCAAAAACAGAACAGTCTGTAGTAATATGTATCAAACGTATACTTCTGTAACTCCAAAAATTGTGAAATAAATTTGTGGACCTGAGTAATTTTTCTATTAATCATCTGCAAAAAGAATCAACCTAAAATCACTCTCCAATAAAAAAATGGAAGCTAATCTCATGAGCGCAAAGTTTCTGTGTTTACAGCAAGATCACATAAACTTTCACCCAAGTCTTCCCAAAGGTTCTACTTGGATCTTTATTGAAACAAAAGCTATAAAACATGATTAATACATTAGATTAATCATGTTAACACACAAAAACAGTAGGGGTAAATATTGGTTTGTCTCCCAACAAGCGCTTTTCTTTAATGCCTTTTAGCTAGGCATGATGATTTCAATGATGCTCACATAAAAGATAAAAATTGAAACAAAACGGGAGCATCATGAAGAATATGAATAGCACATTTAAGTCTAACCCACTTCATATGCATAGGGATTTTGTGAGCAAACAATTTATCGGAACAAGAATCAACTAGCAGAGGAAAGCAAAACAAGCATAACTTCAAGATTTTAAGCACATAGAGAGGAAACTTGATATTATTGCAATTCCTACAAGCATATATTCCTCCCTCATAATAATTTTCAGTAGCATCATGAATAATTTCAAAAATATAACCATCACATAAAGCATTCTTTTCATGATCTACTTGCATAAAAAATTTACTACTCTCCACATAAGCAAAATTCTTCTCATTCGGAATAGTGGGAGTATCATAAGAGAGTCGAATACTATAAATTGTTTCCACATTAAAAGAGTAATGTTCAGAAAAAGGGTAATCATAATCATGACAAGTTTTATAAATATAATAATCACTACTTTTTATAGCATAAGTTTCATCACAATAATCATCATAAATAGGAGGCATGCTATCATCATAATAAATTTGCTCATCAAAACTTGGGAGGCTAAAAATATCATCTTCATTAAACATAGCATCCCCAAGCTTGGGCCTTTTCATATCATAAGCATAATCACTCTCATCATTAATGGTATGGATAGCACCAATAGTATAGCAATTATCATCATCACAATGAGTAATAGGAGCAACATAATTTGGGAGGGATACCTTTCTACTTTTGCTTCTCTGTCTTTTCTTTTTCTTCTTCACATCATGTGCGGGTTTAACCCTCTTTTTTGAGCTCCTTATTAATGAGATTGGTTGAATAGAAAGCTCCTCCTCGTTACCTGATTCATCATAAGAAATAATAGGAGGATATTGGGAAGTCTCTTCCCTTTCATTAGTATTCTCTTCATCTTCTATTTGTTTTCTTTTCTTTATGTAATTGGCAATATAAGGTTTTCCATGCAATTCACCGCACAATGCATAAAAAATTCTTCTAGATCAAAATCAAGAACTTTATCAAGGACAAATTCTGGCATACCTTAGTTATACGTTTCATTTCTTGATAACCCAAAAGCAAACTAAGTTCATTATGATGTGCAAGGGAAATCAAGTCATCACAATTTTTGGACACGATACGATCATCAAACAATTTGCATTGGATATTTAAATGACCACGTTCATTGCAAAGTTCACAAGGATGATTAAGAAAATTTAAATTTTTAGCACAAACATCTAGCCTTTCTTGCAACCATTTGGTTTCTAAATACTTATATGCCTCTTCCAAAATCTATCTTCCCTATTTGGTGTGTACTTGCAAACTCTATGCACTCCACAAAAATTGACATGCTTATAAGAGACATTTTCATCATGACTAGTGCAATCATCATTAGTACTATGGATATTCAAAGAGTTTGTACTAACAACATTGCAATTATGCTCATCATTCAAAGATTTAGTGGCAAACATTCTAATGCATTCTTGCCCTAGCAATTGAGCACAATTATCCTTCCCATCATTTTCAAGAAAGATATTAAAAAGATGAAGCATATGAGGCACCCTTAATTCCGTTTTTTTGTAGTTTTATTTTATAGACTAAACTAGTGATAAAACAAGAAACAAGAAGATTCGATTGCAAGATCTAAAGATATACCTTCAAGCACTCACCTCCCCGGCAACGACTCCAGAAAAAAGCTTGATGTCTACTACACAACCTTCTTCTTGTAGACGTTGTTGGGCCTCCAAGTGCAAAGGTTTATAGGATAGTAGCAAATTTCCCTCAAGTGGATGACCTAAGGTTTATCAATCTGTGGGAGGCGTAGGTTGAAGATGGCCTCTCTCAAACAACCCTGCAACCAAATAACAAAGAGTCTCTTGTGTCCCCAACACACCCAATACAATGATAAATTGTATAGGTGCACTTGTTCGGCAAAGAGATGGTGATACAAGTGCAATATGGATGGTAGATATAGGTTTTTGTAATCTGAAAATATAAAAACAGCAAGGTAACTAATGATAAAAGTGAGCGTAAATGGTATTGCAATGCTAGGAAACAAGGCCTAGGGTCCATACTTTCACTAGTGCAAGTTCTCTCAACAATAATAACATAATTGGATCATATAACTATCCCTCAACATGCAACAAAGAGTCACTCCAAAGTCACTAATAGCAGAGAACAAACGAAGAGATTATGGTAGGGTACAAAACCACCTCAAAGTTATCCTTTTTGATCGATCTATTCAAGACTCCATAGTAAAATAACACGAAGCTATTCTTTCCATTCGATCTATGCTAGAGTTCGTACTAGAATAACTCCTTAAGACACAAATCAACCAAAACCCTAATGTCTCCTAGATACTCCAATGTCACGTCAAGTATCCGTGGGTATGATTATACGATATGCATCACACAATCTCAGATTCATCTATTCAACCAACACAAAGAACTTCAAAGAGTGCCCCAAAGTTTCTACCGGAGAGTCGAGACGAAAATGTGTGCCAACCCCTGTGCATAAGTTCACAAGGTCACTGAACCCGCAAGTTGATCACCAAAACATACATCATGTAGATCACGTGAATATCCCATTGTCACCACAGATAAGCACATGCAAGACATACATCAAGTGTTCTCAAATCCTTAAAGACTCAACCCGATAAGATAACTTCAAAGGGAAAACTCAATCCATTACAAGAGATAGAGGGGGAGAAACATCATAAGATCCAACTATAATAGCAAAGCTCGTGATACATCAAGATCGTGCCGAATCAAGAACACGAGAGAGAGAGAGAGAGATCAAACACATAGCTACTAGTACATACCCTCAGCCCCGAGGGTGAACTACTCCCTACTCGTCATGGAGAGCGTCGGGACGAAGGAGATGGCCACCGGTGAGGGATCCCCCCTCCGACAGGGTGCCTGAACAGGGTCCCGATTGGTTTTTGGTGGCTATAGAGGCTTGCGGTGGCGGAACTCCCGATCTAGGTTATCTTCTGGAAGTTTTTGTATATATAAGAGGTTTTGGCGTCTGGAACAAGTCAGGGGGGTCTCCGAGGCGGCCACGAGGTAGGGGGCGCGCCCGGGGGGTAGGGCGCGCCCCCCACCCTCGTGGGTGCCTCAGGACTCTTCTAGCCCATCTCTAATACTCTGTGGGCTTCTTCTGGTCCAAAAATAATCTCCGTGAAGTTTCAAGTCAATTTGACTCCGTTTGGTTTTCCTTTTCTTCGAAGCTCAAAAACAAGGAAAAAAGAGAAACTTGCACTGGGCTCTAGGTTAATAGGTTAGTCCCAAAAATCATATAAAATAGCATATAAATGCATATAAAACATCCTAGATGGATAATATAATAGCATGGAACAATCAAAATTATAGATACGTTGGAGACGTATCATTAACCCCCCCTGTCCTCTGTCCAGGAATTGCAACTAGTTTCTGGTGTTTGTAGTATGCTGGAGGCCGTGCGCAGCGCTGACCCGAGGGGTGGGCTGTGATGCGGTAGACACGTGGCAAGGTGTACGCGGACGCCCGTTTGGTGCCTCGGGAACCCTACACACATCGTTCGGGGCCATAGTGGAAACCTCGGCCGGACTCCCTATGGATGGAACCTGAATAGGCGATAAACCTGGACTAGGGACTTGTGTGGTTAGTCAGGTCGTGGCCGACACCCTCGCCAGGCTTCCGCTTGAAGGTTGCCGAGATACATGACGTGTACATGGCGGTAAGTGCCGAGAGCATGTGTGAAGAAGTACACCCCTGCAGGGTTAACATCATCTATTCGAATAGTCGCATTCGCGGTAAAGGACTACTTGGTTGCCTATACAGTTCATAGATAAGTGAAAGTGGATACTCTAAAATGCGCAAGATAAGCGTGAGTGCTATGGATGGCCTTCCCGTAGGGAGACGGGAGTGGATCCATAGTGGTGTATTGATATGGTGAATATGTGGACTCGTGTGCGCCACCCCAAAAAGAGTTACTTGCAGACGTAGTTTAGGATAGCCACTGAGTCAAAGCTGGCTTGCTATAGTTAAACTCCACCACCCCCTTTGTTGACACTGATGCATATGTAGCTAGTTCTAATGTAAGTCTTGCTGGGTACATTTGTACTCACATTTGCTTAATTTATGTTTTTGCAGAGAGACTTCAGTCGCACTAGTAATTCCGCGTGGACTTTGACGTTTAGCTTGTTACCTCAGCTACGATCGTGTGCCCTCGACATGGTCTTGTAGATAGTCAGGCTTCTCAGCCTTTTTCTTTTGTAGTTGTCTGTACTCAGACAAGTTAAGCTTCTTCATGTGCTTATTGCTTGTATGACTTGAATGTTGGGTCATGTGACCCATGATTGTAACTCTTACTATGTATGACTCTTCGGAGCCTAATGAATAAATACTTTGAGTCATAGAGTTTTGTTGTGATGCCATGTTGTATTTGCACATATCGAGCATATTGTGTGTATGTTATTGAAATGCTTGGTATGTGTGGGATCAGAGAACCTAGTTGTTTATTCTTGGTAGCCCCTCTTATGGGGAAATGTCTCCTAGTGCTTCCACTGAGCCATGGTAGCTCGCTACAGCTCCGGAACACTTAGGCTGGCCGGCATGTGTCCTTCTTCATTCCTGTGTCTGTCCCTTTGGGGAAACACGACGTATTTCGTTGCCTCCCGATGAACACGACGCATTCCGTTGCCTCCCCACGAACACGGTGCAGTTTCTCTGTTCCGACCCAGCCGGTTGGCTTCCGATGAACAGGACACCGTTGCTGCCGTCTGTGGCCTCTCCATGTACACTAGCCCTAGCCGTACGTATGTGCGAGTACGCGTTCGAGACCCCGCCCATATGTATGTGCATAGCCATATTTTTTGGCATCTAGTTGTACGTACGTGGCTGACAGACCGATCGACCGGTATGTACACAGACAACGCTACGTATGCTTTGACCGGATGGGTCCTAGCTGTCAGGGGGAAGAATCATTTTTTTTGCCCGTAATAAGGACGCACTTCCTTGCATGCGAAGATGTAGCTGGTCAGTCCCAGCTGTCAGGGGGAGAAAACATTATTCTTAGTGTAAAAAGGATGCAATTGCATGCATGCGTCCATGGGCGTGGTGCGTCCCCACTGTCAGCCTGACCACACTCCGCACCAAGCCAGTGGACGACGGCGAGGCCCCAGACTAGAACGCGCCGGAGATGGGGAAGACGCGGCAGTGGAGTCGCAGACGGAGAGGAGTGGGAAATTTGACTGGTTTGGGTGCGGGGTGGGCCTACACTCGGCAGAGAATAACAGGAGGTGAAGAGGAGTGGAGGGATGGCCTGGCCATCGGCGCGGTAGCGTTTCGCTGCAAGGCGCACAAAACAGCGCCGCTAGACGCCGGAGGCTGGAGCAGGCGGTCCCAGAAGCGCTGGGGGAAGAAGACGAGAGATTGAAGAAGAATGCCGGTCGTTGGATGTAAATCCAACGCCTTGCTTAGGCTTCGACCTTTGTATTTTTATTTTTTGCGGAAGTGCTTAGACTTCAACCTACTGGCCCACATGTCAGCCAGTCCATTTGGTTTTTTAGTCCATTTGGTGGGCTGGGTGAAACAATGATGTAGCATCTATGTAGCCCATTTATATATTATGGTAGAAGTTAAAGCCCATTTGCTTTTTTCGCAAAATCCGCGGACTTGCTGGGATGGGTTAAAATATCATGTTGGGCTGGACGGAGAAATGTTATAAAAACATAAACACATGACTGCAAGTCTATTACTGCATTGGTCAGTAAAATCTTTTCAAGCTTATGTACGCAATCACTAGGAGTTAACTTGCCAAGTTATATATAAATAATAATAATTATTTTGTAAGAACTTCCGATTTACGAAATGAAATATCATTTTAATTTGATGAGTTAATAGGACGTGGGGTATTATTATTTGTTAGGCTAGACGTGGCACACTTGAGTTGGTTCAAGGGAAAAGTACTCGGAGAAAACTCAGATTACATCGAAAAAGAAAGTGGGAGAAAATTCAGATATAGGATTAATGAAAACAAAAAATAAAGGAAGTGGGAAGGTCTATAAAATGGTTGGATGAACGACAGGTTTAACGGAACCTTATGTTGTTTCTATTATATATATATATATATATATATATATATATATATATATGTAATAAAATAAGATATAAATATATATATACTATTATAGAAGGGAAAACATAGGTTCAGTTTTGCATTCTTATAGAAAAATAGAACTGAGTTGTGTGTCGTCTTGAAAAAACAAACATGACTTGGGTTGCTGATGTTATAGACAAGCTAGGCTCGGAGGCTCGGAGGCCGCTTGATACCTGTTGGATCCAAAAAAAAGTTGAAACATGTCGTGGCCTGCCCATCTTAAACAACAAAACCTAGACCATGGACCTGGTGGGCCCGGGACTGTCAGCCTCTCGATGAGCAGTCGTCTCCCGATTCCTCTTGTTTTGCTGACCATGTTGGGAAGGGTAGACTGCGGTGCCGCGGCGAGAGCACCAAGGTGGAGGACGACGTCAAGACCTCATACCGAATGAACCGGAGCTGGGGAAGACGCAGGCAGAGGGGAGTACGAGGGTTGACTTGTTCGGGTGCAGGGTGGGCTGGTGGAGCTGCCGCCGTCGGGCAATGTGTGGGAGTAGAGGGATGGCCTAGCCAACACCATAGGCTATGATGGGTCACCGAGGCATGTGCGACAGCGCCGCCAGCCGTTGTATAGGAAGAGGACGAAAGATTGAACAAAATAAAGAAATACAAATGGATAGGTGGTTGGTCCCAGATGTCTGTGTACGAGACCTGCTGGGTCCACCTCAGAAGGGGAATATGCTGGGAGGAAGGAGATTCAAAGCATGGCAACCGAGTAAACTAGTTACATACATAAGCAAATAGCCACTAAAAAAGCAAACAGGTTAATGGGTTCTTAGAAGAAATAGTTCGGACAAAACAGATAATTATGACACATAGGCTAATGCATGAAACACTCAGATGATAAAGGTGCTTAAACAGATAAAGTAAAACATCTAGACCTTCCTAGCATGCTTGATCATGACGTTGTGGCTGTCCATGTACTCGTCGGTTACGGGAAGCAGACACGCCTTCATGTCCAAGATCCGCCTGTACATGCCGTAGCATGCATATGCATCCTTGGCCGCATAGGTTATGTAGGCTAGATTTAGAGGTACCTCCCACGTGTTCAGGTCCTTGGTATCATTGTCTTCTTTCATGTTGGCGTAGCAGGGGTCGACGATGGTCTCGACAATGTCAACCACGAAGTCCTTCTCATGCCCGTTGCCGATGTCTTGTATTGCTTCTGGATGTTGACAAGCTTGTTGCACCAGATGGCCGAATCGTCGCGTTCTTCCTTCTCTCCACCATAGCGAAGGTGCGGTCGGCTCTGCCGATGAAACGGACGAATGCTCTAGAACCTCTGATGGACCTAGAGCAGTGGTAGACGAGAACCTCATCCCGCACGCATACCTGGGCGACGGTGATCCGCTGGTCCCTGTCAGGACACGAATGGATGGGCACAAGGTCTAGTCCTGCGACCTTGTGCTTTCTCGTCCTGTAGGTATTGTTTGAACTCGGCGAGGCAGAGCTTCACTGAGTCCGGATCGTTGGTGTACATCACATTCAACTTGGTGCAGCCATGGGACTGAATGGCAAACTCAAAGGTGAACTCCTTGCTGAAGTCTATATCCAGCAAGCTCACCCCTCGGATCGCCATTGGAGTCTCTTCAAGTGAACGAGTGGGTAGGCGGCGGCAGCAGTTCGTTTTTCAGCTCTTGGGGAACTGGATTCAACAGTAAACTGAGTGTGTACACACAACAACAGTTACTACCCCTCCCTCGCTCGCTGCACGCCTGATAATCCCCAAGTGAAGGGAATCATTATAGCAATTTCCAAAGGTGGAAATGATAAGTATGGAGTGTCGAACCCACAAGGAGCTAAAGGTAAGATCAATATTCTCTCAAGCCCTTTCTGCCACTGATACGACTCTATGTATACCGAATGTTTGCTTCCAACTAGAAACGAGAAATAAAACTATGTTGTGGGTATGAAGAGGATAACTTTGCATGGTATCGGAGAGCTAAAACATAAAAGTAGGTGCTGTTATCATAAAGTTAGAATATATTACTAAATATTATAAATAGCGAGTGTGGAATAATGGTGGATCGGTGTGCGGAATTGTCCTAGGCAATTGTTAACAAGACCGGTAGTCGTCATTGCAATTTCATATGAGGGAGAGGCATAAGCTACCATACTTTCTCTACTTGGATCATATGCACTTATGATTGGAACTCTAGCAAGCATCCGCAACTACTAAAGACCATTAAGGTAAAACCCAACCATAGCATTAAAGCATCAAGTCCTCTTTATTCCCATACGCAACAACCCCCTTACTCGGGTTTGTGTGTCAGTCACTCACCAACCCACTATAAGCTTAATCATGAACGTATTGCAACACCCTACAGCGGAATCCTTCACGCTATGCCGACACGGAGGGCACAATAGGACAGCACCAAAATAAAACATACAACTCATACCAATCTAGATCATCAATCAACCCAAAGACAAAGGATATCTACTCAAAACATCATAGGATGGCAACACGTCATTGGATCATAATATGTGGCATAAAGCACCATGTTCAAGTAGGATTATAGCGGGGTGCGGGAGAGTGGACCGCGTAAAAGAGATGAGGATGGTGATGATGATGGTGATGTTGATGAAGACGATCACCGCAGCGATGATTCCCCTCTCGATGGCACTCCGGTGCCACCAAAAGAGAGGAGGAGAGGTTCTCCCCCTTGTGCCTCCTCCTCCATGGCCTCCCCCCTGGATGAGGAAAGGTTCTCCCTCTGGTCCTTGGCCTTCATGGTGATGATGGCCTCTCCGGGATACGACTCCATGGCCATCGGCGATGATGGCCCCCTCCGGCAGGGCGCCGGAGAGGGCCTAGATTGATTTCTCGTGGCTACAGAGGCTTACGGCGGCGGAACTTCCGATCTAGCTTAATTTCTGGGGGTTTCTGTATTTATAGGATTTTTTGGCGTTGGTTTCACATCAGGGGGGGTCTCTCCGAGTTGTCCACGAGGCATGGGCCCACGCCTAGGGGGCGTGGGCGCGCCCCCCACCCTCGTGGACAGCCCGGGACTCTTCTGGCCCAACTCTTTTGCTCCAGGGGCTTCTTTTGGTCCACAAAAAATCAACAAAAATTGGCACGTCAATTGGACTCCGTTTGATATTTCTTTTTTGTAAAACTCAAAACAAGGAAAAATGTAAATCGCACTTTGGGCTCTATGTTAATAGGTTAGTCCCAAAAATCATATAAAATAGCATATAAATGCATATAAACATCTAAGATGGATAATATAATAGCATGAATACTTCATAAATTATAGATACGTTGGAGACATATCAGCATCCCCAAGCTTAATTCCTACTCGTCCTTGAGTAGGTAAATGATAAAAGAAATAATTTATGGAGTGTGAATGCTAGCAGGTGCACAAGTTTGATCAATGATAATTTCTGTCGGTGCGAGGACGACACGTATGGGATCACAAGAATCCCTACTACGGTTGCGGGGCGCGGGGTCGTGAGAAGAGCGGATCAAACAGATAGCACACGGTTTCTTTATCCGTGTTCGGACGCGAGGATGCGTAAAACCCTGCTCCAGCTTTGGTGGTTTGTTTATCTGTGTTCTTGAACTAGCTATGGGGCGTGAGGAGCTCCAAAAAGCGAATCCCCCTCCTGGTCGCCTTGGGCCTCCTTTTATAGGGAAAGGGGTTGCCACAGTGGCACACGGGAGGTGGAAAGGGTACAGTGATGTGAGTCTATCCCTCGCATTACATGACAAGGTGCCTTAAATGCGTCTTGCTTAGGTGTCCTTGCTTTATCGGGGATGGGGGAGAGCCATGTCTCGTCCGTCGCCGCTCCCTCTCGTGTTGACACGCATACAGCCAGCGGTGCCCGCGGTGCCATATAGGCAGGCACGCAGCTGAGGTGGCGCAGTGGTGGGTCTCCATGAAGATCCGCTTGCCGCCACGCAGGTGCCTGCCCAACTGGTTGGGTCGGTAGCTGCATGCGAACGGCGGTGAAAGTTCGATTGGCGTGGGCCTGATGGTGGCCCTACGCGTGTCCTTGGCAAGGGCTCGCCGTAGCCCCGCAAGGGTCTTGCCGTGGCGCCGTTGTCATCCCCGGCAAGGCTCTTGCCGGGGCCTTGTGGTCCTCCTTGCTCGGGATCCCGCCAAGGGTCGTCATCTTCTATAGTGTGTATTTGATCTTGAATGTCTTCACAAAGATCTGCATGCCACCACGGGATGTCTCCGAATCCTTGCCCGTGGGGGACAGTGGACTCAAGGGTGACTCGCTCCGTAGGTGTGGGACGAGCTGCCCCGGCAAGGGTCTTGCTGGGTTTGCTAAAACCGCCTCCCAGCAAGGATCTTGCCGGGGGAGTCCGCTTCGTCCCCTTTGCTCTTTGTGGTCTTGGTCTTGGCGTCGTTCTGCTCCTTTCGAGCTTCGGCCCTACCTTGGCTCATCTCCCTTGCCTTGCTCAGTGCGGTGGTGCCCGCGGCTTAGACTGCCCGTGCACAGTTATAGGGGTACAAAAAGCGCACCGCTCTTTTTGTACACCAACAGGAGCCCCCGGGCCTGGGCTACACGTAAGCGCAATCGAGTTGTTGGGCTAGACCCAAAAAAACAGTGCGCGAGCAGGCGGGGTGGTTTTTACCGTGGTAAGTTTCTTCGTGCGCTGCGCTTCCCATGCCTCCCGCGCCTGGCTCGGCATGGGGAGGCGTGCGTGACGTGGGCAGCATGTGTGGGACTAAGCTCTGCGCACATGCGTCACGTCGTAGTAAAGGGGGCGGTTCGCGCCTTCCCCATAAACGAAAGGAGGCGTGGAGGTGCGGCCCATTTACTGAATGGGGCCGAGGCACGGTCTTCAAGGCGTCCACTCCTCACGATCACAGGGTGGGGAGAGGTCGCCTCACCCGTCGCCTTGGTCCCGCATGCCTGCCACGTGGTTCTCATGCGCTTGGGGTGGCGAATGGCGGAGGCGGGAAACCAGGCCGTCGCGGGCTGGGGCAGCGGGTTGGTCCCAATTCCCTGCGCCTTCCACGTCTTGATTGGCTGAGCAGGGCGGCCGAGCCCCCACCCCGTTCCTTTATCAAGAGCGGGGGGGGGGGGGGATATGGCGTCCCGCATTCTTCCATCTTCTTCTTCCTTCAGCTTCTGCTCCCCCCTCCATTCGCCATGGAGAGAGGGAATTCTGGCCCTTCAACGGTGGCGGCGAGGGTCGCCGCACGACAACGCGTCCTTCCTTCTTCTGCACCTGCGGTGGCAGAGCCACCGCGAGGGAAGGGGAGGGGCGAGGCTGGGGCGAGGCCGATGCGCTCGAGGAAGAGGAGGTCGGGGCAGCGCGCCGGTCTCGCCTTCGCCCGTAGTTCCTCCCCCCATGGAGGGCCATGTTGGGGATGATCCTGCGAGTTCTTCGTCAGGCTGCGCCGGCCGCCTCGCCGTCTCCTTCGTCTCCCGACTCCATTCGCGAGCGAGATGGAGCTGGATCCGCCGGAGTCATTGCGGCTGCACATGAGGGGTTGTTGGATCAGCGGTACACGAGTTCGCGTCGACTTCCCAGCCCCTCACGTGATGTATCTTTGTCGAGGATGGAAGACGTACGCTCATATCCACCGCTTGACGGTGGGGCTCACTCTCCATTTCAAGCTGATGGAGGGCGGCCTCCTCTCCGTCAAGGTCTTCGGGTGCTTCGGGACTCGGGCAAGGTGCTGCGTGGAGAGCTCTTCTGATAGCGAAGACTCCTCCTCGAGGGGGAGTGGCGAGGAGGACAGCGGCAGCGACGATGAGAGTAGCAGGCGGCAGGATGACGGGTCCGACTAGGTGTCGGGCGCCGCTTCGTGCGGCACCGACGATCCCATCATCCGCGTCGCCGGCTTCCTGAACTTCTCGGGGTCGTCTCCTTGGGCGGCTGATGTTGGGAGGCTGCGGAAGAGGAAGAGGGCGGGCGGCAAGGCCGTCAAATCGGAGTACGCGGGCACCGACGCCTTCGACGCGTGCTGACGTCCTGCCGCCTCGTCTTGAAGCTCGCTCGGGCGCCGCCATCACCATCCAGCCTTCGGACGGCCACCGAGATGTTCTCTTGGTGCCTCCTGCCACCCGTAGCTTGCCTAGGCGCCCCTTTTGCCCTTTTCGCCTCCTTGACCTGCCTCCTGAGGAGAGGGACAACAAAGGGGTTACGGGCACCTTATGTTTTTTTAGTTTGTAAGCCTTTGGGCCTTAGCTGAATTTAAAACTTGTAATCCCATCATTCATGTTTTTCATTCCCAATGGGTTGTACCTGAGTGGAATGTTTTTAATGAAAAAGGGATGCTTGACGAGTCATTTGTTTGCGGGTAGAACCCACGACAAGGAGTAAATCCTTGATATCCTTAAGATAAACATTTCCTTGCCCGCAACAGCCTGCCGCTGCCTTCCCACTTCGCCGACCTTTCTCACGCTTTTGGCGGAGGCAGGGATGAGGTGGGTTCGAGCCCCTCGTTTCATCCTTTTGCTGCCGCGACCACGACCAAACCTGGCCCTGTGAACGAGCCCTAGGGCCTAGAGTTTTCAGGGGAGCACGGTAGCTTTGGGAAAAATGAGGTTTCACATACCTCGATCCATAAGAGAATGCATGATAAGGGATGAAGAACTTATCTGAAGGCTGTAGCCCGGCAACTCTGGTTTGCCGTGGGTGAATCTTTGTACTTGCAGCCCCCGGCAATACTGGCTTGTCGGGGTCTAGATGCCGGTCTGTCCCTCTTCTCTTTTTCGTCCTCAAGTGATCCAGCAAGGATATCTGTGGGTCCTGCGAACCAAAGAAGACAATAGAATGGCAAAGAGACGCACACTCGACCTCTAAGCTAGGGGTTAGTCGCTGCTAAGCACTATCAACCCTAACCAAGGACGAGACTGGACCTAGCATGCATGCTATAACTTAGGGCGCCAGCGCTTCATTTATTTATGCTCAAGGTCTGCGCCTGGCTTTGTACAAAGGGTTACATGCATCATCGGCAATGCTTGTACAAAAGGTGGCTTGCCGAGGGGCTCGGCAAGCGCCACCACGGGTAAAACTTGCGAAGATGCTCAATGTTCCAGAGTTACTCACCGAACGGCATCTTCGGTCTCCAGCGGATCGTGCCAGCCCGGTGACTCAGATTACCCGATAAGGGCCTTCCCACTCAAGGCGTCAACTTGTTGGAATTCTTGGCGATTGAACGCTACCGAAGGACAAGGTCGCCTTCCTCAAGGCTTGAGCACGAACCTTGCGGCTATGGTAGCGGCGCAAGGCTTGCCGGTAGCGTGCTGCTCACGGCCGCCTCAAGACGATCTTCCTCAAGGAGCATTGCGTCATCTTGCTGCGCTTGCTCTTGCTCAAGCTTGTCATAAGCGAGCACTCGAGGTGACCTGTATATGAGTTCGGGGAGAACTGCTTACGCCCGTATACTAGGGCAAAAGGTGTCTGGCCGGTGGCTCGATTTGGCGTCGTCCTGATTGACCAAAGAACCGCCGGCAGCTCATCAATCCAGTGCCTTCCACTCTTGTGCAGCCTGTCAAAGGTCTTGGTCCTTAATCCTCGCAGTACGTCAGCATTTGCCCTCTCAGCTTGACCATTGCTTTGCGGGTGAGCAACGGAAGCGAAACAGACTTTGCTGCCAAGGTCTTGGGTATATTGCATGAAGGTGCGGCTTGTGAACTATGTGCCGTTGTCGGTGATAACCCTGTTGGGTACGCCAAAATGGCACACTAGTCCCTTGAAGAACTTGACGGCTGACTGAGCGACCTTCCTCACTGCCTCCACCTCCGGCCACTTTGTGAACTTGTCGATTGCGACGTACAAGTACTCAAAGCCCCCGACAGCGTGGGGGAAAGGGCCCAGTATGTCGAGCCCCCAGACCGAGAAGGGCCAGGAGAGAGGAATGGTTTGAAGGGCTTGAGCTGGCTGATGAAGCTTCTTTGAGTGGAACTGACATGCTTCACACCTGGTGACTAGTGTCGTCGCATCCTGGAGGGCGGTGGGCCAGAAGAAGCCTTGCCGGAATGCCCTGCCGGCAAGGGCCCATGACCCAATGTGGGATCCACATATGCTTCCGTGTATCTCTGCCAACAGCTCCAGTCCTTCCTCTCGAGGGATACACTTCAATTTCACACCGTTCGGCCTCTTTACATGCAGGACGCCATCGACGAATTGGTACATGGTAGAGCGATGGGCTACTTTTTCCGCTTCTTCCTGCTCCTCAGGAAGTTCCCCTGTTTGGAGGAATCGGACGGTATGCTGTGCCCACGCTGGAGCCTGGGGCTCGACGGCGAGGACTAAAGGCATTTCCTCCGCTATAGGAGCGGCTGTCTCGACGGCAAGAGCTTGACGCTCCGCTGGAGCCAGTCGTCCCGTGGCGGGCTCAGTATCCCTGGCAACATCCTTGCCGGTGGCTCCGGGGAGCTCAAGGGAAAGTACTTGCCGGGCCCTGATTTCCTCCTCTTGTTCTCGCTCGTTGATGGATCAACGGATGGCTGAGTTATTGAAGCACAAAGGTACCGGTTCCACAGGTAGCTTGAGGGCAGCAGCTTTTGACAGTAATCGGCGATATCGTTCTCCGCTCGGGGAACGTGTTCAACAGATACCGTCGAACGCTTCTTCCAGCCTTTCTCACTTCATCGACGTAGGCCTTCATCAATGGGCTCTGATAATCCTTGTTGACTTGCTTGACGACAAGCTGCGAGTCCCCCCTGACGATGAGTTTCTTGATTCCGAGGTCTGCCGTGATCCTAAGACCGGCAAGCAGCCCTTCGTACTCTGTTGTATTGTTTGTGGACACCTCCCTGGGGAAGTGCATTTGGATCACGTACTTGAGGTGCTCTCCGGTGGGCGCGACAAGAAGTACGCCAGCCCCGGTGCCTTGTAAGGAGAAAGCCCCATCAAAGTACATGATCCAATCACAACTTGCCTCCTTGCCGGGGAGAGCAGTCTCTTGGGCTTCTTCGTCAGGCGTTGCGGTCCATTTTGCAATGAACTCCGCTAGGACTCGGCTCAATCGTCAAGTACTTCCAAACTTGAGGCCAAAGCTGGACAGCTCGGTGCCCATTCCACAATTCTTCCCGTCGCATCCGGATTGTGCAATATCCGTTGCAGAGGGAAGCGAGTGACGACAGTGATCTCGTGCTCCGGAAGTAGTGACGCAGCTTCCTCGAGGCCATAAGAAGGTCAAGAGCAGTTTCGCACACCGGAGTACCTTGATCTAGCCCCCGCAGGAGGGAACTAACAAAGTAGACCGGTGCTGCATCATTTTCTCCTTCGGCACGTCACCGGTGGCTGTGTCGTCTCTGCATTGGTGGTGTCGGGCTCTGCCGCTGCCATAACCTCGTCGTCAACCTCTCTGTGTGCCACCCGGCGGCCGACCACCTGGTCCGTTGCCGCGGTATAGCAAAGAACGGCTCCTCGTGGCCTAGGCGCAACTAGTATTGGCGCGGAAGAGAGGTATTTCTTCAAACCTTGCAATGCTGCTTCGGCTTCTGGCGTCCACTCCATCGGGCCCGCCTTTTTCAAGATCTTGAAAAAGGGAAGGGCGCGCTCGGCAGACTTGGAAATGAACCAGCCCATGGCGGCGACACAACCAGCAAGCCGACGCACATCCTTGATTTGCTTGGGTGCTTCAATCTGTTCTATAGCTTTGATCTTGTCCGGATTGGCCTCTATCCCACGCTGTGACACCAAGAACCCGAGAAGCTTGCCGAACGGGACGCCAAAGATGCACTTCTCAGGGTTCAGCTTGAGATTGATCTTGCACAGGTTTGCAAATGTTTCTTGCAAATCTGGTATGAGGGTGGCCCCGTCCTTGGTTTTGACCACTATGTCATCCATATAAGCTTCCATATTTCTATGGAGCTGGGGTTCAAAACCAATCTGGACCGCCCTTGCAAACGTCGAACCAGCACTCTTCAACCCGAAAGGCATCCGCACGAAACAATACGTACCACATAGGGTGACGAATGATGTCTTCTCTTCGTCTTCTCTTGTCATGAAGATCTGGTGGTAGCCGGAGTAGGCGTCGAGGAATGACAACAGATCACACCCAGCCATGGAGTCAACAATCTGATCGATGCGCGACAACGGGAAGGGGTCTTTAGGGCAAGCCTTATTGATATCTGTGTAATCAATACACAACCTCCACTTCCCATTTGCCTTGCGCACCACGACCGGATTGGCCAACCACGTTGGATGGAGCACTCCTCTTACCAAACCCGCTGCTTCCGGTTTCGGATCTCTTCCGTGATGAACTCTTGTCGTTCCAAAGCTTGCTTTACGACCTTCCGCTTGACGGGTCACGATGAGGACAGACAGCAGGTGGTGCTCAATCACCTCCACAGGAACACCGGGGATGTCGGAAGCTTGCCATGCAAACACATCGACATTCGCGCGCAGGAAGGTGACGGCGCGTCTTCCTATTTGTCGTCAAGGGTGGAGCTTATGGTAAAAGCTCCTCCGTGCCGTCCTCATGTGAAACCTTCTTGGTTCCCGGCGGTATGGCCACAGGCTTCTTGTTTCCGCCGGTCGAGCTCTAGCACGTCCTCGACGGCAGCGCTACACTCGAAGAGGTGCGCTTGCCGGAGTGGGTGTCCGAGGTCTCACCGGTCTTCTTCTTCTTCTTCCTCCTGTGGTCCCGATGGCAAGAGCAAGTGCCCTAGCGGCAGCAGCTGCCGCAGAATCGCTTGCTTGTATAGTTGGTCGCCGCAAATCAGCACATCTTTCTTGTCGGAGGGATGGTGATGAACGTCCACAGTCCTGGCATCTTCAGGGTGTTGTAGGCGTAGTGTGACGCCGCCATGAACTTGGCCAGCGCTGGGCGGCCAAGGATCCCTGTGTAGGGCAAGGGGATCTTGGCAACATCGAACACGATCCTCTCCGTCCTGAAGTTCAGGTCGCTTCCAAAAGTCACGGGCAGCGTGACCTTTCCCTTGAGTTGGCTTCTTCCTGGGTTGACCCCATGAAACGTGCCCGTCTCTTCGAGGTCTCCATCAGGAATCTGCAGTTTCTCGATCACGGCATGTGAGATCAAGTTCAAGCCGGCCCCGCCATCGACTAGCATCTTCGTCACCTTGAGGCTGCGTATTGTTGGTGAAACCAACAATGGCAAGCACCTGACCGCGGTAGTGCGGTCAGGGTGATCCTCAGTGTCAAAAATGATAGGTGTGCTGGACCACTTCAGCGGCCTTTGGGCATCAAACGACGGCTCTGCCACTGTAATCTCTCGCGCCCACTGTTTAAGCCGACGGTGAGAAGTATGCAGCGAGGCGCCGCCGTCAACGCACATGGCCTCTGTAGCTTTCTGAAACTCTTGGTCGTCCTCTTCATGATCGTCGTCTTCTGACTTTCTGTCACGGCCCCGGGCGGGCCTCTCCTGTTTCTTATCCTTGCCGTGACGTCCCGCCTGTCCGTCACGCTTCTTGTCGGACCCCTCAGCACCGTCTGGGGCCTTCTCCTTGTCCCGCCTCTCATACTCAGCCCTCTGCTTCTCAGCGAGGTGCTCAACCTGTCGGCAGTCCTGGAGAGCATGGCCTTTGGTGCGATGTATCTTGCAGTATCGCTTGTCGGAGTTTCCTGGCTTCTCGGCAGCCGCCAAGGCTGGCGGCGACACATCCGTCAACCTCCTTGCCGGGTCATCCGCCTTGGTTTTCTTGGTGGAGCCGGCGTCATCAGATCCCTCGACGGCAAGCACGGCTTTTCCTTTGCGATTCGTGTTGCGGCGCCGGCCTTTCTTCGGCGTGGCGGAAATATCCTCTTCTGAGGAGTCGTTGTCCATGCCGGCATCTTCGCCGGGGTACTTCCTTCCCTCTTCAGCTCGGGCACATTTGTCAGCAAGAACATAGAGTTCTGCTACATCTCTCACCTTGTTCATTGCCAGCTCTTCGCACATCTTGCGGTTACGCATGTTCTGAAGGAACGCGCTGATGATGGCGGCAGGGTGAACATCAGGGATATTGTACTATACCCGGCCGAACCTCTGTATATACTTGCGGAGACTCTCTCCTCCCTTCTGGGGAATGACGTGCAGGTCGCTTGCTTGGCCATGGGCTTGGTGGCCTCCAGTAAAGGCGCCCACGAACTCATGGCACAAATCCGACTAGGAGGAAATAGAGTCTACCGGCAAGTGCATCAACCACGACATGGCATTGGGTTTAAGAGCCAACGGAAAGTAATTCGCAAGCACCTTATCGTCGTGGGCTCCGGCAGCTTGCATCGCGATGGTGTAGACGCTGAGGAACTCGGACGGGTGGGTCTTGCCACTGTACTTTTCGCCCACGTTGGGTTTGAAGGTACGGTGAGTGGGCCACTAGAACTGCCGCAGCTCACGGGTAAAAGCCGGACAGCCTACCTCATAAGGTAGGCCTCCAGGGCTCCCCGGTGCCGGGTGGCTCATAGCATGAGCCTGCCGCTGTCTGATTGGTGGCGCTCCGGCGCGGTGCTTTCGATGGTGGTTCGAGTGTCTTCATGTTCTCGTTCCCGAAGAACTTGGCGCTGGTCACAGTGGGCCCGCGGGTCGGATGATGCTACGGAGACCTCGTCGCCCGTAACGTCGCGACGGGCTGGCGTCCGCGGCACAGGGCGAGGAGGAGGCGAGTGCACCGTGGTTGCGGCGGCGCCGGCTCTCCTGCCACTGGCGCGTGGGACTCCGTTAGAGCGTCGACCCGGGGGCTCCGCTGGACTCGGTTCGTCTTTGTTGGCCACCGCAACAAGGCTTTGGATAGTGGCTCTCCATTCGTCGAGTTTCCCCGTAGTGGGAGGAAAATCGAGGAGCAATCGCGCTGCCAGGCTTCTGGCTGGCGTTGGTGGCAGCGAAACCTGCACGGATCGCGGCAGCGCCGACTTGACCATGTCAGAAGGAGCTCTATCACGACCCCGCGGTCGCATGCCATCTTCACCAGCGCCTCGGCGAGCGGGCATGTCTTCTAAATCCCGGGAGTGGCGCTCGGGGCTCTTTCCGCGGCGACGCCCGATGTCCTCGGTGTGATTACGCCGTTCGTCGCGCGCCGCTTGAGAGGAGCGCGCCGTTGGCGCCGGCGTGGGAGTCTTGGAAGCCCTTGCGTCGCCTTCGGACGGGGTGGCAGCGATCTTGGAGGGCCCCGCGCCACCCGCAGAGGGCCTGGCTCCGTCTTTGGATTTGGCGGCGTCCGGCCCGTTACCAGGCGCACGAACATCGCCGCCTCCCAAACGCTTTGGGGACGGTGTTGGTGTTCCACGCGGCGCCGGGTCCTTCTGCGACGGTCCGCTGCTCGCCTGCGTTGGGACGGGATGTCCGGCTTCCGACGGGCCAACCGCCATCGTCATCTTCTTCTTGGGCGCCATGACGATGAAGAAGCATTGAACTAATCGCTAGAGCTGATTCTCACAAGCTGCGCTTCTACCGGCGCGCCAAAGATGTCGGTGCGAGGGCGACACCTATGGGATCACAAGAATCCCTACTACGGTTGCGGGCGCGGGTCGTGAGAAGAGCGGATCAAACAGATAGCACACGGTTTCTTTATCCAGGTTCGGGCCGCGAGGATGCGTAAAACCCTACTCCTGCTTTGGTGGTTTGTTTATCTGTGTTCTTGAACTAGCTATGGGGCATGATGAGCTCCAAAAAGCCGAATCCCCCTCCTGGTCGCCTTGGGCCTCCTTTTATAGGGAAAGGGGTTGCCACAGTGGCACACAGGAGGTGGAAAGGGTACAGTGATGCGAGTCTATCCCTCGCATTACATGACAAGGTGCCTTAAATGCGTCTTGGTTAGGTGTCCTTGCTTTATCGGGACGGGGAGAGCCTGTCTCGTCCGTCGCCGCTCCCTCTCGTGTTGACACGCGCATACAGCCAGCGGTGCCAGCGGTGCCATATAAAGGTGCAGGCGAGGTGGCGCAGTGGTGGGTTTCCACGAAGATCCGCTTGCCGCCACGCAGGTGCCTGCCCAACTGGTTGGGTCGGCAGCTGCATGCGAACGGCGGTGAAAGTTCGATTGGCGTGGGCCTGATGGTGGCCCTACGGGTGTCCTTGGCAAGGGCCTCGCCGTAGCCCCGGCAAGGGTCTTGCCGTGGCGCCTGCTGTCATCCCCGGCAAGGCTCTTGCCGGGGGCCTTGTGGTCATCCTTGGCTGGGATCCCGCCAAGGGTCGTCATATTCTATAGTGAGTATCTGATCTTGAATGTCTTCACAAAGATTTGCATGCCACCACGGGGATGTCTCCCGAATCCTTGCCCCGTGGGGACAGTGGACTCAAGGGTGACTCGCTCCGTAGGTGTGGGACGAGCTGCCCCGGCAAGGGTCTTGCCGGGTTTGCTAAAACCGCCTCCCAGCAAGGATCTTGCCGGGGGAGTCCGCAAATCCACTTTGCTCTTTGTGGTCTTGGTCTTGGCGTCGTTCTGCTCCTTTCGAGCTTTGGCCTTACCTTGGCTCACCTCCCTTGCCTTGCTCAGTGTGGTGGTGCCCGCGGCTCAGACTGCCCGTGCACAGTTATAGGGGTACAAAAAGCACACCCCTCTTTTTGTACACCGACAATTTCAATCACCTTTTCTAGCATCATTATATGTCATAACAGTAGCTCATCTCATAAAACTTTTCATGATCAAGTAACAAGCTATTCACATGTTAAAGTATTGATCATAAACTTTCTTGAAAACTAACAAACAGTGCTCTTAGTCATCAAACAATTGCAATTCATCTTATCTTCAGGAAGAGTCTATGTCAGAGCTTTGATTCAGCAAACTCCACATACTCAACTATCATTTAATCTTTCACAATTGCTAACACTCACGTGATATTTATGGGTTCAAGGTTTTAATCGGACACAGAGAAAGATAGGGGCTTATAGTTTTGCCTCCCAACCTTTTACCGCAAGGGTAATGTCAACAATAATAGTTCATGATAACTAATATCCAGGTGGATATATATATCGGGATCTTTCCAACAGAATGTGTTTGCCAAAGGATAAAATGTCAAAAGGAAAGGTGAAGAACACCATGACTCTTGCATAAGGTAGAAGATAAAAGTAAAATATAGGCCCTTCGCAGAGGGAAGCAGAGGTTGTCATGTGCTTTTATGGTTGGATGCACAAAATCTTAATGCAAAAGAATGTCACTTTACATTGCCACTTGTGATATGGACCTTTATTATGCAGTCCGTCGCTTTTATTTCTTCCACATCACAAGATCGTATAAAGCTTATTTTCTCCACATTAATAGATCATACATATTTAGAAGGCAATTTTTATTGCATGCACCGATGACAACTTACTTGAAGGATCTTACTCAATCCATAGGTAGGTATGGTACTATCATGGCAAAACTAGTTTAAGGGATATTTGGAAGCACAAGTAGTATCTCTACTTGGTGCTAAGAATTTGGCTAGCATAAGGGGGAAAGGCAAGCTCAGCATGTTGGATGATCCAAGACAATATACTTTATTCCGGGTATAAGAAAACATAACCCATTATGTTGTCTTCCTTGTCCAACATCATCCTTTTAGCATGTCATATTTTAATGAGTGCTCACAATTACAAAATATGTCCAAGATAGTATATTTATATGTGAAATCTCTCTTCCTTCAATATTCTTTCATGAATTGTTCAAGTGACCAATTCTACGTTTGCTAACTTTCAATGAGTTTACTACCTATACTTATTATGTGTGAAGTCATTACTCTCCATGTTATAAGCATATGAAACATGTATAAATTAATATTTATGACATTCAATTCATTCAACCATTTACTCATAGGATATACGTGAAGCACATGAGTAAATGACAAACTACTCCAAAAAGATACAAGTGAAGAACACTGAGTAGTCAAATGATTAACTTAGCCATGGGAGGATTATTTTTCATTCAAGATTTCAGATCCAATGGTTTTATTCAAACATCAATTAAAATTGAAAACATGCTCCAAGCAAAACACATATCATGTGACGAATAAAAATATAGCTCCGAGTAAGGTATACCGATAGTTTTGAAGACGAAAGAGGGGATGCCTTCCAGGGCATCCCCAAGCTTAGGCGCTTGAGTCTTCCTTGAATATTACCTTGGGGTGCCTTGGTAATCCCCAAGCTTAGGTTCTTTCCGCTCCTTATTCTCCTCATATCGATATCTCACCCAAAACTTGAAAACTTCAATCACACAAAACTTAACAAAACTTCATGAGATAGGTTAGTATGATAAAGAGTAAACCATTGACTTTGGTACTGTCTAAGACAAGGTTCATAATTGTTCCCACACAATGTCTACTGTACCATATCATTTCTACAATTTATATTGAGAAATATAAGCCATAGAAACTAGAAAACAAGCAAACTATACAATGAAAACAGAATCTGTCAGAAACAGAACAGTCTGTAATGATCTGAACAACAACCATACTTATCCTACTCCAAAAATTATGAAATAATTGGTGGACGTGGGGAATTTGTCTATTAATCTTGTGCAAAAAGAATCAACTCAAAAGGACTCTTCTGTAAAAAAATGGTAGCTAATCTCGTGAGCGCAAAGTTTCTGTTTTTTACAGCAAGATCACATTAACTTTCACCCAAGTCTTCCCAAAGGTCTTACTTGGAACTTTATTGAAACAAAAGCTATAAAACATGATTAATACAGTAGCTTAATCATGTAAACACACGAAAACAGTAAGGGTAAATATTGGGTTGTCTCCCAACAAGCGCTTTTCTTTAATGCCTTTTAGCTAGGCATGATGATTTCAATGATGCTCACATAAAAGATAAGAATTGAAACATAAATAGAGCATCATGAAGAATATGACTAGAACATTTGAATCTAACCAACTTCCTATGCCTAGTGATTTTGTGAACACATAATTTATAGGAACAAGAATCAACTAGCATAGGAAGGCAAAACAAGTATAACTTCAAAACTTTAAGCACATAGAGAGGAAACTTGATATTATTGCAACTCCTACAAGCATATATTCCTCCCTCATAATAATTTTCAGTAGAATAATGAATTAATTAAACAATATAACCATCACATAAAGCATTTTTTTCATGATCTACAAGCATAGAAATTTTTCTACTCTCCTCATAAGCAAAATTCTTCTCATTCGGAATAGTGGGATCACTATTCCTAAAGTTGACACCCTTCCAACCCCACTTTAGATGATAGTATTATTCATACTCCAAAATATATAAGTGAAGTTCATGGAGTATTATACAATTAATATAGACTAACCAATATCCAAGCTCAATATATATATAAGTGAAGCACACGAAGCATTCTATAAAACCATACTCAAAAGATCTAAGTGAGGCACAAAGAGCAATTCTATAAGATCGTACTTAAAAGATATAAGTGAAGCACATGAAGTATTCTATAAATCAATGAAAGGCTATATCATACTAGCATGGTTATTAAAGAAAAAGAAAAACACAAAGGACACAAATCATGTGAACAAAACAAAAACAAAGGTATACCGATAATTGTTGAAGAAGAAAGATGGGATGCCAACCAGGGCATCCCCAAGCTTAGATGCTTGAGTATCCTCTTAAATATTTACTTGGTGTTCCTTGAGCATCCAACAAGCTTGAACTCTTGCCTCTCTTTATTCTTCTCATATGGATAGCTCCTCGATCTTCGAACACTTCATTCACACAGAACTTTAACAAAAACTTTGTGAGATCCGTTAGTATAACAAAGCAAATCACTACTAAAAGTACTGTTGCAAACCAATTCATATTTTGTTTTTGCATTATAGCTAATGTAATATAACTTTTCCATGGCTTAATCCACTGATAGAAATTGATAGTTTCATCAAAACAAGCAAGCAATGCATCAAAAACAGAATCTGTCTTAAACAGGACAGTCTGTAGTAATCTGGAGGTTTAGTAAACTTCTGTAACTCCAAAAATTATGAAATAAATTTGAAAATTTGGAAAATTTGTACAAAAGTACTGTGCAAAAAATTTCCGATCCATTTGGCTTTCCAGTAAAAAATGTAAAATCACGCGCTACAGACAAAGTTTCTGTTTTTGTTCTGCACATAGTAAACAAGCAATATAATCATCCTAAAACCAAAGCTTGGCACATTATTTTTATAATACAATGGATATTCACAAGGGGATAATTATTTACAGAGAAACTTCCATGAAAAATTCTACATTGTTTCCGTGAGCATGAAACCAAGTGCTCAAGGTCGATCCTCACTTCTCCAATGCATAACTTTCCAATCACTTCTCTTTTTGAAAAACTTTTTAGGCATGAGAGGCAAATAATTTTTTTTGTATTTTTATTCTTAAAAAAAATGGTATGTTTCACCCACAACTAAACAGAAACAAAAAGGAAAAACAAAATCTACTTAGTGGAGAAAGCAAACAAGCACACACGAGAATATCAACCCCACGCTATTGCTCCCCGGCAACGGCGCCAGAAAAGAGCTTGATAATCCCCAAGTGAAGGGAATCATCGTAGCAATTTCCAAACGTGGAAGTGATAAGTATGGAGTGTCGAACCCACAAGGAGCTAAAGGTAAGATCAATATTCTCTCAAGCCCTATTTGCCACTGATATGACTCTACGTATACCGAACGCTTGCTTCCAACTAGAAACGAGAAATAAAACTACGTTGTGGGTATGAAGAAGATAACTTTGCATGGTATCGGAGAGCTAAAACATAAAAGTAGGTTCTGTTATCATAAAGTTAGAATATATTATTAAATATTATAAATAGCGAGTGTGGAATAATGGTGGATCGGTGTGCGGAATTGTCCTACGCAATTGTTAACAAGACCGGTAGTCGTCATTGCAATTTCATATGAGGGAGAGGCATAAGCTAACATACTTTCTCTACTTGGATCATATGCACTTATGATTGGAACTCTAGCAAGCATCTGCAACTACTAAAGATCATTAAGGTAAAACCCAACCATAGCATTAAAGCATCAAGTCCTCTTTATTCCCATACGCAACAACCCCTTACTCGGGTTTGTGTTTCATCCACTCACCAACCCACTATAAGCGAATCATGAACGTATTGCAACACCCTACAGCGGGAATCCCTCACGCTTGCGCGACACGGAGGGAACCATAGGACAGCACCAAAATAAAACATACAACTCATACCAATCTAGATCATCACTCAACCCAAAGACAAAGGATATCTACTCAAAACATCATAGGATGGCAACACATCATTAGATCATAATATGTGGCATAAAGCACCATGTTCAAGTAGGGATTACAGCGGGGTGTGGGAGAGTGGACCGCGTAAAAGAGATGAGGATGGTGAAGATGATGGTGATGTTGATGAAGACGATCATCGCGGCGATGATTCCCCTCTCGATGGCACTCCGGTGCCACCAAGAGAGAGGAGGAGAGGTTCTCCCCCTTGTGCCTCCTCCTCCATGGCCTCCCCCTGGATGGGGAAAGGTTCTCCCTCTGGTCCTTGGCCTTCATGGCGATGATGGCCTCTCCAGGATACTCCTCCATGGCCACCGGTGATGATGGCCCCCTCTGGCAGGGCGCCGGAGAGGGCCTAGATTGATTTCTCGTGGCTACAGAGGCTTGCGGCGGCGGAACTTCTGATCTAGCTTAATTTCTGGGGGTTTCTGTATTTATAGGAATTTTTGGCGTTGGTTTCATGTCAGGGGGGTCTCCGAGTTGTCCACGAGGCAGGGGCCCACGCCCAGGGGGTGGGCGCGCCCCCACCCTCATGGACAGCCTGGGACTCTTCTGGCCCAACTCTTTAGCTCCAGGGGCTTCTTTTGGTCCATAAAAAATCAACAAAAATTGGCACGTCAATTGGACTCTGTTTGATATTCCTTTTCTGTAAAACTCAAAAACAAGGAAAAATGTAAAGCGGCACTTTGGGCTCTAGGTTAATAGGTTAGTCCCAAAAATCATATAAATAGCATATAAATGCATATAAAACATCTATGATGGATAATATAATAGCATGAATACTTCATAAATTATAAATACATTGGAGACGTATCAACGCCCGGCAGAACATGCACCCTCGGCGCATTCAAATGCCTCCATTAAGAAACCTATTCCGGCCACATGTCGGTTCATGAGCGGGTCTGTATTGGTACTGTAATAACAAGTGTTAGTGGTCACTTTACTTCAATTTAATTATCTTTAATAGAAATTTATTCTTAAAACAAGCAATGCATTGGCTCGATTACATCGATTGCCACATGATCAACATGCACAACAATTAGAATTATTATTCTCAGGACGCACACGATCAGCACATTTGTCGCACTATCACACGGATAATACTACTAAGTTTGAACTGTTTGTTATGGTTGTTGTCCTCTGCATCATCATGCCATATTTCTCGGCTTGCAAGATTCAGAACCAACAAATAAGATTCAAATAATAAGTACAACAATGATGCCTACACATCTCATTGATTTCCAGCTTGCAAGATTCAGAACCAGCAAATAAGATTCAAATAATAAGTACAACAAAGGTGCCTACACATCTCATTGATTCCCAGCTTGCAAAATTCAGAACCAACCCATTAGAGCCTTTTGATAAAGTGAATATCGGGATTAAATCCATCTTGGCTAGCCGTGCCATACAACCCAAGAACTTGGCGAATGCTCTTGACCATCACAACATCTGTAGTTGAGAATTCATGTTTGCACAGCACAGATAATAAAGCATGATTACTATAATAGTGGCACTAGTGCAAGTCAACCTGCAGCTCCACTCGATGATTCAATTCATGCCACTTTTTCTGCAGTTCACCTGAAATGAAGCAAAGACTGCATCATTCAGCTAGGAAGAAGTACTTGCTCTCGTGAGCTGGCAGGTTCTTCTTTACTAGTTGCACAAAAATTGAGCAACATTAAGGTTGGCTGTCCTGCTCTTGTAAGGTGCAACTATAATTTGCTTATCCTTTTGTGCAGTTCCACTAAAATAAAGTGCCATTGTGGTGACAATGACGGCTCATCTTGCAAAGGCTAATAAGATGTTGCACGAGATTACCAGCAGAATTTGACGGAGATTTTGGAAACTCCAATCACCATTTTGTGCAGTTCCACCAAAATTGAGAGATGTTGCCCACGTGACATTTTAGTTGAACTGCACAAGACACTCATTCCAAAAAAAGTGTTTTGTGCAGTTCACCAAAAGGTCACAATAGCAACGAGGTGAAATGGATATCCCGATCTGCACAAAAAGATAGAAAGTAAATAGTTGCTGGTCAATAAGAAGATACGAAACATACACGAAATGAGAAGAAGCATCTTTATTATGTTCATGGCAATCACGCAAGGACAGTAGAAATTTTAAAACATCAGCAATGCTTCATGTTACCGGAAGCATTACGATCAACAATGACATTCATCAAATATGGGATTACTTTAATGGTGGTATTGCTTGTTTACCAGATACATTAAATCAACAGCAGCTAAAGGGTTGGTTTAAGGGCATGGGACTGTGGGGACACCAGGACACTCAGCAGTGTGAAGAAGCAACTTACTTATCATACTGGGGAAAACAGCAGGAGTACCATTTGTAACATAGTTTAATTGATCATATCACTAGAGGCATTAGATTAACAATAACACTGGTTAGACATGTCCTTAAGGTAATAGTGTGATCGCTTCATTTTACATGTGCCCTTACATTAACAACAGCAAAAGGTTGGTATAAGGACATGAAACAGTGGACGCATCGGCACAATGTACCTACAAGGAGGCATAAAGTGGTGATGCCGAGTTTGTTCATGCTTTGTGAGGGCAGAAAATCTAATCCTGGAGACCTTTTACTATGTGAGGGTAGCAAATCTAATCCTGGAGACCTTTTACTATGTGAGGGCAGCAAATCTAATCCTGGACATACTCTGTTGACTTGTCCACCAGCCACCACTTTCTATCATTTTTTCAACCAATAATACATATGTTTCTTATCCAGTTTGTGCTGCATTTTCCCATTATTTTCCTTTTCAACCAAGAGACTGGTTGGGTATCCGGTCTCTACTACTTTCCGCCTGTTATTTCCTCTTTGAATCAAGTCCGAGATTCATGCTACGACTTTCCCCCTTTCTTCGTTGTCTGAACCAAGTCCTAGATTCGAATGCATGAAGTAGCATTACCTCTAATAATACTAAAAATTTAGGTGGCTTTGGAAGAGCTGATGGAAGTAGAAAAAGATGCACATGCAGACACGTGGGGAGCTGGGGCAGTAGAGCAAGGCCACTTTTGAAGAACTTATACCTAAGGGTTGTCGGGATGTCGGCGGCGGCAGGTCGAATCTGCGCACAATACGGCAGGGAGGAAGAAGGGTCGGAGGACCTCCCGAGCCGGTGTTGTGTCGAAGAGAACGGCACGGGCAAAGGATCAGGCCCCATCGGTAGTTGTGGGTTTCCTCCCTCGCCAGCGATGACCGCGTCAACGTTGCACCTAGTCCTCTACACACCAGCCGAAGTGATTCGGGTGGATCTGTGACCAGCGGTGAGTAGAGAGTGTCGCTACCGCTGTCTTGTTTAGATCTGGAGAGGATGAGAGAATGAAGAGAGCAATCCTAGTAAAGCAAGCGCTCAGGCCCCTGCCTATATATATAGTGGAGTGATTATCTTTTTGTCTCCACAATAAGCATTTCAATTTGTGTACGTGGCATTAAAGAAAAGAAACTCTCTACTTAACGTGACTAACTGTACGACTCCTACTTACTAGTAGTAGTATTGTTCACTTGTGCTCCCCGGCCCTCCATTCATTGAACTACCCCACGGGTGAATAAACATACAGTACTAGTATTTATATAGAACGAACAAGCTCGAACTATTTTTGCGTAGTTAAAAGTTGAGGGCGGGGCTTTTCCCGGGCAGTACGCGGCAATTTTCGCGTAGGCGGTTTGACAGAGAGGCGAGGAGGGTGAGGGAGTAGCGGATTCAAATTACTTACTGCTGGAAAGATCGGGCTATGCGATTTGATGGTGCTTTACTGCTGGAAAGACTTGTGATATGACTACTCACTATAGTCATGAATTACTGGCGCTACGACCGGGGTGATGCCCCCTTCCGTTCCCCACTCTAATCTGGTGCATGACATGTCGACCCGGATGCTGGCTCTCCCACATGTCGGTGAAATACGTAAGAAGGAGCAAAGAATCATGCGGAATATATAGTGTATATACTAGTACTACTACTCACGTCGAAGGAGTGCGAACCACGGCAGCCCAGTGAACCAGCAGGCGATAGGCCATACTCCCCTTTGTTTGGATCCCTGAGTGAACTAGCAGTGTGAACCATGGCAGCCCAGTGAACCAGCAGTAGAAAACAATGTGGTGATATGGCCATAAAAAACAATGTGCTACAGTCCAGACTGTAGCATGTACAGTAGTACTCCTCTTTGTTTGGATCCATGAGTTAGAGCCAGTTTGGGTTGAAATAGCCTCAAAGTATCCAAACAGGAGGGGTTAGTTTGAGCTAGTTTGCTCTAACCCATCTAAAAAAACTATCCCGGTGGAGAGGTTCTAATTGGGTTAGTTCTCCTCGGGCCCACTAAAAGAGAATTAAAAAATTATCCCCTGCCCGCACCAGATCGCTCCCTCCACCCCCCCCCCTTTCTAGGCATTTCAGTTTCAGGCTTGCATTATTTCTATAGGCCCAAAGATTCAGTTCACCTTTCTAGGTATTTCAGTTTCAGGCTTGCATTATTTCTAGAGGCCCAAAGATTCATTTCACCTTTCTAGGTATTTCAGTTTCAGGCTTGCATTAATTCTAGAGGCCCAAAGATTCGGTTCGCAGTTGTCGGCAAGCGTCCCTGCTACCCATGCCGGTCTCAACCTTAACTCGCAAGCGCCGGTGTCGGAGGGTTCCCAGGGCTTGGTCTCTATAGAGCCTTCCTCCAGAGCGACGATGACGAGCTCCTCCCTGGGCGCGTGAGGGGCTCCGGCTCCCTCCCTATCGTGAATGACTTCCGTGATGAGTTAGCTCATGCTTTGTTTCATGGAGTGTAATTTTTTTTGTGAAGATTGATTGATGACTTGTATGTTTAAGTGGGATATCTCATTTGTATGGAAAAAAATAAAATTTATCATGTTTTGCATGCTTGATTTGAAAAGATGGTTCATTTATGTCAATCGTGAGCGGGAGGAGGCCACACAAAAGCCGGCCACACCAAATCTGGTAGGAAATAGGGTCCAAAGTAGTCAAATGATTGAGAAAGAGCATTTATTGTCAATCTAACCCTGCCATCCAAACACCTCTTTGGTTAGAGTTAGTTCAGGGTTAGTTCAGGGTTAGAATCTAACTCTAACCTCTAACTGAGTTAGAGTTCTCCTCGTCTCGGTACATCGCCATCATACTTTCCCCATTCCTGTGTTTTCGATATGCAAATCTAAGAGGCCCTTAGACTGGTTTAGGTCGGGTCGTTTTTTATAAATGTGTTATGTCCAAAATTTAATGAACGTGCTCCGGTTTCTATGAAATAATCCAGTTTCATGTAGTAATTCATTTATTTATTTATTCTTCTCCGGGGGGTTTGTGTGTAATTCGTGAGGTCTGAAATCTAAAGTACCCCGGCATGGTTGCATATGCTCCGAGTTGTGCATGCACTACAACCCAGATGCTCTATGTCCCACATGTCGGCGAAAGGGAGCACGTGGAAATAGAATAGGAGTACATATAGGAGGATAAATTCGTGAAAAAATATGTACTATGAAGCGTAGCTGCGGTTCGAAAAGGAGACATAAAGTGATGACAGGTATAGGTCGCACTCACCCAACTAGTGGTACTAGACGTACGACTAGTTTTTCCCTCAAAAAAAGAGGTACGAGTGCTTAGTACTCCTATTCTATCAACACGAGTCCCATCTGACAACAGCGTCTGTGCTACAGCTAGCTCTTCTCCCTTGGTTCTCTCTTCTAATTCTAAACTCAGCCGACGCGCGGTGGGCGGAGCGGGGATTTGTCAATGGTCAGTTTGCTCAACTACGGCCCCACCTCATAGTGAAAACATTACGACTGGAATAAAAATGCCATATACTACTAATAAAACATTACGGCCACGAGGCGATGCAGTGCTGGTTAGAGGAGGCAAGAAGAAAGATGCATCCATCGACGACGTCCACCTCGTCGACTCAGGGCGCCAGCCCACCGAACGGCGGCTAAGTAGCAACGACTTTCGTGGCCAGGTCGATGTGCTTCTGAACAATGGCTTCCAAAGATTCCAGCCGCTGGAAGAAGGCCAACGTCTTTCTGTCCTCGCTGGCCTTGTAGTGGCATATGCAGACGATTTCCTCATAGAGGTGGATGTGCAGGTCGACGGTTTCTTGCATGGCGAGGCGCTGCGCGGTGAGCGCGGCCTCGAGGTGCACATTCTTCGTCGCGACCTCCGGCACCTGAAGGGCCACCAAGGCTTGAAAGAGTTCGTCACCATGGAGGCCGATGAGGGTGGCAGGCAATGTGGATCCTGGGCGCGCGGGCTAGAGCAGTACGGCAAGGTCGTCCGCGCGCTTCTTGGCGGTGGTGAACTTGCGGATGGAGTGGACCATCATGTCGTCCATGCGAGAGGCGAAGCCGGCGTCGGCAAGAGCTCCGACATCGGCGGTCGCCGGCACCGTCTGGAAACGTTGCGTGGTGCGGGGTCGTGGGCCGGCATCTTGGATGATCTGGCACAGCCGACTGCCGCTCGCGTCCATCGCCTCGATAGGTGCTTGTGGCTTCTGGTCACTTGGTCTTGGATTGGAGTGAGCAGTGTTGCGCAGACACTAGGAGTAGATGGATTGGAGTGGTGGGGCACCTTTATATGAGAGTCCAAACTCTATTGCATTCACATCGTGCTGGCTCTATTCTGCCTCTCCAATTAATTCCCTCCGCATGCTAATTGTGGATGCATCATTGACCGTTCAACATCTCGGGAACCGCTACCCTCTCCCTCCTTGGCATTTAATCCATATCAATGTAAATGCGGGTCAAGAAGAGACTAGTTACTAGTACATTGGGCACTGTGACCGTGTGGGGGTGCGACGCGAACGGCACAGGCATGTTGTACTTGTTCCACTTTCTCGTTTTAAACTAGTGACTTGTAGCAACGCTCAGTTTTGAATATACTTTATAAGTTTGGTTGTCGCGCCAATATATACAACACTCCCTCCATGTAGGTTGGGTTGCTGAAGTCAAAATTAGACACAAAACACGATGGCGACGGACCAATCTACCACTGTCCTGGTTTATTGCTCCCCATCGTAATCTGTGCCAAATTTTGACCATAAATTTGGCTAACAAAAGGTTCATGCATGTCACCAAAATTATATCATTGAAAAGTATGTTCAAAAACAAATCAAATGATATAATTTTTGTTGACATGCACTAACATTTTGTCAGTTAAATCTTTGGTTAAAATTTAGAACTGATTACAAAAGGGACTAATAAACCAGGACCTAGGTAGTACACCAGGTCGAAGACAGTGATACTACATATAATTAACGCCAAATAAGGGCAAGGGATCACACATGTCATTTACGACTGGAATAAAAATGCCATACACTAATAAAACATTAAGGCCACAAGGCGATGCAGTGTTGGTTACAGGAGGCAAGAAGAAAGATGCATCCATCGATGACGTCCACCTCCTCAACTCAGGGCGCCGGCCCACCGAACGGCGGCTAAGTAGCAGCGGCTTTTGTGGCTAGGTAGACGTGCTTCTGAACAATGGCGTCCAAAGATTCCAACTGCTGGAAGAATTCCAACGTCTTTCTGTCCTCGCTGGCCTTGTAGTGGCCTATGTAGACGATTTCCTCATAGACGTGGATGTGCATATGGACGGTTTCTTGCATGGCGAGCCATTGTGCAGCGAGCGTGGCCTCGAGGTGCACATTCTTCCTCGCGACCTCCGGCAGCTGCAGGGCCACCAGTGCTTCAAAGAGTTCGTCACCTTGGAGGCCGATGAGGGTGACAGGTAATGAGGAGCCTGGGCGCGCGGGCTGGAGTAGTACGGCAAGGCCGTCCGCGCGTGCTTCTTGACAGCAGTGAACCTGCGGATGGAGTTGACCATCATCTGGCACATGCCAGAGGCGAAGCCGGTGTCGAGGAGCGCTATGGCACCGGTGGTCGCCAGCACCGTCTGGAAACGCTGCGCGGTGCGGGGCTGCAGGTCGGCGTCTTGGATGACCTGGCACAAACGACTGCCGCACGCATCCATTGACACCATGGGTGCTTGTGGCTTCTGGTCACTTGGTCTTGGTCTTGGATTGGAGTGGGCAGTGTTGCGCAGAGACTAGGAGTAGATGGATTGGAGTGGTGGGGCGCCTTTGTATGAGAGTCCAAACTGCATTGCATTCACATCATTGACTGCTTTTCCAATTACTTACTCCTACCTCTGCGTGCTAATTGAATGCGGAGGCATCATCGACTATTCAACGTTTCGGGAACCACTACCCTCTAAGTCGTTGGCATTCAAGCCGTATCAATGTAAATGCATGTCAAAAAGAGACTAGTCAGTAGTAGTATACTCAATACTGTGCACAGCGACCAAGGCGGAGAGGAAAACGAGAGAACTACGTATTTATTTATGGTGTAGATTCACTCATTTTGCTCCATATGTACTCATTTAGGGTGTAGTCACTTGTTGAAATCTCTAGAAAGGCAAATACTCCTTTTCGGTTTACAGGGCTATACTAGCAAGTACTACAATAGTGAGCTTATAGCCCGCTTACATAGCAATTTTGTCTCATGCAAGAGCCTCGCTATATGCGTGCTCCAAGGCTCCGCACCTCACCCCACCCCTACAAAAAGACTGCCACGCAAGCGTTCGCAACTGCCATGTTCGGGTTGCGCCTGGATCTTCGCCTCTTCGAGAAGACGAACAATGATGTTACTACTTCTATAGTATCGAATCAACTGCTGCATGTCCGTCAGCTTGTTGTAGTAAGCAAAAGCATGTCCTTGTATGCGAGCCACCGGGCGCATGGGTGAGGGAGAAGGCATGTAGTAGTAAAATCAAGCTTCTCCTTGTTGTACGAGTTGACACGACACATCATAGCACTGGCCCCACATGCTTGCCTCCAAACTTGGCTAAAAGACCCGCAGTGTACAATATATTTGCTACAACCTCTAACATTTACCCCACCACAAATTAAAATATATATTCTTGTCTTGACCAGATGAGCGTGCAAACTACAATCACCAGGATGACAGGTAGGACCAAAAGATTATTTTAATCAAAAAAATGCTTCGAGACGGCCTCATAGCATGGAGCCGACCCCAACGATTTTAAGCTTAGAGGCATGGTACACGCTATCCTAGACTACTCTACACATGAAACTGCCACACAAGCGTCCGGGTTGCGCTTGGCTCTTCGCCTCTTCGGGAAGTCAAACAATGATGGTACTACTATAGTGGAGTACTACAGAATGCTTCTGGCCATCTGACACCGAATGAACTGCTGCATGTCCACCGCGTGCGTGCGGGAGGGAGAGCGTGTAGTGAAAGCTTCTCCTAGTCCTGCGAGCCACCACGCTCATGGGCGAGGGAGAGGGCGTTGTAATCAAACTTATCGTTGTTGTACGAGTTGACACGACACATCAAAGCAGTGCACTCGATGTATTTCAATAATTTACATTTATCGATGCATTAATTACAACGCATGCATGCATGCCGTGACATTCCTTTTGATACTTGCATGTGTTGATTTAATGCACCTTGAAGTGGTATGGATATGTGATGGTAAAGCTTTGTAATGCCCCGCCCTAAAGCGAGAGATGGTTGTGCACGAGGAGGGTGAGGGAGTCCTGGATTAGGGGGTCCTCGGACAGCCGAACTGTATACTTTGGCCAGACTGTTGGACTATGAAGATACAAGACAAGACTTCGACCCGTGTCCGAATGGGACTCTCCTTGACATGGAAGGCAAGCTTGGCAATACGAATATGTAGATCTCCTCCCTTGTAATCGACTCTGTGTAACCCTAGCCCCCTCCGGTGTCTATATAAACCGGAGGGTTTTAGTCCGTAGGACAACAACAATCATACCATAGGATAGCTTCTAGGGTTTAGCCTCTACGATCTCGTGGTAGATCAACTCTTGTAATACTCATATCATCAAGATCAATCAAGAAGGAAGTAGGGTATTACCTCCATCGAGAGGGCTGAACCTGGGTAAACATCGTATCCCCGCCTCCTGTTACCATCCGCCTTAGACGCATACCGGGACCCCTACCCGAGATCTGCCGGTTTTGACACCGACATTGGTGCTTTCATTGAGAGTTCCACTGTGCCGTCACCATAAGGCTTGATGGCTCCTTCGATCATCTGCAACGATGCGATCTAGGGTGAGGTTCTCCTCCCCGGACAAATCATCGTATTTGGCGGCTTCGTACTGCGGGCCATCAGGTCAGGTTTGGAAACTTGAACTATACTGCCGATATCCACGGAGATTTGATCTTCAATGGATTCGAGCCCGTGTCAGGTGCGCCGCACAATCACGACGAGCATGATTTAGCTCTGCCGTCGGATAGTGTTCGGGAGATCACACCTGCAACTACTCCGGCCCTCAATCCGGAACAATTGCGCCATCTGAGGACGGGTGGATGGACCCCGCCACGGAGGCTGCACACTCAGCGGCGATAGAGCCGAATACTGACTTCACCTCCTCCGAGACCCATGTTGCCGAACCGTTGGATTCGTCCCCGGCCATGGAATCCGAGCCGCCTGCGTTTGTGCCTATCGAATCATGTTGGGCACCGACCATGAAGTTTACCTCCGCTTATATCTTTCAGCACTTGCCCCTTGGCGACGTGCTAAACTCGTTGAGGTCTCTCTCCCTGTCAGGAGACCCTTGGCCGAACTATGTCCGGCTACAATGGGATGCGGACGACGAAGAAATTCGCTCCCCACCCACCACCCACTTAATAGCCACTGTTGATGATTTAACCGACATGCTTGATTTCAACTCCGAAGACATCGACAGTATGGACGGCGATGCAGGAGAGGAACAGGAACCACCGCCCACAGGGCGCTGGATAGCCAATTCATCACACGATATATATATGGTGGATACACCCAAAGAAAACAATGACGAGGAACGGAAGGATGCTGCAAAGGATAGCTCCCTCGAGAAGCAACCAAAGCGACGGCGTAGGCGCCGCTCCAAATCCCCGCCAAAGAAAAACAGCGATAACAAATAAGAAGAGAAAATAACACCCAGTCGACTCCAGAGGAAACGACGACCACATTGACCCAGCGATAGAGCAGGATGAACTAGCGAACGGTGAACATAGTACGGATCCGCTGTCCGAACACGGCGATGCCGAGGATAAAGCTCATCAACCTCCCTCCGGAGAGGAAAACAGTCCGGACGAGGATGCACACATCATCCCGGAAAGGCACTTGGAACAAGAGAACCTCCGCAGAAGGCTTATTGCCACCTCGAGGAGTCTGAAGAAGCAGAAGCAAAGGCTTAAGGCCGCGCAGAATACGCTCAACGAGATGGAACAAAGTGCTCGACACTGAAGAAAAGTATGGTGGCAGTCGCCACACAAAGAGCTATCCAAAGCGCAAGCTGCTGCCCGAATTTGATGATGAGGCCTTAGAGCCCACACAACCGAAAAATAAAACGGCTGACCGGTCGGATCGACCACCTCGTGGCCGCGATAGGGAGGCTAACGAGGCCGCACATAAGTCAGCACACGATCCACGCGAGGACTCACATCAAAAGGCCGGCGTGACTAGATCCATCTACGGATCTAGGAAGCGCGCTCCAGCGCATAATCAAAACCGAACACTACAACCGTCAGAACGCCATGACACATCCAAATACAGGGGTGCCGCGCACCCCGTATGTTTCACCGATGAGGTGCTGGATCACGAATTTCCAGAGGGATTCATGTTGGAAATATGCCCTAGAGGCAATAATAAAAGGATTATTATTATATTTCCTTGTTTATGATAATTTTCTTTTATTCATGCTATAATTGTATTATCCGGAAATCGTAATACACGTGTGAATACATAGACTACAATATGTCCCTAGTGAGCCTCTAGTTGACTAGCTCGTTGATCAATAGATAGTCATGGTTTTCGACTATGGACATTGGATGTCATTGATAACGGGATCACATCATTAGGAGAATGATGTGATGGACAAGACCCAATCCTAAGCATAGCACAAGATCGTGTAGTTCGTTTTGCTAGAGCTTTTCCAATGTCAAGTATCTTTTCCTTAGACCATGAGATCGTGTAACTCCCGGATATCGTAGGAGTGCTTTGGGTGTACCAAACGTCACAACGTAATTGGGTTACTATAAAGGTGCACTACAGGTATCTCCGAAAGTGTCTGTTGGGTTGTCACGGATCGAGACTGGGATTTGTCACTCCGTATTACGGAGAGGTATCACCGGGCCCACTCGGTGATGCATCATCATAATGAGCTCAAAGTGACCAAGTGTTTGGTCACGGGATCATGCATTACTGATGCGAGTAAAGTGACTTGCCGGTAACAAGATTGAACGAGGTATTGGGATACCGACGATCGAATCTCGGGCAAGTAACATACTGATTGACAAAGGGAATTGTATAAGGGGTTGCTTGAATCCTCGACATCGTGGTTCATCCGATGAGATCATCGAGGAGCATGTGGGAGCCAACATGGGTATCCAGATCCCACTGTTGGTTATTGACCGGAGAGCCGTGTCGGTCATGTCTACGTGTCTCCCGAACCCGTAGGGTCTACACACTTAAGGTTTGGTGACGCTAGGGTTGTATGAATCAGAGTATGCAGCAAACCGAATGTTGTTCGGAGTCCCGGATAAGATCTCGGACGTCACGAGGAGTTCCGGAATGGTCCGGAGGTAAAGAATTGTATATAGGAAGTGCGGTTTCGGCCATCGGGAAAGTTTCGGGGTCACCCGGTATTGTACCGGGACCAACGGAAGGGTCCCGGGGTTCCACCGGGTGGGGCCACCTATCCCGGAGGGCCCTGTGGGCTGAAGTGGGAGGAGAACCAGCCCTAGTGGGCTTGTGCCCCCCCCCTTGCCCCCCCAGCGCCTAGGGTTGAAAACCCTAGGGTGGGGGGCGCACCCCACTTGCCTTAGGGGGCACTCCACCCCCTGGCCGCCGCCCCCTTGGGAGATTCCCATCTCCAGGCCGGCGCTTCTGTGGGGGCCTATATAAACGAGGGAGGGAGGCAGCCGCACCTAAGTTTTGGCGCCTCCTCCCCTGCTACACCTCCTCCTCCTCCCGTAGTTGCTTGAAGCCTGCCGGAGCCCTCTGCATCCACCACCACGCCGTCGTGCTCTTTGGATCTTCATCAACCTCTCCTCCCCTTGCTGGATCAAGACGGAGGAGACGTCCACGCTGACCGTCACGTGTGTTGAATGCGGAGGTGCCGTCTGCTCGGCGCTAGGATCTCCGGTGATTTGGATCACGACGAACGACTCCCTCAACCCCGTTCTCTTGAACGCTTCCGCACGCGATCTACAAGGGTATGTAGATGCATCTCTGTCTCGTTGCTAGATGAACTCATAGATGGATCTTGGTGAACGAGGAAAATTTTATTTTATGCAACGTTCCCCAACAAAGGGTATCGAGCCAGGTTTATGCGTAGTTCTCTATTGCACGAGTAGAACACAAATCTGTTGTGGGCGTAGATGTTGTCAACTTTATTGCCATTACTAGTCTTATTTTGCTTCAGCGGTATTGTGGGATGAAGCGGACCGGACCGACCTTACATGTATGCTTATGTGAGACAGGTTCCACCGACTGACATGCACTAGTTGCATAACGTGGCTAGCGGGTGTCTGTCTCTCCCACTTTAGTTGGAGCGGATTCAATGAAAAGGGTCCTTATGAAGGGTAAATAGAAGTTGACAAAACACGTTGTGGTTTTTCAGAGGTAAGAAAACGTTCTTGCTAGAACCCTATTGCAGCCACGTAAAAGATGCAACAACAATTAGAGGACGCCTAACTTGTTTTTGCAGCAATTGCCTTGTGATGTGATATGGCCAAAAGTTGTGATGAATGATGAATGATATATTGTGATGTATGAGATCATGTTCTTGTAATAGGAATCACGACTTGCATGTCGATGAGTATGACAACCGGCAGGAGCCATAGGAGTTGTCTTAATTATTGTATGACCTGTGTGTCATTGATTCAACGCCATGTAATTACTTTGCTTTATTGCTAAACCGTTAGCTATAGTAGTAGAAGTAATAGTTGGCGAAACTTCATGGAGACACGATGATGGAGATCATGATGATGGAGATCATGGTGTCATGCCGGTGACAAGATGATCATGGAGCCCCAAAGATGGAGATCAAAGGAGCTATATGATATTGGCCATATCATGTCACTACTATATAATTGCATGTGATGTTTATTATGTTTATGCATCTTGTTTACTTAGATCGACGGTAGTAAATAAGATGATCCCTTATAATAATTCCAAGAAAGTGTTCTCCCTAACTGTGCACCGTTGCTAAAGTTCGTCGTTTCGAAGCACCATGTGATGATCGGGTGTGATAGATTCCTCGCTCACATACAACGGGTGTAAGACAGTTTTACACATGCAAAACACTTAGGTTAACTTGAGGAGCCTAGCATGTACAGACATGGCCTCGGAACACAAGAGACCGAAAGGTCGAACATGAGTTGTATGGAAGATACGATCAACATGGAGATGTTCACCGACGATGACTAGTCCGTCTCACGTGATGATCGGACACGGCCTAGTCGACTCGGATCATGTAACACTTAGATGACTAGAGGGATGTCAAATCTGAGTGGGAGTTCATTAAATAATTTGATTAGATGAACTTAGTTATCATGAACATTAGTCTAAAATCTTTGCAAAATGTCTTGTAGATCAAATGGCCAACGCTCATGTCACCATGAACTTCAACGCGTACCTAGAGAAAACCAAGCTAAAAGACGATGGCAGCAACTATTCGGACTGGGTCCGAACACGAGGATCATCCTCATAGCAGCCAAGAAACAATATGTCCTAGAAGCACCGCTTAGGTGAATCACCCATCGGAAGAACCAAGACGTTATGAACGCTTGGCAGTCTCTGCGTCGATGATTACTCCCTCATTCAGTGCGGCATGTTTTATAGCTTAGAACCGGGCTCCAAAAGCGCTTTTGAGCAACACGGAGCATATGAGATGTTCGAGGAGCTGAAAATGGTTTTCCAAGCTCATGCCCGGGTCGAGAGATATGAAGTCTCCGACAAGTTCTATAGTTGTAAGAGGGATGAAAATAGTTACATCGGTGAGCACATACTCAAAATGTGCAGGTTGCACAACCGCCAGGTCCCCAAACTGGACATTAACCTCCCGGACGAGGTGGTCATTGACAGAATCCTTGATCGCTCCCTCGAGCTACAAGAGCTTTGTGATGAACTACAATATGCAGGGGATGGTGAAAACTATTCTGAAGTATTTTCAATGTCAAGTCAGCAGAGGTAGAAATCAAGAAGGAACATCAAGTGTTGATGGTCAATAAAACCACTAAGTTCAAGAAGGGCAAGGGTAAGAAGAACTTCAAGAAGGACGGCAAGGATGTTACTGCGCCCATTAAGCCGATTGTCGGGAAGAAGTCAAAGAATGGACCCAAGCACGAGACTGAGTGCTTTTATTGCAAAGGGAAGGGCCACCGAAGCGGAACTGCCCCAAATACTTAGCGGACAAGAAGGCCGGCAACACTAAAGGTATATTTGATATACATGTAATTGATGTGTACCTTACCAGTACTCGTAGTAACTCCTGGGTATTTGATACCGGTGCCGTTGCTCATATATGTAACTCACAGCAGGAGCTGCGGAATAAGCGGAGACTGGCGAAGGACGAGGTGACGATCTGGCGTCGGGAATGGTTCCAAGGTCGATGTGATCGCCCGGCACGCTACCTCTACATTTACCTATGGGATTAGTTTTAAACCTCAATAATTGTTATTTAGTGCCAAGTTTGAGCATGAACATTGTATCGTGATCTCGTTTAATACGAGATGGCTACTCATTTAAATCCGAGAATAATGGTTGTTCTATTTATATGAGAGATATGATATATGGTCATGCTCCGATGGTCAATGGTTTATTCTTAATGAATCTCGAACATGATGTCACACATATTCATAGTGTGAATACCAAAAGATGTAAAGTTGATAACGATAGTCCCACATACTTGTGGCACTGCCGCCTTGGTCACATTGGTGTCAAGCGCATGAAGAAGCTCCATGCTGATGGACTTTTAGAGTCTCTCGATTATGAATCATTTGACACATGTGAACCATGCCTTATGGGCAAAATGACCAAGACTCCATTCTCCGGAACAATGGAGCGAGCAACCAACTTATTGGAAATCATACATACCGATGTGTGCGGTCCAATGAGCATTGAGGCTCGCGGAGGATATCGTTATGTTCTCACTCTCACTGATGACTTGAGTAGATATGGGTATGTCTACTTGATGAAGCATAAGTCCGAGACCTTTGAAAAGTTCAAGGAATTTCAGAATGAGGTAGAAAATCAACGTGACCGAAAAATAAAGTTCTTACGATCGGATCGTGGAGGAGAATATTTAAGTCACGAATTTGGTACACACTTAAGGAAATGTGGAATCGTTTCACAACTCACGCCGCTGGAGCACCTCAACAGAAGCGGTGTGTCCGAACGTCGTAATCGCACTCTATTAGATATGGTGCGATCTATGATGTCTCTTACAGATTTACCGCTATCATTTTGGGGATACACTCTAGAGACAGCTACATTCACTTTAAATAGGGCACCGTCTAAATCCGTTGAGACGACACCGTATGAATTATGGTTTGGGAAGAAACCTAAGATGTCGTTTCTAAAAGTTTGGGGATGCTATGCTTATGTCAAGAAACTTCAACCTGAAAAGCTCGAACCCAAGTCGAAAAAATGCGTCTTCATAGGATACCCTAAGAAAACCATTGGGTATACCTTCTACCTTAGATCCGAAGGCAAGATCTTTGTTGCCAAGAACGGATCCTTTCTGGAAAAAGAGTTTCTCTCGAAAGGAATACGTGGGAGGAAAGTAGAACTCGATGAAGTACTACCTCTTGAACTGGAAAGTAGTGCAGCACAGAAAATGTTCTGTGGTGCCTACACCGATCGGAGAGGAAATTAATGATGATGATCAAGGTGCTTCGGATCAAGTTGCTCTTGAACTTCAGTGGGTCCACAAGGACACGTTCCACACCGTAATGGTATGGCAACCCTGTCCCCGGAAATCATGTTGTTAGACAACGGTGAACCTTCGAACTATGAAGAAGCGATGGCGGGCCCAGATTCCAACAAATGGCTTGAAGCCATGCAATCCGAGATAGGATCCATGTATGAAAACAAAGTATGGACTTTGACAGACTTGCCCGATGACCGGCGAGCGATAGAAAACAAATGGATCTTTAAGAAGAAGACGGACGCGGATGGTAATGTTACCATCTATAAAGCTCGACTTGTCGCTGAAGGTTATCGGCAAGTTCAAGGGGTTGACTATGATGAGACTTTCTCTCCCGTAGCGAAGCTGAAGTCCGTCTGAATCATGTTAGCAATTGCCGCATACTATGATTATGAGATATGGCAAATGGACGTCAAAACGGCATTCCTTAACGGCTATCTTAAGGAAGAAGCGTATATGATGCAGCGGAAGGTTTTGTCGACCCTAAGAATGCTAACAAGGTATGCAAGCTCCAGCGATCCATTTATGGGCTGGTGCAAGCATCTCGAGTTGGAACATTCGCTTTGATGAGATGATCAAAGCGTTTGGGTTTATGCGCACTTTTGGAGAAGCCTGCGTTTACAAGAACGTGTTGGGAGCTCTGTAGCATTTCTCATATTATATGTAGATGACATACTTTTGATGGGAAATGATATAGAACTTTTGGACAGCATTAAGGCCTACTTAAATAAGAGTTTTTCAATGAAGGACCTTGGAGAAGCTGCTTATATATTAGGCATCAAGATCTATAGAGATAGATCGAGACGCCTCATAGGTCTTTCACAAAGCACATACCTTGATAAGATATTGAAGAAGTTCAAAATGGATCAGTCCAAGAAAGGGTTCTTACCTGTATTACAAGGTGTGAAATTGAGCTCGGCTCAATGTCCGACCACGGCAGAAGATATAGAAGAGATGAGTGTCATCCCCTATGCATCAGCCAGAGGGTCTATTATGTATGCCATGCTGTGGCCCAGACCTGATGTAAACCGTGCCGTAAGTTTGGTAGGAAGGTACCAAAGTAATCCCGGCAAGGAACAACTGGACAACGGTCAAAAATATCCTGAAGTACCGAAAAGGACTAAGGACATGTTTCGTTTATGGAGGTGACGAAGAGCTCGTCGTAAAGGGTTACATCGACGCTTAGCTTCGACACAGATCTGGATGACTCTAAGTCACAAACCGGATACGTGTATATGTTGAATGGTGGAGCGATGGCTAGTGCGGTACCGCAAGCGAGCGTCGTGGCGGGATCTACATGTGAAGCAGAGTACATGGCAGCCTCGGAGGCAGCGCATGAAGCAATCTGGGTGAAGGAGTTCATCACTGACCTAGGAGTCATACCCAATGCGTCGGGGCCGATCAAACTCTTCTGTGACAACACTGGAGCTATTGCACATGCCAAGGAGCCCAGGTTTCACAAGAAGACCAGGCACATCAAGCGTCACTTCAACTCCATTCGTGAAAATGTTCAAGATGGAGACATAGAAATTTGCAAAGTGCATATGGATCTGAATGTTGCATATCTGTTGACTAAACCTCTTCCGCGAGCAAAACATGATCAACACCAGAACTCTATGGGTCTTCGATTCATCACAATGTAACTAGATTATTGACTCTAGTGCAAGTGGGAGACTGTTGGAAATATGCCCTAGAGGCAATAATAAAAGGAATATTATTATATTTCCTTGTTTATGATAATTGTCTTTTATTCATGCTATAATTGTATTATCCAGAAATCGTAATACATGTGTGAATACATAGACTACAATATGTCCCTAGTGAGCCTCTAGTTGACTAGCTCGTTGATCAATAGATAGTCATGGTTTCCTGACTATGGACATTGGATGTCATTGATAACGGGATCACATCATTAGGAGAATGATGTGATGGACAAGACCCAATCCTAAGCATAGCACAAGATCGTGTAGTTCGTTTTGCTAGAGCTTTTCCAATGTCAAGTATCTTTTCCTTAGACCATGAGATCGTGTAACTCCCGGATACCGTAGGAGTGCTTTGGGTGTACCAAACGTCACAACGTAATCGGGTGACTATAAAGGTGCACTACAGGTATCTCCGAAAGTGTACATTGGGTTGACACGGATCGAGACTGGATTTGTCACTCCGTATTACAGAGAGGTATCACTGGGCCCACTCGGTAATGCATCATCATAATGAGCTCAGAGTGACCAAGTGTTTGTTCACGGGATCATGCATTACGGTATGATTAAAGTGACTTGCCGGTAACGAGATTGATCGAGGTATTGGGATACCGACGATCGAATCTCGGGCAAGTAACATACCGATTGACAAAGGGAATTGTATACGGGGTTGCTTGAATCCTCGACATCGTGGTTCATCCGATGAGATCATCGAGGAGCATGTGGGAGCCAACATGGGTTCCAAATCCTGCTGTTGGTTATTGACCGGAGAGCCGTCTCGGTCATGTCTACGTGTCTCCCGAACCCGTAGGGTCTACACACTTAAGGTTCGGTGACGCTAGGGTTGTATTAATCAGAGTATGCAGCAAACCGAATGTTATTCGGAGTCCCGGATGAGATCCCGGACATCATGAGGAGTTCCGGAATGGTCCCGAGGTAAAGAATTGTATATAGGAAGTGCGGTTTCGGCCATCGGGAAAGTTTCGGGGTCACCCGGTATTGTACCGGGACCACCGGAAGGGTCTCGGGGGTCCATCGGGTGGGGCCACCTATCCCGGAGGGCCCTGTGGGCTGAAGTGGGAGGGGAGCCAGCCCTAGTGGGCTGGTGCGCCCCCCCCCCTTGCCCCCCCTAGTGCCTAGGGTTGAAAACCCTAGGGTGGGGGCGCACCCCACTTGCCTTGGGGGGCACTCCACCCCCCTGGCTGCCGCCCCCTTGGGAGATTCCCATCTCGGTGGCGCCCCCAGGGGCCTATATAAAGGAGGAGGGAGGAGGGCAGCCACACCTAAGTCTTGGCGCCTCCCTCCCCGCTACACCTCCTCCTCCTCCCGTAGTTGCTTGGTGAAGCCTGCCGGGAGCCTGCTGCATCCACCACCACGCCGTCGTGCTGCTGGATCTTCATCAACCTCTCCTCCCCCTTGCTGGATCAAGACGGAGGAGACGTCACGCTGAACGTACGTGTGTTGAACGCGGAGGTGCCGTCCGTTCGGCGCTAGATCTCCAGTGATTTGGATCACGACGAGAACGACTCCCTCAACCCCGTTCTCTTGAACGCTTCCGCACGCGATCTACAAGGTTATGTAGATGCATCTCTCTCTCTCTCTCGTTGCTAGATGAACTCATAGATGGATCTTGGTGAACATAGGAAAATTTCGTTTTATGCAACGTTCCCCAACAATTCAAACCCGTGAACATAGAGGCGTACGACGGAACAACAGACCCTGGGGTCTAGATTGAGGACTTCATCCTCCATATTCATATGGCCCGCGGAGACGATATCCACGCCATCAAATACTTGCCCCTCAAGCTGAAAGGACCAGCTCGGCACTGGCTGAAGAGCCTCCAGGAAAATTCAATTGGAAGTTGGGAGTAGCTTGAGGATGCTTTTAGGGCCAACTTTCAAGGGACCTATGTCTGACCTCCGGATGCAGACGATTTAAGTCACATAATTCAACAGCCCGGAGAGTCAGTCCGAAAGCTTTGGAACAGAATCCTCACTAAGAAGAACCAAATCATCGACTGCCCGGACGCCGAAGCCTTAGCTGCTTTCAAACACAGCGTCCGAGACGAATGGCTCGGCAGACACCTCGGCCAAGAAAAACCAAGGACAATTGAGGGAGTCCCGGATTAGGGGGTGTCTGGATAGCCGAACTATCACCGTTGGCCGGACTCCTGGACTATGAAGATACAAGATTGAAGACTTCGTCCCATGTCTGGATGGACTTTCCTTGGTGTGGAAGGCAAGCTTGGCGATACGGATATGTAGATCTCCTACCATTGTAACTGACTACTGTAACCCTAACCTATCCGGTGTCTATATAAACCGGAGGGTTTTAGTCTGAGGGACAAACAACAATCATACCATAGGCTAGCTTCTAGGGTTTAGCCTCCTTGATCTCATGGTAGATCTACTCTTGTACTACCCATATCATCAATATTAATCAAGCAGGAGTAGGGTATTACCTCCATCGAGAGGGCCCGAACCTGGGTAAAAACATCGTGTCCCTTGTCTCCTGTTACCATCCGCCTAGACGCACAATTCGGGACCCCCTACCCGAGATCCGCCGGTTTTGACACCGACATTGGTGCTTTCATTGAGAGTTCCTCTGTGCCGTCGCCGTCAGGAAGGATGCCTCATCTCGTCTTTAAAGACGATACTATCGCCAAAGAAGCCTTGGCCACTGGTCAGACTCTTCGGCTAGGTGGTTTTCTCATGACGACCAGTTCGGCCGTCGCGCCGACGATGACTTCTCGAGTCATCGAAACCAATCTCCACGTTAATTCGGAACTTGCCGAACAATTAGATCCGATCGAGCTCTCCTCCGTAAACGAGCTCTTGGATCGCATCGCCGCTACAGGAGTCGCCACAGACTCACGACCGGATCGGGCCCAAAACCGATCCGAGAGATCAACTCTCCTGTGCTACCCATCATGTTGCTGTGATAGAGGAGCAATGCGGCGATTCTTCTTCTATCTTAAGGACTAGCTACGTCCGGATTCCCGATCCCTCCATGCCGGATTCCCGTAGAGGGACGGACGTCGATCAAGCCCTGAACTTAAAGTCAGGCGGCGGGTTGGATTCATTGGATATCATTAAAAAATCCAAACTTCTGAGTTCGGAAACTTCTCGGCCCCTGAGTCTTAAATTGGATGGGGTTCCGGATCTAGTTCCACCCGCCCACCCAAACATTAGCGATCTATCCCGAATTCAGCAAGAGCCAGTTGAAACAGTACATCATTACTGGGCCAGATTCCTCCTGGTTATGGACAGGATAAAGGACTGCCGAGAGGAGGACGCAATCCCACTTCTTTGCAACAATTGCACGGACAAGGGAATCCTAAACGCCATAAGTCGTCGTGAAATTACACGTTTTGCTGACTTGGTGACCATAGTACAAAAGTATTGTGCGACGGAGAGTGCTTGGAAAACCGAAAGTAAATTTTGGGTTAATCCGGCCCCGAATACATCCCTAGTCCGAAATAAAAGGGTGCATCATCACCAAGCACCTGGGTTAAACACCAAAAAACCAAAAACCCCTAAAGGGTACGGAACCGTACTGGAGGGTTGGCTAAATGGACCCTGCAAAATTCATAGCATAGAGGGCGCCACTCCAACTCATAGCCTTCGAGCATGTTGGATACTACGGCAGGTTGCCAAAAGTGGCGAAGAGCTTCTAGCTTCAGAATCCCAGCCCAACAATGCCAGTACGGTGTTAACAGTCTTCGAGACTTCCGCATCAAATAATATGCGGAAACGAACACTCTGCAACCTTGCCGAAGTCTACCAAGTAGCAACAACAAATCCATGGAGTGACACGGCTATTACCTTTAATGCCAGTGACGAACCCAAATTCCGAACAGCCCGAGCACCGGCCGCATTGGTCCTCAGTCCAATAGTGGACGCCTTTCGCCTTACTAAGGTACTCATGGATGGCGGCAGCGGACTAAACCTCATCTGCGAGGAAACCCTCCGAAAAATGGAAATAGACTGGAACCGCATTGAGCGAAGCAGCACAACCTTTAGAGGAATAATCCTCACCGGGAAGCATGCTGCACAGGAAAAATCACACTTGACATAGTGTTATTTCGCCGGACAATTACAGTCCGAGGAGGTCACATTTCAAGTGGCCCCGTTCAGCAGCGGATATCATGCTTTATTAGGGCGAGAGGCATTCACAATTTTTCAAGCTATACCCCATTATGGGTACATGAAGCTTAAAATGCCCGGACCCAACGGAATCATCACTCTCGCTAGTGATCCGAACATAGCACTCCGTGCAGAAAACAAGACAGCCGCACTAGCCCTCGAGGCACTATCCGAAGCCCTAGCGGCCGAGGAACTCATCGCGATGCGCTCCACGGTGAACGAGGGACGATGTGATACTTGATAAAAGATCCAAGTCCACCTCTTTTAAACCAGCGGATGAAATAGTCAAATTCCAAGTCCACCCAACGGACTCGCAAAGACGGCCTCCATTGGGGCACAATTAAACCACGATGTAGACGCCAGACTACGAGAATTTCTCTGAGAAAATCGGGACATTTTGCACGGCACCCTTCAGATATGCCAGGAATCCCACGTCGGCTGGCCGAGCACAACCTAACCTAAAAGGATTCAAGCCAGTCAAGCAGGCTCTTCGGCGCTTTTCCGAACCCAAGAGACAGGCCATGGGAGAGGAGCTAGCCAAACTTCTGGAAGCCAGATTCATCAGAGATATTAAACATCCGGACTGGCTAGCAAACCTGGTGATGGTACCAAAGAAGGATAAATCATGGCGCCTATGTGTTGATTTCAAAGACCTTAATAAGGCTTGCCCAAAGGATCCCTTCCCCCTCCCTCGCATTGATCAAATTATCGACGCTACAGCAGGACACGACTCATTGTGCTTCCTCGACGCGTACTCCGGCTACCACCAAATTAAGATGGCGGAGCCAGACCAAGCTGCAACAACATTCATCACTCCATACGGCCCATTCTGCTTCAACACAATGCCCTTCGGGCTCAAAAACGCCGCGCAACATATCGCCGCATGATTCAGACATGTCTGGCAAACCAGATCGGCAAAACAGTGGAAGCATATGTAGATGACGTGGTCGTCAAAACCAAGCATGTCGAAACTCTAGTAGAAGATTTGAGGCTCACATTCGACAATCTTCGAAAATATGACATCAATCTCAATCCGGAAAAATGCGTCTTGGCGTTCGGTAGGAAAGCTCCCCGGGCTTCATTGTGTCCGGTAGAGGAATTGAAGCAAACCCAGCCAAGATCCGAGCTCTGTCACAATTGGATATTCCAAAAGACCTCAAACAAATACAAAATTATTTGGATGCGTGGCGGCTCTAAGCCGCTTTATTTCCCGTTGGGAGAAAAAGCGTTACCCTTTACCGCCTCCTCCGCCGCACCGAACACTTCGAGTGGATGGATGCATAGCGGCCGGACTCGAAGAGATAAAAGCCATATTGGCAACAAATCCGGTCCTGGCCGCGCCCAACATGGGCGAACCAATGCTATCATATATTGCCGCAACACATCAAGTTGTCAGCGCGGTGCTCGTTGTCGAACGAGAAACGGACGGACACCGGTTCCCTCTTCAAAGACCGGTTTATTACGTGTCCACTGTCCTCACTCCATGCAAGTCCCGGTACCCACATTATCAAAAGATAGCATACGCGGTGTTCATGGCATCCCGGAAGCTGCGACACTACTTTCAAGAGTGTTCGATAACGGTAGCCTCCGAAGTACCTCTTAACAACATTATAAACAACCGCGACGCGACGGGCCGGATTGCTAAATGGGCCATAGAGCTCCTTCCATTCGACATAACCTATAAGCCACGGCGAGCTATCAAATCGCAGGTTTTGGCCGACTTCGTGGCCGAAAGGACCGAAGCCGAACTCCCTAAAGAGTACGGCGCATACTCCAATTGGATCATGCACTTTGACGGCTCCAAAATGTTGGCGGCCTGGGGAAAGGCGTCGTCTGGCGTCCCCAACCGGGACACATTCCAATCGTCCTTCAGATAATGTATACAGACTCCAACAATGCAGCCGAATCTGAGGCCCTTACGCACGGCCTCCGGATGGCGATCTCCATGGGTATTAGCGCCTAGAGGTGCGCGGGGATTCGAACCTCGCGATATCTCAAATAAACGGAGACTTTGATGCGAAAGATCCGAAAATGGCAGCATACCGCAATGCGGTCCTAAAAATGTCAGCACGGTTCGAAGGGCTCGAATTTCATCATATAGCCCGGGATAACAACCAAAGCGGCGGACATATTGGCACGCATCGGTGCAAAACGCGATGCCGCCCCGCCCAACATCTTTTCTCGAACGGCTGTTCAAGCCATCCGTACTATGGGAAGGGGAGTCCGCAATAACAATCCAGACTCCAACCGACCGCCTCGACGCCGACCACTCGACACAATCGGAGGCTCGCCACCGAGATAACACCCTCCGCCCACGAAATAATGGTGGTTGTCGCCCGTGGGCGGAACCATTCCTAGCCTACCTAACTAGGCAGGAACTCCTCAAGACCAAAATGAGGCTTCGCTGCATAGTACGGCGATCTAAAGCCTATAAAGTCCATGAGGGAGAGCTTTATAAGAAAAGCACTACCGGAGTCCTTCAAAGGTGTATCTCCGAAGAGGAAGGGCGAAACCTCCTGGCTGAAATTCATGCCGGACTGGGTGGGCACCACGCCGCAGCCCGGCCCTTGTAGGCAAGGCCTTCCGACAGGATTTTATTGGCCGACGGCCCGGGCAGATGCGCAGGACTTAGTCCAACGATGCGTCGGTTGCCAACTTTTGCTAACCAAAGCCACATGCCACCCACCGCCTCAAAACTATACCCATCACCTGGCCGTCATGATGCAGGGGCTTGACATGGTTGGACCCCTTAAGGGAGGAACCCACAAGCAAAAATACCTATTGGTCATGGTGGATAAATTCACCAAATGGATAGAGGCCAAGCCTGTTAAAACGGCTGAATCCGGACCGGTGATAGACTTCATATAAGGGATAGTGCACCGTTACGGTGTCCCCCACAGTATCATCACTGATAACGGCACCAACTTCACGGCCGATGAGGTCAAATTACGGTGCAAAAACATGGGCGTCAAGCTCGATTACGCCTCAGTCTATCACCCTCAAACCAACGGTCAAGTCGAGCGAGCAAACGGTCTAATCATGAGCGGCATTAAACCCAGACTAGTGCGGTCCCTCAAGGAATCTAACACGCACTGGGTTGAGGAGCTCGACTCCGTACTCTGGGGGCTGCAGACCACGCAAAATCATACTACCGGATTCACAACATTTTTATGGTGTACGGCGCAGAGGCAGTCTTGCCCTGCGACATAATACATGACTCACCTCGCGTGCGCATGTATGAAGAAAGAGAAGCCGAGCTCGATCGGCAGGACAATTTGGACGCATTGGAGGAGGAGCGCGACGTGGCAAAAGCTCGTTCCGCATTCTATCAACAGCAGGCTCGAAGATATCAAAGCAGGGAAGTACGGGCCAAAGCTTATAACGTTGGCGAACTAGTTCTACACCTGCCGGACAAGAAAAAGGACAAACTCAAGCCCAAATGGGAAGGTCCCTTCATCATCGACCAGGTCCTGACCGGCGGAGCATACCGTCTGCGAAGTGCATCGGATAACCGACTCGAGCCGAACCCATGGAACGCAGCCCGTCTACGAAGAATCTACGCCTAAGCGCCGGACTCCAAGTTCGTCTCCTTCCTCCGTCCACATTTTTTATTTTTGTTGCCTTTTATTTCTCTCCTTCCTCCTCCTTCTTCCTGAAGCCTTTAGAGGCTCGTTTGCGCTTTATTCGCACATACTTGACGCACTGTACACGCTCATTATACCTGGGGGCTTCTTTACCAGAAGCTTATTTATACGGGCTTTATGCCCAACACATGCGTCAAACTTCCGCATGTACCTTTTATTCACCATTATATGCATCGATATGACTTAAGTTTTGGCCAAGCTGGGTTGCTCGGCTCTGTGCTTACCCCTACGTTCCCGATTGTTCGGCTAGGTGGTAAAGGGAGCACCTCTGCGATTGTTACTGCCGGTCACCGGATGTGTACCTCAGACCGGGTGAAGCCGAAGCTAAGCGTTCTTAAGGGAATATTCGGTCGGTGAACTGAAGATGATTTTAACTATTTACCCATCTGCCCTTTGATGATTTTCTCGCTTTCATAGCAGTTTTGACATGCACTTTAGGGCATGCATCCCAAATGAAGGAACCCTTAACGAAACTATTCTCCTGGAAGATGTTTCTTACTATCCATGTAATATAACATAACTAGTTGGGCACTTGTCTGATACAGCAATAATGACCCCTACGCCTTGTCTCCATGCATACCCCGGTTCTTATATAACCGCAAAGGTATTCGGACACACTCCGGACTATTGGGTCCTGAGGTCAAAGAGAAAAGGTCCGCTATGACAAACGATCTACAATCCGGCTAGAAGACATTTTTCATGTCATATTTAATTACATAGTCAACTCGACTCATTGTATTCCTCCTCGATGCTATCTAATAGGCTATCTAATTTACAATCTTCTTTGGGAATACTTGGCGGCCAATTCTACTTGGCCGTACACTAAGCTTCTGAGGATCTCCTTCCCATCAGGCCCCACAGGTCCGACCTCGGCCATGTGGTTTGGGTCAGCCTTCGTGTACCGCGTCTTTACCATGGCCCAGGCCTCCCTGGCGCCTTGACGGCAGGCCGATATCTTCCATAGTCGGAAGCGCCACCGTGCTCCTTGAAGCCGCTCTGCCAGCTCCCCAATGCCTTCGGGCAGGGAGATAGATGGCCACAAGGCCTGGCCGACGCCTTTCATCACCTGCTGGACTCGTTCGTGCAGGTAGCCGACGCAGCTTCGGGAAGAAGATCACCGAAGAACTGGGCTTCTCCTCCTCAGACGACCTGTGAGCAAACCTACATACATGTTTATGTTAGTCGCCTTCCTCGCCGAACTCTTTCAAAGTTCGCCAAGCACTTATCGAAAATTCGCTGACGAAGTTGCCGAGTCTCCTTTACGGAGTCAGACAACTGGGCACGAACATCCTTTAGTTCCTCACCCAGTTTGGTGTTGACATCTTGGAGGTTATTTTTCTCCTGCCGCACCCTTGTAAGCACGCTCTCGCCGGCCTTTAGCTGACGCAAGAGCTGTTGCTTGTCCGGATCTAGTCCGGCGCCATCTGCAATATGTTTTGTCAGATTTACACACCCGCCGCCCTTCATAAACTATTTATCTTTTGAAGCATATATTACCAGAGGGGGTCTCTGTGGCTCCCCCTGTAGCGGCTAGTGCGGCCTCAAGTTGGGCCTTGCATTCTTCAAGCTCTGGGACAGTCGGGTATTCTTTTTGTAAGATCCTCAGATAACAAATGATCCTTAAATCAGTTATTCTCACTATTTTAAGTCTCGGGGCTACTTGGCATATATAATCATCAAATCTCCTTACTGTATGTCCTTTACATACCGCTTCGTGGCTCTGGCTAGACCATCTTGAGCGGCACGGAGGTGCGCATCTCCCAATTGAAGGCATTCAAGGCCTCTTGGGAGAAACATGTGTCACGAAGAACTGTCCGTGGCCTTTGTGATTCATGGCGCTCTCCACCTCGGAGTTGGTGGCGGACAATTTGTCGGCATCCTCTGTCGGAGGAGCATCCGACGCACGCCTCGTGCTCGCCTCCGCTTCCAGACCCGGCTTTGGAGCCTGGCCGGCGGAGGCTCGATGAGCAACCTCTCCGGACTCAGTCCGGCGAGCGCTCTTTTTCCTGAAAAAAGCACCAGCGTTAGTACACCTTCCGTGAATCAATCACAGGGAATATGGTGACGCGCCATACCGTTCTTGGGCGGAGTTTCGATCCGGACCGCACTTCTTTTTTTTCTTGAGGCGTACGCCTTGTTGGCCAGCCGCTGGCTCGGCCTCCTGCCTCAAAGGCGCCCCCTGTGAAACACCATTGGTATATGGTGATCAAGAAATTAGCACGGATGGGTCGTTATCAGAGTATTGGGACCTTGGTCTCAGTTAGCTGTGAGGCTGGAAGTATTCCGGGTAATCGGCCGTAATGGCAACCAAAGCATTGTCGATGCTAAGTTGGTGGAACACCCCGTCGATCAACTCCACCTTTATATCCAGATCCTCTTCGGAGGCGGATCGAGGGACCGTTCCGGATCCTCGGGTTATGGGGCGGGCTGTGTATCTTCTCCTGATCCGTAGCGATTCTGCTGAGAAACCAAGAAATGAGATATTTAATCACGGGAACATGGATCGGACAGGCCACAAAGACGTTTGCTTACCCAACTTCGAGGATTATTCAAAGAAAACTCGCTCAGTGAGTTGACGTGGAGGAAATCTTCCTCCTCCCCTTTATGCATGGCAGACAAGGTCTTCACCAGTTCGGTGAGCGATCCCGGCCCTTTGCGGCCATGGCGGGTGGCATCGTCCTCCCCGTTGAAATCCCACATGGGGTGACCCCTATATTGGAGCGGCTGCACTCCCCTCATAATGCAGATTGCCATGACTCCAATCATGGTCAATCCGGCATGAGCCAGTAATCTTATTCGGCTCATCAAGTAAAGGACATCGGTCATTTTCCCTCTGGGGGCTCATGGGCGCCAGCTTAGGCGCTTCTTCAAAGGAGCATTGCTAAACTCCGAAGGCCGATCCGAACAGTGGTCCGGCAATGGGACGCCCTCCATGTAAAACCATTCCGAAGGCCAGTCTTGGACGCCTTCTTCGGGTTCCGGATAGATATCCGGTCCCAAATGATGCGCCATAGTTCGGCTCCACCCACTTGATATATTGACCCCTCATGAGAACGGGGTACTAGGCAGAATAATCTCTTCCACAACGCAAAATGAGCCTCAATGCCCAAGAACAGTTCGCAAAGGGCCACGAAGCCCGCGATGTGCAGAATGGAGGCAGGCGTAAGGTGGTGCAATTGGAGGCTGTAGAACTCCAAGAGCCCCCGGAGAAACGGATGGATTGTAAATCCGAGTCCTCTTACTAGATAAGAGATAAAGCACACCCGCTCTCCTTTAGAGGGATCGGGGACACTCTCCGCTTGCTTTCCGCCCTTGTAGGTGGCAAGTCCGGCTCGAACCGGAACCATAAAGGCCGGGGAAGAAATCCCTTGGTTTGGAGTATAACTAGCTCGCTATGCGGGATCGAGCATCTCTCCCAATTTCGTGCCGAGGGCTGGGAGCGCGAGAGGAGGAGCCGCGTCGACTGTCCATGATGGAATAGGCTTTGGTCAGAGGCGCTCCGATGAAAGCTCGTGAAGGGGGGATGGTGTGACTCAGATCTAGATCCTCACCCCTTTTATAGGCAGCTCATTTGCACAGCTAGGAGGGTAAGTGTAAAAATACCCTGGCTTTTCGCATTCATTCAAACACGTGGAAGATGGCCATTATTGGGCGTAGAAGCCAAGGAGCGCAGCATTTATCAGAAGCCGGACACTATTCGACAAGTATATGGAATTTGGAGAAGAACCCGCCTCGCAATGCCGAAGACAATCAACGCTACCGGACTCATCGTCATTGAAGCCTGGTTCGGGGCTACCGAGGGAGTCCCGGATTAGGGGTGTCCGGATAGCGAACTATCACTGTTGGCGGACTCACGGACTATGAAGATACAAGATTGAAGACTTCGTCCCGTGTCCGGATGGACTTTCCTTGGCGTGGAAGGCAAGCTTGGCGATACACGGATATGTAGATCTCCTACCATTATGGCCCGACTCCGTGTAACCCTAGCCTGTCCGGTGTCTATATAAACCGGAGGGTTTTAGTCCGTAGGACAAACAACAATCATACCATAGGATAGCTTCTAGGGTTTAGCCTCCTTGATCTTGTGGTAGATCTACTCTTGTACTACCCATATCATCAATATTAATCAAGCAGGAGTAGGGTATTACCTCCATCGAGAGGGCCCGAACCTGGGTAAAAACATCGTGTCCCTTGTCTCCAGTTACCATCCGCCTAGACGCACAGTTCGGGACCCCCTACCCGAGATCCGCCGGTTTTGACACCGACAACAATGGCAGCCCTAACAAATCTTATGACCCGCTTTTGCGTGGGTGAAGATAGCTGGCTGACCCGTACTAGAACCAGCGACCCAGGCACATCTGAAGTCAGGGATGGTAATGGAAAACCACGACGCAGTAAAAGCAAGCATCGGAATAAGGAAGACAGCCCAGACAACACGGCAGTAAACGCCGGATTTAGGGGCTCTCGACCCGGTCAACGGAAAAAGCCTTCCAAAGGCAACAGAGATGGACCGTCCAGCCTAAACAAGATTCTAGACAAATTATGTCAGATTCATGGCACCTCCGATAAACCTGCGAATCATACCCACAGAGAATGCTGGGTCTTCAAGCAGGCCAGCAAGTTAAACGCCGAACACAAGGGAAGGGATACACCAAGTGAAGATGAGGATGAGCCTCGCCAGCCGAACACTGGGGGACATAAAAAATTCCCACCGGATGTCAAAACAGTGAACATGATTCACGTGACAAAGAGGAGAAGCAAACATGCACTCCGCGACATACGTGTCGTAGAGCCCGTCACCCCTAAATTCAACCCTTGGTCGGCCTGCCCCATCACATTTTATCGCACGGATCACCGGACAAGTATCCGGCACGGAGGATTGGCTGCCTTGGTGCTAGACCCAATTATTGACGGATACCATCTCACCCAAGTCCTCATGGACGGCGGCAGTAGTCTTAATCTGATATATCAGGACACAGTCCGCAAAATGGGGATAGGCCCGACAAGAATCAGCCACAGTAATACTACCTTTAAAGGAGTAATACCAGGCACAGAGGCCCACTGTACGGGCTCTCTAGTACTAGAGGTTGTATTCGATTCTCCCGACAACTTCCGAAGTGAAAACTTAACCTTCGACATCGCTCCATTCTGAAGCGGCTATCAAGCACTACTCGGAAGAACAGCTTTCACTCGTTTTAACGCAGTACCGCATTACGCTTCCCTTAAGCTTAAGATGCCCGGTCCACGTGGCATCATCACAATTAGCAGAAATATTGAGCGTTCCTTGAGCGCGGAAGAATGTGTGGCGGCATTAGCAGCCGGACACTAAACGACCCCTCCAATCAGAATAAACGATCGGTCGTCAAGACCGTGGACACGGCTAGACGAGTCTGGCGCATCACTAGCTGTAACAGCTTAGATAAACCTGAGATTGGTTTGACGGATATACCCCCATAGGCGGTACCAGGGGCTTCCCGCATGTAAAAGGACTACAGTTCGGCTCAACCTTACTTATCTTGATTTTTAATGGTTTATTGGGAATAACCAATTTTCCGCACGACAACTTTCACCTAATTTCTTCTCTTTTACAGATGGTAATCGTGTTACCCAGGATATGGCACAACGGAGACACAGGCGCAAACGTGCAGCAGGGCCCCGCTCAAAGGTTTCTTTTTAGATTAAGACCCTGCGTAAACCTTTTTTTACTATGTCTTGTTGCTTCACATCCTCCGGATACTCAGCATAACCGAGAGTGATGCTGACGTTATTGGCATTTCGCCACGTCAGAATGATGCACGTACCTGGACACTCAGGGATCATTATCAAGGGCGTTGTTCAGCCCGACATATGTTGTAAAGACCGAATACCCTAGGGAGTGTTCGGCGTCGCGAGTTTGGCCTTATATGCATCAGCTTCGAATCATGTCTTTGGTCAAATGTTGGGTTTGCCCGGCTCCCGCGTTTTGCTACCTTACGTTCCGCTCTATCAGCTAAGGTGGCACCGGGAGAACTACTGCGATTGTGCCCTAGTTCATCCCGACGAGCACCTCAGTAGAGAAAGCTGAAAATTGACTGTCATGATAAAGCGCGAGACTGGTCAACCACTCGATGACTTAGCGGAATCTTCGGGATTCCTCCGCATTAACAAAGGGCCGTTTCCCGGTCATGTATGTACACACCTCGTATTCGGATGAGCGCGGAGATACCAGGGGATATATAGTAGTCCCACTGTCAAACTCCTATGGTTAAGTGAAAGTGTTAAAGCAATATAGTCCGATTGCCTCGTTCGCCGTGCTACCACCTCCTTCATGGACCAAGACGTTGGATCAAGTGTGAAGACGCGCTTTTGCGAACACCCCCGCATTATGTGCGTGGGGGCTAAAGCCGACGACTGCAAACTTTCAGGATATACATATATATATATATATATACATACATACATACATACATATATATATACTTACATAAACGACCGCACAGAAGGCATAATCATACTTTCAGGCAAAAGTATAAACACAGCCTTTATCATTCAAATAACATTGTTCTTACAATTGGGATACATGTCACTAGAACAAGATACGCTTCGAGCACTGAGCCTCTATTAAACGAGCGCCTTCTAAGACTTCTTCAAAATAGTGCTCGGCCGATACCCGGCCTACCGCCGAACTTTGGGATGCAATAGCGGTGGCCTCCATCTCTGCCCAGTATGTCTTGACACGGGCAAGAGCCATCCGCGCACCCTCTATGCACGCCGACCTCTTCACAGCATCAATATGCGGCACAGCACCAAGGAATTGTTGCACTAGACCAAAATAACTATTCGGTCTCGGTCCCTCCGGCCAAAGGTGATCCACGACAGACCTCATAGCAAGTCCGGACAACCTATGGAGCTCGGCCCACTTGGCCATTTGTTCATTTAACAGCAGCGGACGCGTTGGAGTGCGGAACTGTGACCAGAACAACCTTTCCACTACATGATCTTTCTGATCTTTGAAAAACTTGGTTGCATCAGCGGCACTCGTTGCTAAATCCAAGTACGCGTCTGCAGAACTCCATAATTTATCCATAGGGGCATACTTCGGGTCTCCAAACCTCGTCCGCAACAAAAAGGGTTTCCCAGTCGCAATATCTCCGGCTTGACGGAGTTCCTCCTTCGCCGCTCTGATTTGTGAGCGGGTTTCCTTGGCCGCTCCCATGGCCTCTTTCAGGTCGGCCGCCTTCGCTTGGCTTTCCTTTTCAAGAAGCTCATACCGGTCGATGGCATCTTTCAGCTCAACAGCCATCTTGGCTATTTTCTCTTTGCTCTGGCAATGGGCAGCCTGTTCGGCTCTTAGCTCTTTGACCGCCTTTAGGGCGACCGCATCACTCTTCCTGGCTTCTTCCTTGGCTCGCGCAAGTTCTGCCCGAAGGGTCTCCACGGCGACAGCTCCATCTGCAGTCACAACATATTACAGATACTAGCATCATGCTCCTCTTAATATGTATTGATCCTAGGAGAATACATACCCTGTGCCTCGTCAAGCCGCTTGTTTACAAGCACGATGTCGGCATCTGCGGCATCAAGTTGCCGCTTCAGTTCGGCAAACTCACCAGTCCGGCTAGCCACCGGACCCTCAGCCACCTGCACATGAAAGCAGCACGGTTATTACCTGGGACTACGATCCTCTATTTGTTGTCTTTTTCGACAGCAACTAGAGTCTCAGGGGCTACTATCTGCATAGGCCACACCTAGCGTGTGCGGTATTGTCAAACAATATATATTACTTTACGTACCTCAAAGCATTTCAGCAGACTCATAAAAGCTTCATGCAACCCGCTTTCGGCGGATGAAATCCTCTCAACCACCATACCCATTAGCGTACGATGCGTTTCTGAGATAGCCGCTTGCTCCAGAAGATTCATCAGTGCGTCTGGTCGCCACCGGACAGTTCCGGACTCTTTATGTTGCTCTCCTTAGGAGCTGAATACCCCGGACTTCGGGTGGACGAAGGTTTACCTTCTGGCCTTGGCAGATCAGGAGAAATCCTCCATGACGACACCTCAGGGTTGCCCGCTTCACGAGGCGGGGAGGCACGGAGAGGTGTTTCGCTCTCCATCATCTCTGGAAGAAGATCCCCTGAAGACGAACTCTGCCGAGAAGGGCTACGATCCGAAGTACAAGACACACGCCTCGGTTATCGTTCTCGGAAATGAAGCAGGATATATTTACTATAAAGTACTTTCGTTTACTTACACCTCGGTAGAGGGCTGGTCCCCTTGTGGGTACTGTGCGGTAAGGATGCCCTCCGGGGTAGGACCCTCTGGCAAAGGTTTCTTCCCTCGCTTGGAGACCATTACTTCCAAGTCTTCAAAGGCGGTCCTCTTCCTTCCCTGGGGAGAGGGAATTTTAGATTCTTCCCCCCGGTTATCCACCTTCGCGGAGGCACTAATTCCCCCAGTTTGGATGAATAGCGAGTGAGGCTCGCTCTCGGCTTCTTTGTTCCTCCCTTTATCTTCCCCTGATGGCGCTTGATAAGGCGCAAGCTCAAGCATCCTGGCTAGTGCAGGATCCGGTGAGCCCTCGGGAAGGGGGCCGGACACCTGATCATCTTCGCCTTATTTATCCAGTCCTGGTCAAAAGGTGACTTTTCAGAATGATGTTGTGATAAATTAAAAGATAATGTGTTCGGCCACAGAATTACTTACTTGAGTGTATGGATGATTGCAGTTTAGACCCGCATCCTCGGAGGTGTCCGGACACTCTATTTGTGATACGAAGAACGATCTGTACATCTCTTCGAGCGTCACACCGAAGAAGTGCTGAATAGTCCGCGGTCCTTCCGGGTTGAACTCCCACATACGGAGAGGCTGACGTTTGCAAGGCAGGGCTCGATGAACTAGCATGACTTGCATTACCTTAACAAGGCTGACATCTCTCTCGAGGAGATCTCGGATGCGACTCTGCAATGTCGGCACATCATTTACTGGCCCCCAGTCCAGCCGCTTGTTGACCCATGACGCCAATTGTGGCGGGGGGCCTGAGCAAAAGGTAGGGCGGCTACCCACTTAGTACCCCGGGGAGCTGTGATATAAAACCACTCCCGTTGCCATAAACTGGACACCTCCGGGAAGGAACCCTTTGGCCATGGAACATCGGCGCCTTTGCTTATTACGGCACCTCCGCACTCTGCGTGTCGCCCCTCAATCATCTTCGGCTCCACATTGAAGGTCTTGAGCCATAAGCCGAAGTGTGCGGTAATGCAGAGGAAGGCTTCACACACGACGATGAACAACGAGATGTGAAGGATGGAATCCGGGGCCAGATCATGGAAATCGAGCCCGTAGTTGAACATGAGCCCTCTGACAAAGGGATCTAGACAAAAACCTAGCCCTCAGAGGAAGTGGGAGATGAATACGACACTCTCGCCAGGTTCGGGAGCGGGAATGACCTGTCCTCGAGCAGGCAGCCTGTGCGAGATTTCGCCGGTCAAATACCTACCTTCTCTTAGCTTCTTGATGTCCTCCTCTGTGATAGAGGAGGGCATCCATCGACCTTCAAGGTTGGATCCGGACATGATTGTAGGTCCGAAGCGCCTAGCCTGAGCCTTGGGTGTTTGAACTCGAGGTGGGGGAAGGATTCGATTGAGCGCGAGAAGAAGGGGACAGGCCTAGGCCCCTTTATAAAGAGGATGAATATCAAGCGTCCTATGCGTGGCCAGTTGGGACTTGCCTAAAATTGAGGAGTCATACCAACAGGCACGATTGGGTTACCCATACCCGTATTGATGAAAATCCCATGAAAAAGGGGACACGATCTCTGCTTCGACAGGACGTGCCAATAAAACCGCCTCGCAACACGTGCAGTGGGAGGCTTGAAAAACTATTTGTCATGACCAGACCACGGCAGTGCATCACGTTATGAAAAGCTGTCAGCAGATTAGATTTGTGGAAATATTATTCTCTCTACGGTGGTATGTGGAATTTGTTTTGCAGAGCCGGACACTATCCTTGTGTTCAAAAACTTCTGTGGAGTATTCGGAGGAGGAACCCGCCTTGCAATGCCGAAGACAATCTGCGCGGACTCATTGTCATTGAAGCCTGGTTCGTGGGCTACCGAGGAGTCTGGATTAGGGGTCCTCGGACAGCCGGACTATATCCTTTGGCCGGACTGTTGGACTATGAAGATACAAGACTTAAGACTTCGACCCGTGTCCGGATAGGACTCTCCTGGACGTGGAAGGCAAGCTTGGCAATACGGATATGTAGATCTCCTCCCTTGTAACCGACTCTGTGTAACCCTAGCCCCCTCCGGTGTCTACATAAACCGGAGGGTTTTAGTCCGTAGGACAACAACAATCATACCATAGGCTAGCTTCTAGGGTTTAGCCTCTACGATCTCGTGGTAGATCAACTCTTGTAATACTCATATCATCAAGATCAATCAAGCAGGAAGTAGGGTATTACCTCCATCGAGAGGGCCCGAACCTGGGTAAACGTCGTGCCCCCGGGCTCCTGTTACCATCTGCCTTAGACGCACAGTTCGGGACCCCCTACCCGAGATCCGCCGGTTTTGACACCGACAGAGGGCGAGATCATGCCGACGGAACAGGACCCGACGATGGAGCTCTCAATGGTCTCTATGGACCTCAACTTGCTCCACTACCCCTTGCACCTCCTCCCCTTGAAGCCTCTAGTGTATGAGGTTCGAATACACCTCGTTCGTTCGGCTGATCGAGCAAGGTGCAGGTTTCTTGATTGATGTGTTGTTTGATTGATTTGTGCAATGCAAGGGAGGGCACCTGACCTGCACAGACTGCCGCGGCGAGTGCCTCGGGAACCAGCGGCAGTGCCAGAAGTGCGAGCGCGGCGGTGGCTTCGACCTGCCGAACACGGCAGTGGACGCCGTCCTCTCCTCGATGAGGGTGGAGTGCCCGCATGAAGGCTTTGGGCTCTACGTCACTTACCACAAGCTCGCCGATCACCAGAGCGTGTGTCCGCTCGCGCCCTGCAAATGCCCCGTGCTCGTCTGCGGCTATGAAAGCCCACCGCCGGCGCTCTCCCACCACATCAGCACCGTGCTTCCCATGCTCGTGCACAAGATCCAGTACGG